>CM061914.1:68941915-69485974 GCA_031002005.1 Vandiemenella viatica
GCTTTGTTTTAAGGCCGCTCTGTCACAGTACAATTAATTTTCCCTCCTTTCAAGTTGCCGCCGCGGTCAGTGTACCACGGCGCTTTACCTAAGAAAAAAAAAAGGGTCGACAGTGCATGAATATTTCGCCCTGGCGCTTATAAAAAGATGCCACCAACACATGATTTTGGCGCCCCCCTGAAGCTGTCGCCCGTGGCAAGAGCCCCGGCTTGCCCCCCCCCCCCCTAGATCCGACACTGACTGGTATACTGATAAGAACTGGGTAGTATTTCTCACAGATTCGAAAGCCTATAATGGCCGCCACCCGTGATTCTTGAAGTATTTTAGGATTAATCAAGCAAATGTTAGTCACTAGAAGATCACTACTAAAGAACGTTCACTAGAATTTAGAAAATCAACTTTAAACTTTATTTCAAAACACAAGTGCTCAGGCCGATACCAGTTCCGCATTACAATGAAAATTTAGACGTGCACTTCGACTTGAACACGGGTTTGCGTTTAGAAAACTCTGCACTCTAATTAACAGACATTGATCTGGTCGGGTTACCGTACGAATTCGACAGTCTTTGTAGCTTACATAACTGCTAGGTGAGATAGTAAAAACGCGCCCGCGATCCGGCAAAACATTGTTCGTAGTTCACACGCGGTTCCAACACCACCTGAAGGCACGCCGATGTTTTCGGATTCTTGGCAAATACTGATTCTTCAGCAGCCACAGCCAAGTACTGCTCCATTGAGCAGAGTAGGGTGGAGTGTATTGTCGTTAGACATTTACTCCAACTTCATTTCGATTGGGCATTTCTTCTCTGTTCCAAATTCGGTGTGAAGAACACAAACGCCATCTTCGCCTGGGACAGTATAGCAAGTCAGTGATCGCCGAGCATGTGTACAATAATGGCCACAGGGTTGACTTCAACAACGTTACGATACTGGCTAGGACCTCATATTTTTGGGATTCCATAGTCAAAGAAGCGATTGAAATTCGATTGGCTGATACCTACAACAGAGATTCTGGGCTATGTCTTAGTGAGGCATGGAAAGCAGCCTTGGCAACTCTACGCAGAGAGCGTGGCACGCATTTTCAGCAACCGCCACAAACGGCCAAATATTATCTTCCTCGGCTGGCAACGAACAACGGTAGCCCCGCCCACTCACTGTCAGCCGCCGGGCGTCGGAGAGAGCCGTTGGCCTGTATAAGGAGGTGCGGCATCTGGGCTGTCTCAGTATCCGACGGTCAGCCGACCTGTGCAGATGTCTCGACACCAGATGAAGACGACGGAGCTAGTCGTCGAAATATCGTGTTTTCAAAATACTATCCGGCGGTACAACCGTGAAGACTTCGCTTCTGAGTAATACTGTTTCGACAAAAACAGTATGGCGGGAGATCCACAAAGCTCACATTCATGGGAGGGCTGCAATTGCAAAACACCTTTTAACGGCTGCCAATGCTAAGCTGAGAAACAAGTGGTGCCACAATCATAAAAACTGGACACTTGATGATTGGAAGAATGTGGTATGGTCCGATGAATCATCGTTTACATTGTTTCCTTCTAACGGCCGGGTTTATGTATGGAGAACACCAAATGAAGCCTGCGATCCGGACTGCCTGCATCTTAAAGTCAAGCTTGTGGGAGGTTCCGTTATGATTTGGGTGGCTGTATCATGGTATTCAGCTGGTCCTCTCATTCATTTTTTTTTTAACAGTTTAACGTCCCTTTTTAACAACGTGGTCTTTAGAGACGGGAAAGGATGGGGGCAAGGAATGGGAAGGAATTCGGCCATGGCCTTTTGAAGGAAGCATCCCGGCATTCAACTGGAGTGATTTGGGGAAACCATGGAAAACCCAAATCTGGATGCCCGTCCTCCCGAATGCGAGGCCAGAACGCTATCCGTTACACCACCACGCTCGGCCGGATGACTGCGAATGAATATCTTGACATATTCAGTTCTTACTATGTCCAGAATACTGCTGCCAAATACTGCCATCTTCCAAGATGATAATGCACCCATACACAAAGCCAAAAAGATTCTGTCCTGGTTCAAGAGGCATCAGAATATCATCAAACATCTTCCTGGCCTGCACAATTGCCAGACCTCAATATAATTGAACAGTTGTTGGGAGTTTTGGAACAGAGAATAAGGAGCAGGTTTCCACCTCCAACATCACTGAAGCAATTGACGAATGTTTTTTTATAAGAATTGGACAACATTCCGTTGGAAACCATTCAGACACACTACGAATTTATCCCGCGAAAATGGCAGCTGTTCTACGAGCAAAAGATGTTATAATACCATATTAATAAATCAATAATATGTAAATGCCAGATGTTCATATTATTTTGTCCAACCCCTGTGTGCCTGCAAAGATTTGCACTATTCTATGAACTGATATATAAATTCCTTCGAATAACTTCATACATTACCGATTTCAAAGACATCTGTTGATGGAAAAACTGTGCAGTAAAATCCTCAGCAAGTCAATGGTCGCACAAGCTGTGCTTTCATGGTTGCACGCGCTACCGTGTCAGTATCCACATGCCCCATCTTACATGAGCTAGCTAGTTTGTGCAGGTAAGAGTTCAGGCAAGACGAGGCAAGAAGAGTGGATGATGTGTTTGACGGGGGCCGGCATTTGATTACGACCATTGCAGCGGCATTACCAAAACAAAAAGCTACTACACAAGTGCATTGTACAGCTGGTTGAAAATTAGGGCAGAGATTGACTCCTTCGAAATGTCCCATGAAAATGACATTTATACGTGGCTGGAAGCCGGACAGCATTTTATTAAATTCACTGGCTAGTGCCCACGACTTCATTCGTGTTTGTAAATAATTTTGATTGATAACTACCGAATGTAACCACCACAGTGCACGATGAGTGACTCGAGGCTAATACCACATACAAACACTAGTTATTTATATAGGGTATTTATGGCTGTAAAATCAAATATAGGGACACACATGTATTTGGTCGAAATATGAAAATGCCCTCGGTCGACTTCCGTACTGGCAACCTTCATATCTCCCACACCCCTACAGCTACCGAAATACAACCACTACAGTGCATTATGGAAGACTTAAAATAAACACCAGTGATCTTCGCTTGATAGTTGTGGCTGTAAATTGAAGTATACGGACACACACGTCTTTCGCGAAATATGAAAATACCTACGTCGACCACGTTCATCCACCATGCCTCCCCAGCTACGAATATTCATCTACCAAAGTACACGATGGAACACTTGAGACTATTGCTACAGACAAACACCAGTGGTCTGCGCTAGGTACTTTTGACTACAGAGTGAAATATAGGGACGCACATGTCTTTGGTCAAAATATCAAAATGCCAACCATTGACAAATTTCAACCACCATATGTCCCACACACCCATAGCTACATACAACAACTATGGTGCACTTTGGGAGACACGAAGCTACTGCCACACATAAATACCATTGTACTGCGCTAGGTAGCTTTGGCTGCAGAGTGAAATATAAGGATACAGGTCGACCACTTTCAACCACCATATCTCCCAAAGCTACCGACACTCGACCAACATTGTGCACGATGTAATTTCAGTTGTTTAGTAATTTTCATATTTAAAAAAAAAAAATCTTTTGTTGCGTGCGAATAACGTCTAATTTCATTTTGAAGTCTTCTTCGGTTATGTTTCAAATGTTTATAATTAACTTACTATCCAAAAAGTTGTGAAGTCTTCAGAAAAAACAAACCAAATTGATGTTATGGTGGATTTTCCGTAAAAAATTAATATGCGATACAACCAACAGCAACTAGCGTCCAAAGAAAACGTCCATAGAAACCAAATAAAACATATTCCTTCCGAAGCGAGTATCGAACCTAAACTTACTGATACTCGCCTTAAAGTACATACTACATTTAATCAAATGAAATTACAGTGTAAATGATCTTCACAAAAAATTATATGTGACTTTGTGCAATATCGTCTGGGTTTCTACCAGCAACTTGCTGTGGCTTTTTATTCGTATTTCATCTACAGTGGGAACACTTACTGGTTTTTTTGGGCGTTTTTATTGTTGTGGTTGCAGATTGTTGTACTGCACACTAATTATAAATCCTATTTCCAACCAATTATACACAAATTCAAAGAAACAAATCAGATGTTACTCATCTAGAGTGAGCGCTTACTGGCACGTGACGTCACTGATGATGTTGGTCTGCGCCAGGCACCAAAAGAGCGTTTTGGCGGGCTTTTAAATTCTCTAAATTTTAATATTGAATTTTATGTAAAATAAGCAGTTTCGTCAAAAAATAAATGGTCCCCGGTGAATGGCGTACAAGGGCGTTTCCAAAATCAGAATTTGGGGGGGGGGTGCAAGATTTCAACTAGAGGGGGGTAACTCATATTGATTTTGAGGAAGTGAGGTGGGGGACTGAATCATGACGATTTCTTTAAAAACAAACTCAAACCTATTGAGGAAACTATCTTTTCTATTGATTAACGTAATAATCCAACCACTTAATTAAGGCCCTACTATGTAGTTAATTAAGATCGCAACTCAGTTACAGTTTTTTTTTAAGTAAACATTAATCGTCTCGGATTCTCAGTAAATTTCTCAATAACTTTGTCAGTATCTGGCAGAGTTATTTTCCAGAAAGTTCGATGCACCCTGATTAGTCATAATCCATTCAATCTTTTCTCTCTCATACTGCACCTGGACGGAGCCAATTCTTCACTCGCCTAAGCGCACTGAAGGCAACTTGGTTTTTCTTCTAGGAGGGGGGATACCCCCATGACAAAGTGTATCAATAAAGAATTTAAAACTATTTTCAAAAAATACTCAAATAGTCTATTGGCATGAAAACGCTTTTGATTTAATGAGAAAGGCCATAGAAGCTATTCTTCACTCTGTTAGTTCCACATCCACTGATTTATCTTTCATTTCGTTTGTAGTGTGTAACGATTCGCTAAGCTCCCCGTTACATATAACTTTTTATTGTATATAAAGTAAAGGATTAGAATATTTTTCCATTTCTTGGGATGTCTACATGAAAGGGTGAAAGGCAATGATTTTACGCTTCAGTGAAGGGCAGTCTGGCTGGCGCGACGGGCTGGCGCCTTTTTGGCAGAATGGTAAGAGGATTAGGGATTTCTGTCAGGCAGGCCGTAAACAGAATTCCTTCCTCCCGAAGGAGACATCGGCTCTCTAGGATTCCCGAAACTTAAAGTGGCCAAGAGAAGCCACAGAATCACATGACGTCAGATGGTCAGCCAATCACAGGGAACATAGTACTAAGATTCGGGGAATTTTATGTTCTATGTCGTCTTCGAGCCACAAGAGGCGGAGTTAGAGTTTACCTCCGTGGCGGCAGAAAAGGACGAGGGCACTTCCTTCCAGTCGGGAGGGCAGCCAAGATCACGTCCATTCCGGAGCCCAGACGAGTCACTGGCGACTTGGGGTCCCTGTGTGCTGGGCTGACTTGTGTCCTGGAGACCATCTGAGGCGCACTTCTAACTTGCGACTTGCCGCGTACTGCTGGCGTGGCCAGTTACGACGATCGACCCGGTGGTCATCTCCGCTCAGCGCTACCTGCCGTGGAAGAAGAACGGTAAAGTGTTTCTACGAAGCCATTCAGCCTGCATCTCCCTTGAAACTGTACCCTCAAGCGCATCTGAGATAAAGATCCTTGCTCTGATCTGATAAAACCACTGAGCTAGACTGTGTAACTGTCGAATGACAGGTTAATCATTCGTGGCGTCCCTACCCATTAAAATTCATTACTGTTTGCTATCATCATAACTGGTAATATACTTTGCATTAGAATAATTGTCAGATTTTTAAAGTACAACTATACTTGTTTGCTTGCATTTAAAGGGCTCATTGTAGGTCTGAGCGTTGCTTAGAAAATTGCACAACCTCTTGTTTATTAACGTAATGGTAAATACGCTCAGATTTGTAGATGCCATTGTAAAAATCTTTATTAAAATGTCTTTTTGTGACCGTTTCAAATCGCAAAATCATCCAATTCTCATTTGAATAATTTACATTTTGATATTCAATTATAGTACACTGTATAGCGTAAAATATTAAGAATTAATTAATAATTCTCCCCCCCCCCCCGGTGATACGCTACAAGTGGACTGGCGAATATTTTTGTTTTTTCGCTCTGCCATTCCCAAGGGGAACATAAATTATGGATAAGACTCTTCTGTCATGTTAGCAGCAGTACTTGTAATTGAACCTCTCAGTAAGGATATTCACATATATACGATTTATTCACATCAAGTTTATGTACAAGAATAACATCTTGACTCCCTTCAACTCCTCCATAAGCAATGACTCCCATTACTTGATTCTACTAAGAGTCTGCTACGTTACATTGCTTCAATGGCTTTCTACCACCTATTATAAAGACTGTCGAAGCCGTAGACTGCTGGTTGCTCCTACTGCCATCTGCGATTCGCCTCTAACTTCATCCTCGCCCCGCTCCATCACTCCATAGCTGCCCAAAAGACGTTCCTTCTGTAAGACAGACGACCGAACAAGTTCGACCTCTCTCTCCTCGTGTACATGAGTTTTGTTAGACTCTCCCCTCCATAGTGCAAATAGTGGGGAGTAGCTCTAGCCAATAGTGGCAATTACTTCCCTACCATCTTCCTCCCAGTATCGTCCTGTCACAGCTCAATTCTGCTGACGTTTTGACCTGCTTTGATGTCGTTGCTGTCTGCATAGCCACATTCAATTGCCTCTAACTGTTTTGGCTCTCTGCAGTAACTGCCCTGAATCCAGCTGTCACTGTATGCAATTAACTCTTGCCCAGCTTTAGTAACTATAGCCAAAAATTCCCTGGGCAGCCACCACACGTTCTTCAGTATTTCCTTGCATGGCTGAAATTGCTATTGAATCCATGCATACGAAATAAAATATTTATAAAATATGATTTCGTCAATAAACCTTTGCGTACCTTGGAGCACGGAAGTAGCGTTAGAAATGACATTGAAATTGGGTATCCGCAATATTGATTGCGATAGTTACGTTTCACTGTGGTCAAGGATAAATTAGGACCTAAACGCAAGTGAATTCATTCCTGTACTACTGGTGCAAAATTTACGACTCCACGGTATGAGACGCTCGGCTATAAAAAGTCTCAAAATTGCCTAACGCCATAAAAAAAAGAGACGATTTTTCACTTCAAATATTGTGCAACGAGTTTTATAAGACAAACAAGTTTATTTTCACATTAAATGTTTTACAGCAAGGTAAAATAAAAGTATTTAAGTGTTAATTCTAAAGTCGTCTCCTACGAAATTTATTAGCGAGTCTCTGATTAAAGTCCAGGTAATAAGACACTGCCACTGATCCGTCACGATCAATTGCAAGCGCCCATTAGCCGCGAATATTACCGCGCAACGGTTCACCCAACGCATTATCTTCAACACTTTATACATTCTGAATCAATTTCTCAACATGAAAATTACTTTTTAAACAATACTACCAAGCTTTCAAAAAGCGTTCCAATGCAAATAAATTAAATGAATTTCTCTTACACTTGCCTATCAATTCTTGATGGAACTTCCCAAAATGTGCAACTGGGCCTGCATTTAGGCAAAAGCTATCTAAGCTGTAGCCTAGAGGCCCGCACCACAAAGGGGTTCGCACCAAAGTAGTGGGGGGATACCGATTGGCGGATTTTCTCACTTCCGGTGACGTGGCACAAAATGGCGGCCTCCCTTCCCCTTTTCCCCTCCATACATCTGGATGTATGAATTGCTGTTCCACCCATATGTTTGTTTGTGCTTGTGTGGAGATGTATGGTTTTGTGGGTGAGACCTAGTTTGAATATGCGAGTTATAATATCTGTCTAATAGTCAAGTGTCTATTGCAACTCATGGTACCTGGGTCACATATTACTAAATTACAGAAAGGGTTGCGGTGTGGGAGAGATGTGGCGGTGATCTCAAACTTCGCACATCCAGTAACTATTCAGTTTGGATCTAGCGTGTTCAATCCCTTTCCTCCAGTTATGTGCATGTGTGTGGTGATGTATGGAACTGTATGAATGCATTGACACATGAATGTGTGTGTATGTGTGTCTTTCTAAGATTTTTGGCCAGTCATGGGTGTTATGTACCACTTTTTCGTTGCCATGATTGGGCTAGTTGTTGAGTCGAGATCGCTGTAGGCATGGAATTGTATGTGTGTATGTGTCTCTCTCTGTGTATGTTTGCGTAAATGTGGTGATACCTTCCTTTAACTCGTTTGTCTGAATGTATGATGTGCTGATCCTACACTTATGCTTGTGTGAAGTGACGTATGGATTTGTGGGTGAGACCTAGTATAAATATGGGAGTTATGATATCTGTCTGATGACCTGATGTCTACTGCTACTCGTGGTTCATGGGGAAAATACTACTGAATGGCAGAAAAAGCTTAGGTGTGGGGTAGACGTGGTGGTGCTGATGATGTGAACAGTTTTGTACCTAGCACACATGATATTGAATGGCAGAGAGGTCTGTAGTGTGAGTTAAATGATATGATGTTGATGTGAAGAGTTTGGTACTTGGAACACGTGTCAATGATGATTTTTTTTTTCAGTCTTGAGCCATGGGGGTTCTGCCCCACTTTTTCGTCGCCATGATTGGGCTGATTGTTGTGTCTAGCTAGTTATAGGCAAGGAAATGTGAGTGTTTGTGCATCTCTCTCTGTGTCTGTATGTATAAATATGGTAACACCTTCCTTAAACACGTCTGTCTGGACGTATGATTTTGCTGTCCCTCCACTTATGTTTGTTTGTGCATGGGTATGGAGATGTATGTATTTGTGGGTGAGACATAGTTTGAATATGCGAGTTATGATATCTGTCTGATAGTCAAGTGTCTATTGCAACTCATGGTACCTGGGTCACTTGTTACTGAATGGTAGAAAGGGTTGCGGTGTGGGAGAGACGTGTTGATGGTAAATGTAATAAATTGGGTGTGATAAACACTATTTATGGTATAAACACTTAGGTGTATCATGAAAACATGCCATCTTCTACATCTATATCTACATATATATTCTGCAATTCAGAAAATTGTGGGTGGCAGAGGGTGCTCAGCACCAAAGCTAATCTCTTTGCTGTGCATTCCAATCCCTAATGGTACGAGGGGAAAAAGAATTCATATAAGAATCAGTCCGGCACCTTATTTCTCTAATTTTATCTTTCCTGTGCTTCCGACTCAAATAGGTTGGCGGAAGAAGTATTTCACTACACTCAAAAGTGAAAGTGGGAGTACGCATGTTACCAATAAGTTTAAACGAAACGTGTGTCGTCTATCTACCAGAGACTCCCAACCTAGTCTACTAATCAGTTCTGTGATGCTTTCATAAGGACTGTAGCAAGCGGTCACGAATCGAGCGGCTCTTCTATATACTTTCTCTATATTTTCGATCAACCCCTTACGAAACGGATCCCAAATGGCACAACAATAGTCCAAATGTGGACGCACAAGAGATTTGTACGCTATCTCCTTTGTTTGTTCATTACAATTTTTCATGATTCGACCTATGAACCGCAGCCTAGAATTTCCTCTACCTACTAACGAATTAATGTATATGTCCCATTTTATGTTCCTTTGTACTGTTACTCCCAAATATTTCATAGAATCGACCATATCAATAACTGTATTGTTTAACTCTTATTTCTGAACAATTGGATTCTTTTTGTTAGTTATGCTCATTGTCTTGCACTTTTTACAATTTAGAGTAAGATGCCACTCAGCGGCCACCAAGCCAAAATAACATCCAGATCGCACTGAATTTCTAAGCAATCGGCCAAATTTCTTACTTCCCTATAAATAACCGCATCAGCAAACAATCTATAAAGGCTTTTCACTTTGTCTCCGAGATCGTTTATAAAAATTAAGAAAAGAAGTGGTTCTATTATACTTCCTTGAGGTACACCCGATGTAACATCTAGATTAGAAGAACTTTCTCGTTCAACGACAACATACTGTGACCGACCAGTTAGAAAATCCTTTATCCATTCACAAAGCTGATCCGATATACCGTACGCTCGAAGCTTCGCTAAAAGGCGGTTGTGTGGCACAGAGTCAAAGGCTTTCTGGAAATCTAAAAAAATTGCATCTACTTGTGAACCTGAATCGATAACTTTCATTACATCGTGTGTAAATAGGGCCAGATGTGTTTCACATGATCATTTCTTTCGAAATCCGTCTTGATTTGTTGTAAGCAAATTATTGTCATCTAGAAAATTCATAATGTTCGAGCATATAATATGCTCCATAACTCTACTATAAACAGATGTTATAGATATGGGACGATAGTTCCCAGGATCACTTCGATCACCTTTTTTGAAAATCGGAGTTACTTGCGCGATTTTCCAGTCTGAAGGTACTTTTCGCTCTTCTAATGATTTACTGAATCTATCAGACAGAAATGGCCCGATTTCCGCCGCATACTCTGAAAATACTCTTACTGGAATTCCATCCGGGCCCGGTGCTTTCCCCCACTTCAGGAGCTCTAATTGCTTAATGATACCTGCAGTATCTATTCGTAATGATTACATCACCGACTCGCCACGGCGTGATAAAACGGGAATACTATCCTTATGTTCATTTGGAAATGAATTTTTGAATACAGTATTTAGTACGTTAGCTTTGTCGTGGCTTTCATTAACCTCGGAACCTTGCACGTCTTCTATCTCGCCCGGCTGATGATATGTAAGGAGAGTTCTGTTTTTCAGCGAGTAATGAGGCAAGAGAGTACTATACCACTTTTTTGTTTCCATGATTTTTGCCGGTAGTTGTACTGAACTCTCTGTAGACTTGGACATGTGTATCTGCGTCTCTCTTTGTGTATGTAAGCGTATGAATATGGCGATACCTGACTTTAACTCGTTTGTCTGATGAGTTTTGTAACGATAGTTCTGTCCAGTTAATCAGTGGTAGCGAAAATTCTGCCCCACTTCATCGTTTCCATGATGCTTGCTGTTAGTTCTGTCGACCTCGGTGTATGCATGTACAAGTGTGCGTGTGTCATTTCTCTTTGGATTTGAGTCTAAAATATATGGTCATAGAATTATGCTCGCCATCAATGTGTGCTTCTAACCATTGCTTCAGGGTTTAGGCAATCGCCCATTTCACTGTGATCTTTACAGTTTACTGCCGTTTGTGTTGGCAAATGAATTGTGTTTCTCAGGATTTTCACTATATGCACTTCGGGAAAAAAATCATTTAACAGAGAGGGTGATGAGGGGTGTGTACCAGAGAAGCGAAGGACTTGGGTACAAACCCACAGTCAGACCATTGCTTGTATGTAGTGGTGTAGTATGGAGTCCACATTTTTTGTACATCAAATGCAAGGTGTAAAGGATGGCAGCTAGATTTATTAGCGAAAAATATTCAACAAGTGGTATAATAAAGGAGCTGGGCTGGATGTCATTGGAAGATAGGAAGAGTGTCGGGGGGCTGTATGTGGCGTATAATGCTGTCAGAATGGATATTGGTGGAATAATTCTGTGTACAGAGCCTAAGTTGACCATGACCACAATCTGGCACTAGACTTTAGGTGATGAGGCCTGAGTGGGTAAAATATCCATACACCCACTTTCATATTTACGACAGTGAGCGCTATCTTCGGCGTAATAGAACTAGTGTCTACACCTATGGTGACGTTTTGGATACTTGTCGATGTGTGGCGATCTATGAAAATGTGGGTTATGATGTCTGTTTGATGACCATGAAACTATCAGTTAGCTAAGTGCTTTATGGTAACTTTATCGCGTGCGCTGGTTACTTGAACAAAGAATGCAATTACAAACAAATGTTACACTTGGTCCTGAATCCGAAGTTTGGCGTCAGATGGGAACATTTAAACCGAATAGAGAACTCTCCTGGGGTCCTGATTGGTTGAGAAATACTTTAGTAGAAATTTCCTGGAAAAAGGTTGAATTTTCCTGGAAAACTGCAGTCGAACCACCCTAAGTGAACATGGGATCCCTGTTAATGATAAGGAGAAGACTTTGCGAATTTTGAATTTTTTGTTTACTTTATCGCACGAACAGAAGGTAACCCTGTCAGTAACGAATCAGGGGTTGGATTGGGAATCATTGGAAAACAGAGGGAGGTTTGGGGCAGTTCTGGGGGGAGTATACGGCTTATGTTGGCGATGACGCTAGGGGTGGATCTTGGTGAAAGAATTACGAACAGTACGTAAAAGACTATAAGTAGGAGCCGGCACTGGATTTCTTCCATAAGGGAGTGGGTAAATTTTCAATATCTCCACCTTGGCCACAGGCGATGGTCTTAGGCATGTTCTGTGCTTAGCACTGCCTTAGCATGACTCGATTTTTATCACATAGGACTGGCGTACTATGCTGCGGACCGATTCCACACAGCTGAAATTAGTAAATTAACAGACGGTGTTTCGTTCCTGGAACATTCGTGCTATGCTCCAAAATACAGTTGAAGGTGGGTAAGTACAAGCCACAGCATATATCTTTCTGTTTCTAGTCAATCACTGATGTGTCACAAGGGATTGATTGGAATTTTAGACAAAGTACAGCCAAGGGCACTCAATTTGTGATTGGTTTGGATAGACAGTCGATATCTACATCTACATGTATACTCTGCAAATCACAAATACTGTCGGTGGCAGAGGGTGCTAAGCACCAATCCTAATTCTGTGCATTCCAATCCCGAACAGAACGAGGAAAGAATGAATACATAAATGAATCAGTACGGCATCTTATTTCTCGAATTTTATCCCTCCTGTCATTGCGACAATAGGTTGGCGGAAGAAGTATTTCGTTGCACTCGTAACTTAAAGATTTTCCCATATTCTCCAGCAAATTCAAACGAAAACGACGTCGTCTGTCCGCCATACAATCCCAGCCCAACCAACGAATCTGTGACACTTACGTAAGGACTGCAACTAGCAGTCACGAATCGAGCGGCTCTCCTCTCTACTTTCACTAATGTGTCAATCAATCCCTTGCGATACGGATCCCAAATTCCACAACAGTATTCCAAATGCGGATGCATTAGTGTTTCGTAAGCAATTTCCTTTGTCTGAGCATTACAACTTCTCAAAATACATCCTATGAATCGTAGTTTGGAATTAGCTTTGCCTACAACGGAAGTTATGTGCAAGTCCCATTTCATGTTGCTTTGTACTGTTACGCCTAGTTACTTCAGGGAATCCACAGTGTCAACAACTGAATTGTTAACTTTTTACTCCTGAACAAGCGGTTTTTTTTATTACTTATGTGCATTGCCTTGCACTTTTTACAGTTAATTGTAAGCTGCCATTTACGGCACCATTCCGAAATAACATCCAGATCGCAATGAATTTCTAAGCAATCGTCGGAGCACCTCACTTCCCTATAAATAAGTGCATCATCAGCAAAAAATGGCATACGGCAATTAACGTTGTCACCGAGATCGTTTATAAAAATTAAGAAATGATGTGGTACTATAACACTTCCTTGAGGAACGCCCTAAGTAACATCTAGTTTAGAAGAGGTTACCCCGTCTACAACGACATACTGTGACCGACCAGTTAGAAAATCACGTATCCATTCGCAAATCTGATCACATATACCATACGCTCGGATCTTCGCTAAAAGTTGGTTCTGAAAATCAAGAAAATAGAATCAACTTGTGTTCCTGCATCAATAACTTTCATCACATCATGCGAAAATAGAGCCAGTTGCGTTTCACACGATCGGTTCTTCCGAAATCCGTGCTGTAAGTAACTAGTTTTCATCTAGAAACTTCATAACGTTAGAGCATATGACATGCTCCAGAGTTCTACTGCAAACAGATGTTAGAGATACGGGTCGATAATTCCTAAGATCTCTCCGATCTCCTTTCTTGAAAACTGGAATCACCTGCGCTATTTTCCAGTCAGAAGGTACTTTTCTATCCTCTAAAGATTTACGAAATATATCTGTCAGAAATGGTTCTATTTCTTCCGCGTATTCCGAAAATACTCTTACTGGTATACCATCGCGACCCGGTGCTTTCCCCCAATTGCTTTATGATACCTACACTATCAATTTGAACTGGATCCATCTCAAATTCAACACACCGTGGAAAAACGTCAGTGAAGGAATTTTTAAATTCGGCGTTAAATACGGTAGCCTTGTCGCGGCTGTCATCCACTTCCCGACCGTGTTGTTGTAGAACTGGTATATTGTTGTCACAACCACTTATTTTTTTTACATACGACCCAAATTTCTCTGGATCTTCAATGAGGCTCTTGCAAAGTGAGTTGCATCGAAAGTCATTAAAGGCCTCCCGCATCGCATTCTTGACCTGTCCTCTTGTCTCAGCTAGTTTTTCTTAATCACTCCTATACACCGTCCTTCCTGAGCGTGCATGAATCTTCCTTTGCTTTTTAAGTAACCTTTTAACTTCACGCGTACACGACGGGGGAACGTTCCCGTCCCTGATTGTCCTTTTCGGTATATGTAAGTCCATACCTTCCGTGACTATATTTATGAATCGAAGCCACATCTCTTCAACCGAGCCCCTTCCTTCTATAAAGGTAATGTAATTATCCCTCAAAAACGTTCTTAAACTGTCCTTTGGGGCCTTTTCGAACCTGTAAACGACCCTTTCTTTTTTTCTTTTTGTGCGCGACTGTTAATTTTACTTTAGCAATTACAGCTTTATGATCACTTATTCCCGTGGTGGTAAAAATGTCCGTGAATAATTCAGGCCTATTTGTAAAGAGAATATCTAGAATGTTTTCGTTATCGTTGCGGCACCGCGTTGCTTCAGTGACGAGCTGCTCTAGATTAATATCTGAGAAAAGGTCAACAATAATCTCACAGGATATTTTATCCCTGCCACCAGTAACGTGGGCGTAATTACTCCAGTCAATATACGGCAAGTTGTAGTCGCCTCCTAGTATTATTCCATGATCCGGAAATTGACGAGCTATATTACTTATATTATTTCATAAGGCCTCAGCAACAACTCTATCTGCATCTGGTGGACGATAGAAAGACCCTATTACATCTTTTGTCCTAGCTACTTTTAGTCTAATCCATAGGATTTCACAGACCATATCAATATTTATTTCGTTACACGACAGGTGTTTACGAACAGCTATAAATACACCACTTCCATTTGAATGTAACCTATGCTTACGGAAAGCATTCATGTTATGGTTAAAAATTTCTGCTTAACTTATATTCGGTTTTAACCAGCTTTCAGTACCTAATAGAATATCAGCTTCTGTGCTACTAATAACGCTTTCAAGCTCAGGCTGCTTATTACAAACACTTCTACAGTTCATAATGAGTACTTTTAACAGTAGAGATTGATTTTCGCTACTCCTAACAAATGGTGCCGAATTGAAGTGTGCTGCCCGTAACTGTAATCCCAGTTTTGGGTCTTCCTCCCTCAGCCTAAAAAATCCCCCAATGCACTCCGCACGGCCCCTGGCACCCGTGTAGCCGTTTCACGTGTGTAGTACACACCTGATCTATCCAAGGGAACCCTACACGACTCGACCCCAGGGCGAAGATCAAGGAATCTGCAGCCATGATTATCGCAGAAACGACGCAGTCTCTGGTTCAGACCCTCGACTCGGCTCTGAACCAGACGTCCACAGTCAGTTCTATCGACAATGCTGCAGATGGTTAGCTCAGCCGAAATCTTGCGGTCATCAACCACAGAGCTCACCCTATGAGCAAGCCGCCGGAAGGAAGAGAGGATACCCTCCGACCCAAGGTGGCAAGCATCATTGGAGCCGTCATGAGCTACAATCCGCAGCTGGCTACACCTCGTCCGTTCAGTGGCATCCGGGATGGCCTGTTCCACATCTTGGATCAGACCTCCCGGAATACACAATGAATGGACATTGGACTTCATCCCCAACCTATTCGCCATGTCCCTAAGGGGCTCAATGAAACGCCTAACGTTGGAGCTATCTATCACCAGGATCCCCTTCTGGATAGATTTGAGCTTGTTGGTTAAAATTATGAGTGCGATGAAATATTTCATACCAGTGACAGCAGAGATAAGATTATGGAAATAAGGTGTAGTACTGATGCTTGTATGAATTCTTTCTTCCCTCGTTGCATTCCATAGGTTTTGCCATCGTAAAACTGGAAACTTTGATTTTTCTAGCCTTGGTGTGGGAAAGGCTTTGTTAACCATGTCACAAATATTTTCAAGTGGGGCTGTTGTCCAAAGAGTGAGTCTGGAGGGTTGAGAAGCAGGCTTGAAAAAATTACAGGCTGATTGGTTTGACATCTGCGGAGAGATTACCATGTATTCACTTCGGAAATGTCTCTAGTGAAAGAAACTGGATTTCACATCTGCAATTTTCTATTAGGCAATGATATTCATTTGAACCTAATTTAGGGGGCATATTTAAGATAAAATGGGCAGGGAAGTTAATGCCTTAGCAACGGGACAGAAATACACAAAGCTCATCGAGCTTGCAGACACATACATTAGGAAATCACTTCTTTGAGTTTAAAACTTTAGTTGGATTCTCGCTTTGTTTCACTGCACATAATTTAATACATCCTTAAAATAATGGGAATGTGACACAAATTCACGCATATGAAGCATGCTGTGCTATCTTTCGGTGCTATCTAGGTACTGCTACCTGGTGACAATTATGCCGCAGGCCAGCGCCCGGCTCAAATATTCGTCGCATTGAGAAAGCGCGTACCGAGAGCATATTTTCGCAACGTCTAATGAAGAGCAAACAGAGCGTGTTGATGCAGGCCAGCATTCCAGAACAGTGGCAAATATTTGTAGCTTTCACAACCTTGTATCGATCCCAAAATGAGGCATGCCACGCCATCTATCGGAAACCGGGATATTATGCACCGGTAGGTGTCGCGGCAATCGAGCACCCGACTTAAATATTCGTCGCATTGAGAGATCATGTTTTCATAACGTCTAGTGGAGAGCAAACAGAGCGCGCATTCCAGAACAGAAATAGCTATAGCCTTAGGGGATGTGTTTTCCCCCGCAAGACAAGGATAGAAGATCTCGTGGCGATGTGGAATATCTCTGGCCGGCGCACGCGCAGATGAAGTTTCTCATGGCATGCGCTGGTCGGTGGTAACACCTGGTGGCAGGACGTGTGTATATGCTACATTGCAACATCTGTGCTTCTGGATTATCTACATCACATAGGACACAATCGGAAGTAATATCACTGATTTCAGTGTAACATCATTGGAGATAAGTGAAATAACAGCTACAATTAAGGCTAAATGACAGTTATATCTGCTTTATTTTGAAATATACGGTCGTCATGCTGTCAATATGACATCACTGCACTAAATTTGAATTTCACGCCAGCCGAAAGTGACGTTATGGAGGGGAGGGTGGCCGCCACTTTGGGTCACGTGACCGGAAGTGAGAAAATCCGTCAATCGGTATCCCCCCACTACTCACCAATAATAATAATCAAACATATGTAAAAAAAAGTAACCTATATCCGAAATTATTTTAGCACCGAAAGTCTTGAAATGCTGGTGACAACCAAGTCTTTGTGTATGATGTAAACAGCGACTAGCAGAGGGAAGTTCAAGTTTTAATGTTTTGTTTGAAAGTAAATATTTATTTAAAAAAAGTAGATACATTTACAATTGAAACAGACGTATTTATAAGTCAATATTGATTCTATTTCTTAATTCGTTTTTATTTAATTTGTTTTTTAAAGTTACTTTATAATTCTTTTAAAAGTTTATTTTAGCATTCAGGAAGCTCGAGCGCTTGGTTTGGCGTGGAAAGGCTCTGATTAGTGAAGCGGTGTCTAAAACAGTTTTGTAGATTTCTTCCAGTTGATATGCGTGTGTGAATAATCAATATGTTTTTTATCTTTCTCTATTGCGTGCTTTGGTGATCTTAATCAACTTTTATTGTTTGTTTTGTCTTAATATCTAGCCTGCTTCATCATACTATTATTAAAGCTTTTGAGTTTGTAATTCCGAAAGCTTTTGGTGAGGGTGTTTGCTTGCAACAATACAACTACAATAAGCAACACCTTATCTATCGATCATCAGTCAAAAAACTGAACGTGCAAGCATCACTTGCTAAACTCGGAAACGTATTTGGAGGTTTCGATTGTTCAGTAAGTTTTCCTCGTATATTTTTACCGTCATTACATTACTCAATATTTTGTATTAAAAGTTTTATTATAATAAGCAATCGATATTGCTTTATATATATTCAAGGGCCCGAAACACATTTGTAACCTAGGAACCTACATGTCCTAAATGCGGCCAAGTGTGCAGCACTTGCTAAATCTTGGGTAGTAAAGGATGATCTCGGCTTTTTGTTCTTTCTTGAAAATGATGATGTATTTCTTGTTCTTCTTTCTTCTACTTATATTCCACAATTACTAGAAAGTACAGATCTACAGAAACGACAGTCACAGTATTTGTATATTCGATAAAAAAAATCCTTGGATGGTGGAGAGTACACAACAACAGTACTTATAGTTCTATCAAAAGCATTTGACACAGTCAATCATCAGAGGCCACTCAACAAATTAGAAAAATGTGGAATAATGGGTAAGGCTTATGCATGAATAAGGTCTTATCTTTCAAATAGATAACAATTTACGATAATAAAAATCAATGCAGAGTTTAAAAATGTAACATTCGAAGGCCTCACTATAAAAGCAGGAGTACCACAGGGCTTGGTGCTGGGGCCTCTGTAGTTCATTTTATATGTAATCGATATCCCAAGACCAATAGGAAAGAATGACGCAATAGTTCTTTATGTAGATGATGCAACTGTGAAGCTGTCAAACATCAAACTATGGAATCTAGACACAAACCTTAATATTTACTTCCAGAAACTAGTAACATGATTGGAGGTTAATTACCTAGTAATTAACCTAAACAAAACCCAAATGATATCATTTCAAAAAAATGTGAGGTTATCTGTAAATTTAAACATATTCAGTGAGCAAATAAAGGAGACAAAAACAGCTAACTTGCTAGGAATTCAAATCGAAAATTTCATGAATTGGGAAAAATCAAGTGGATCATTGCTGTAAGAACCTTAGCCCTATAGTATTTGTGGTCAGCTACCTCAGAGAATTCTGCACTAGGCATATTCTGATGACTATCTATTTCTCTCTTTTTGAAAACGAACTGAGGTATGGTATATCAGCGTGGGGAAAGGCCACAGAAAATAGTATGATGAGAATATTAAAAATACAAAAAGATATAATTAGAACAATACTAAAAGAAAAAAAGAATGGTTTCGTGTGAAAATATTTTGTAGATTTCAAGATTCTAATATTCCCTTGTATAGACATATATAAGACTATACTGCTTTCAGCCACAAAGAATGTTGTAAAAAAGGTACACAAATATGAAACACATAATATAACTACTTTCAATTTACATGTAAACAACACATTTTTTTGTTGGAAGAAGTCCTTTCTATTCTGAAGCCCAACTGTTCAATTAAGGCGGGTTTACACGGTTCACTTTTTGTAATCACTCAGGATGATTAACTAGCAGTGAAAGTGAATTAACTTTTCGTTTACACATATCGTCACAAATGATCCATTCAATTCACTTCAAGATGGTAATGTAAGGGATGCATTTTATTATATTAAAACCTTCTATTTTATTTGTCGAGTTTGAATGAGTCATACGTGCTGCAAAACGCTGAGCGGAAATACTGACATTGCTCACATTGCTCAGCAGGAAATATTACGCGCGGGCGGAATAGCACGCGTGGCGAAGGTCACCTTGCAGAAAACGACTTGTAACTTTTCCCATTCGTGTCTGATCTCTAAGAGCGACAAGCTCGTCCTCGGGCGATACCGATCGGACGCGATCCCCGCCAAGATTCTCGTCTTCCACATGTCGTAGGATATTCACTACAACATACCTAGTTTGCTGGCATTACGTTCACGTGAAGTCGCAGATATATTTTCCTTGTAACCAAGTATCCAGTGTTGCAATAAACATTGGTATTAACGATTTCAGTATTTCATTCAACGAATGCAAGCCGTATATTCTCCGTTCATTTGCAGCCCACAGTTAATATTTTAGGTGTCAGACAAACACAGAAGACTACGTCGCAAGTCTTAGCTATGGTGACTGAGTACAGACTATAGACACAGCCATCCGACAAATAAATCACTACAGTAACAAACAAACTTGTGCGTGTTGGAGTGGATTTAATTTTCAGAAACCACGCCTCAGGAATTAAAAGTTACATCATGAAGAAAGTTAATTGAAGAAAGAGAAGTTTGTGGACGAGAAATTGGATCTTGCAGGGTGGTAAAATGGATATTGCAGGACAAAATGGCGTATAAAAATAATCTTCGAATGCATGAATCAGAATGTTTTGGTATAAAAAAACACACTACTAATTACAAAACAGGACACTAATGAGCAAATGTTTTCCGGCTAAACTGACGCTGGAAACTACTCTCAGATTTCTTGCAATTGATAACTGCTTTGAAAGACATTCATTTTACCGTGAAGCACAATTTCCAACATACTTTTCTAATTTTAAAACTTTAGTTTATTCACTAGAGCACCTGGTTCAAATGGATCTAATTTTGCACTGATGTCTTATATTGTCAAAAGTGGGAGATTCAATTATTTAATCATGTCCTCCTTTACACTACCTTTTATGTTTTATTTTCAGAACTTCAAAAATTTTGTTTTCTATTAACACTCATTATGGAATGATTTAAAAAATAAAGAAATGTTTCTTCTTTCCATTTAAAAACCATTATGTGTTGAAAACAACAACAATCAGAAACAAACAATTGCGATCGATCCAAGAGAAGGTTTCAGTTTGATATTTTGAATGTTTACACGTATCACTCTTGATGATTCATCTAAATGGAACACCAAAAGTGAACGAAAAGTTGATCCCTAGCCAACTTCTTTCATCCGTCATCTTGGAAGATCACTTTGGATCAAGGACGTATATAAGGGGGGGCCGAGGGCGCCCGGGCCCCCCGAAATAATGAATATAAGAAAAAATAAGTACCGTAATATTAATTATTTTAATGAATCATGCGCGAAATAAGTAAAATGTATTATTAATATATTTCTCTCGGGCTTCCAGCCATGTTAAGATGTCACATTTGTGGGACGTTTCGAAGGCGTCCTTCTCTGGCTTCATTGTCAACCAAATGTGAATGATTAACTGTTTGTTTGTTCAGCCGATGCCACGGAAACGGTGGAAGACAAAAAACCAACACAACGCGATTACGTCATCCGCTCTTCTGCTCGTTACCGACGCGAAACTGTTTCAGAATTTTAATAGTCGGGTTCCAGGCCGCACTTAGTTGATAACCAGTGTCCCTATTGACTAATAAATCAGTTGATCTTATTTCTACAGCCTCTGTAACAACGCTGGCCCAAAAATCTTTGAGCCGGGCTAAAATTGTGTTTTTTTCAAATTCAATTGTGTGACCCTCTTGCACACTATGTTCGGCCACCGCAGATTTTTCTTCTTGCCCAAGACGAACATTTCTGGCGTGCTCTATACAACGCTGCACAATGCATCGCTGCGTCTGTCAGATGTAGCCGCGGCCACATTCACATGGTATATAATATACACCAGGGGTTCGTAAACCTAGGTTATCCTTAACGCTGCCGACCAATTTACTAATTTTAGTGGGTGGTCTATAAATTGTCTTGACTCCGTGTTGTGATAGCAGTCTACCTTTTTTAAAACTTAGGGCACCCACAAACGGCAGAAACGCAAGGCCCTTGGTATTAATCTGATCTCTCGGTCGATTTTTCTTCTGTTTAAACGCACGAGTAATCTGTCCCTGATTATAACCATTAATTATAAACGTTTTCCGGAGATAGTCCAATTCACCCTCCAGGCTATGTTTGTCACAAATCCTTCGTGCTCTGTGTACCTAGGTAGTTAACACAGAGTTTCGTTGTGCCGGATGATGACAGCCGTTGGCGTTTAAATATAAGTCAGTATGGGTAGGCTTCCGATACACAGTGTGTCCAGCGAACCATCAGCACGTTTAATAACAAGCACATCGCTGGGACACATCGGACAGACGCAGCGATGCATTGTGCAGCGTTGTATAGAGCACGCCAGAAATGTTCGTCTTGGTCTAGAAGAAAAATCTGCGGTGGCCGAACATAATGTGCAAGAGGGTAACACATTTGAATTTAAAAAAACAACAATTTTAGCCCGGTACAAAGATTTTTGAGCCAGTGTTATTACAGAGGCTGTAGAAATAAGATCAACTGATTTATTAGTCAACAGGGACACTGGTAATTCTGAAACAGTTTCGCGTCGGTAACGAGCAGAAGTGCGGATTACGTAATCGCGTTGTGTTGGTTTTTGTCTTCTACCGTTTCCGTGGCAGCTTCTGAATAAACAAACAGTTAATCATTGACATTTGGTTGAGAATGAAGGCAGAGAAGGACGCCTTCGAAACGTCCCACAAATGTGACATCTTAACACGGCTGGAAGCCCGAGAGAAATATATTAATATTCAACACCGTGAAAAATTACGATCGTACAAAATGTATTATTACTTATATCTTTTTTTATTCTAATGACTTCCATACTTATATTTTTTAATGTATACTGTTAAGATATTCATCTGACACGCGCAATAATTCGTTTGAATCGCCCGCCGAACCGAATAGTGCGCGTATAGTTCTCTCGTGCTCCGCTTCGCGTCGTCTTTTCAGTTCCGAAAAATTTCTCGCAAGCGAGTTGACGCGCCGTCTGGTTATATGTTTGCGTTCTTGATGATATTTTACTTTCTGATTATTTTAATAAATATTTTTCTCTTCAATAAACGAGATACTTTTTCCAAATTTCCAAGATATATATATTGAAGTTGACCGTAAGTGAACCACAGTCGTAATGAAGAGGCAAGCTTCTTTTCAATACTTTTCGCCAAAAACCAAGTGTTAATAATCCTGTTGGTGATAGTCCTGAAGTCGTTTGTGTTAAGAAAGGACAAAGTGCAAATACGTCTGCGGTGACAATGCTGAATTCTGTTGCGTTGGCAGAATTGCTTCTTGTGATGTCGCTACTTCGAGCTCAATTAATGTTTTTCCGGTAATGGAGGATAGTAGGCCTAACCAAGTAATTAAAAATATTTATGATATTGGAAAATACTGTCAAAACAATCCCATTCAGTCTTTCACAAACGAAAAGAGAAATTTTTTTGTTAGAAAATGTGTGGAAACCTCAGCCTTGGTACAAATTTCGCACCATCACTAGTTCAAACCAAACTCGATCTTTTCAAATGAAGTGGCTAGAAGATTTTAAGCAGTTAGCTTATTCAGAGGAAAAATCGGGATGTTTTTGCAACTACTGCGTGTTATTTTCACATACTATAAATGTAGGGAAAGGAGAACACCAAACTCAGGCTTTTTCCAATTTAAAAAAGAGCAAGGGAAATTTTTAGCAAACATGAGAAGTTATCCTACCATAAGAAATCTGTTTTGAACGCTGAAAACACAATAGCGTTAGTTAAGAACAAGGCAGAAAGTGTTATCAATCAAGTAATTGCGCAAAGAGGACTGGATATTGAGATTAATAGAAAACGGCTAATCCTTATAATAGAAACAATACGATTTTTCGGAAGGCAACAAATAGCTCTAAGGGGTCATCGTGACTCTGGGCGAATAAGCCTTGAAGAACCAGACCAAAAAGATGGGAATTTTCGATCGTTGTTGAGATACCGAGCCAACAGTGGAGGTAATATTCTTAAAGACCAGTTAACGACCAGTGGTGGGAAGACGATGTACACAAGTTCTTTCATTCAAAATGAACTTATTAACACATTTGGTAACATAATACTATAAAAAATTGTAGAAAATGTCAGAAAGTCTGTTTTTTATTCCGTTTTAGCAGATGAAACCACTGACATCAGCCAAATTGAACAGTTTTCTCTCTGTGTACGTTACCAAAGTTTCTAAATCAGAGAAGATTTTCTGACATTCGTTCCCGTTTATGATTTCACTGGAGCAAGTTTGGCTAACACAATATTAGAGAGCTTGTCAACATTAGGACTTGACCTAAACAAAATGAGGGGCCAAGGGTACGATGGCGCTGCCACGATGAGTGGGCAATTCAGAGGAGTACAAGCTTCCATCAGAGAAAAGTTACCGTTGGCTCTGTATACACTCTGTTCTTCACACACTCTAAATTTGTGTTTGTCAGATGTGAGCAGAATACCTTCTATAAGAAACTGTATGGGTGTCATAAAAGAAATCTGTGGATTCTTTCATATGTCAACAAAAATAACAGAAATATTGAAATCAACGATTTCTGAATGTTGTCCAGAACAAAAAAAAAGAACTTATTTCACTGTGCGAAACCCGATGGGTAGAAAGACACGACTCAGTAATTTTAATTAAAGACATTTTGGAACCTATCTTTCTCTCCCTTTGCAAAATAGAAGAGGAATTCAGTGACTCAGCATCTAAGGCTCACACTCTAAGCAGTGCTATTAGTCAATTTGCATTTCTTGTTAATCTTTTTGTTTTGAGCCGGATGCTATCAACCACGCATAACTCATCTGAGCAGCTTCAAAGAAAAAATATAGATCTTCCACAGGCCTTGACTAACGTTACGAGTGTGTTGCACCTTGTGTCGAAGGAGAGGGCAAATGCTGATAACTCATTTAAAGCCTTGTATAATCAAATAAAGTCATTCGCTGCTAAACTTGACATTAAGGAAGAGATTCCAAGAATTTGCAGCCTTCAAGCAGCACGTAGCAACGTCCCTTACACCACACAAGAATTCTATCGACGATCTGTTTATGTGCCATACCTGGATGATTTTTGTGATTCACTGAAAGAACGCTTTGAATTTCACAAGGAATCAGTTGCTTACATACAAAACATCCTTCCACAATTGTGTATCATTACAGATTTCGGTTCATTGGAGGCTGCTTTTAGTTTCTATGAAGAAGATTTGTCACATAAAGAGATTGTGCGAAGTGAGTTTATGTTATGGAAAATCCTTCAAATCTTCCAAAAACGGCTATAAGTTCTCTAGAAACATGTGACAAGACTTTCTTCCCCAACATTTATACCCATCTGAAATTACTCGCAGTTCTTCCTGTTTCTGTTGCAACCGTAGAGAGAACTTTCCTCTGCCTGAGAAGACTGAAGACTTACCTAAGGAACAGCACATCTGAAAGTAGGCTTAACGTACTTGCTTTACTTTCTATATACAGAGACAATATTGTTAGTGACGAAGTTCTTGATAAATTTGCAAGTGTACCAAGAAACCTAGACTTTGTTTTGTAATCATTGATACATATAAAAATTGAAGTTCCGTTTTGTTAGTTTTGTTCTTCTTTTATTGTATTCTTTTTATTGTCAGTTGGATAAACGATTAATAAAAAAATTTAGTTGCATTTTCATTGACATTGCATTTATTAAACCTTCTTTTAAGGCCTCTCCAAAACGATACTCAAAATAGTCATTTGAATGATAGTTGATAAATATATGCTTGTGTATATATATAAAAAAAAAAATATTGGCAATTTATAAATCCATAACAAAACAAAACATTATGTATAGCTAGAACCCCTCCAAACACGATAATCAAAATCGCGTATTTGACTTTTAGTTCGGATAAGTGTTTACAGACCAGACATTATTAAAATCTTGACCAATGTTTGAAATAATAGTAATTGAGATCTTTTCATAATTTGGTTTGTTTAAAAATAGATATATTTTTTATGATTTAATGTGAACAATAAAGAAACGTGATATCGGAAAAGTAAAAGGGGCATTCAGCGCAAATTACCCTCTTAATATGAGCATCAAAACTGATATAAAGTGTCATGGGGTGTCTACTTAAAATTACTTAACCTAACCTTACATTAATATTGCCCCCTCCCCCCCGAAAATATATTCTATATTCGCCACTGCTTTGGATGATTCTTTACACAATTCTCTTTCCTTTCACTGCGAGTGATTCATCCCGAGTGATTGTGAAAAGTGAACTGTGTAAATCCGCCTTAAGCTTCCTGCAGATATAAGATTAATTTAAGATTAACTGAGATTATTTAATAACAAGAGATAACAGTTCAAGCATTCGCTTAAAGAGTGTTTATGTGATAAAGCCTTCTACTCAATCAAAGAATATTTAACTGATGGAACAAGGGAAAGAATGACAGAGTAAAAAATTGTTTGTATTAATAGTTTGTAATTATATAGGACATGGTAGCACTTATTTGTCAATGACATGAAAAAAATCTATTGTACAAATGTATGAAAAGTGATTGACATAAAAATATATGAGCAGAAAATGAATAGATTTGTAGTTAATATAGAAATAGACTCTAATGTACCTTGACTTGTCCTAATTCATTATACAAATTATATGTAAATAATGTATTAGACCAAATAAAATTACTGAATGAATGAATATTCCTACAATCTCGCAATCTCATCAAATGGCAACTTCTTGCGTACGTAAACTCGTTCTTTTGGTGTAGTCTCTTAAAAATATACAGTTTGTTCTTTCTTATTACTATGATTTGTTTGATAAGCAAGGTTCTTTTAAGGGTCCGACATTCAAGGATACATGTCTTCAATAAGTTCCCAACTAACATTAAATGTCTGGCTCGTGATAAGAATAAACTCAGGAAAAAATTGAAAGAATTTTTGATTGACAACTACTTCAACTCTGTCGAGAATTTATTTCTAAGGTATCAACAAAATAAACTGTCAGTTAGTAGTAAACGTAGTTGACAAAATTAATGTGCCTTGTGTATGTATTATTTTGTAATTCAATTGTTTTTCTGTAAATTAACAACTTTCTATATCCCACAGAGCCAGTCTCTTATATTGGGATCAATGTAAAATGAATATATTGTATTACTGTTAACTATGTTGCAATTATGACAAACAGTGTCACAGTATCGGTCGACTTTCAATGAAACGATTATCGATGAGTATATTAGTTAAATGATTGACTAAGTAAATCCTTTCCCGAGGCACCGAATTATTTTCTCTCAATCTCGACTTCTTTTGACATTTTACTGTAGATGTGGCTGCCTCCAGGTTGACTTAACGCAACCGGTAGTAATGCGTCATGTTTCGGCGGAAAATTAACATTACCGACGAAGTATTTTTGGGAACACTTCCTTGACTTATGTGATGGAACCATGGAGGAAAGTAACATATGGATACGACGCAAGAGACCTTCACCACGCATTGAAGTGACGTCGGGCGGTGGAGGAGTGGTGGGTGGGGGGGTGGGGGGCTTGGCCGCACCCATACAGACACGGGGTATATGTACAAAAACCTCAAGGGGACTCTAGGATGAACGTGACGCCGCAATCTGGTGATGGATTATTATGTAACTCGATGAGACGAATAAAATATGAAGAATACATTTTTTTTTTTGATATTCTGCTTAGTTTTAGAGATATTCTGTCTCAAATGTGAGATGTTTTTGGTTGAAATTCAAAAGAAAAAATTAGTCAAAGTCAAATTTGATGATGGATTCTTATTTAAAAAGACGAGACAAACGAAAAATAAAGAATAAAATTTTTCGATATCTCGCCTAGTTCTCGAGATATACTGTATCAAAAGTGAGGTGTCTTGAGTTGAAATGCAGAAGAAACATTTCGCAAAAGTCAAATTTGATGATGGATTCTTATGTAACACGACGAAAAAAATAGAAAATAAAGAATAAAAATTATCGATATATTGCTTAGTTTTCGGGATATACTGTCTCCAAATTGAGGGGATTGGGTTGGGACGCGGCCTGGACCAAAAATTAATTATGCCAAAGCCAAAATGAATTACATGATGGACATGCAGAATTGATATTTCAGTTTTATTACTACCACTTGTGGATATGTTGAAATGAGGCCTAGACCAGAATAAAAATAGTTATCTTTTTACCATACATCGTAAGCTCAATTGGGAATAGCTGGAAGTAGTTTCCATCATGATACACGTTTTGTCACTAACATGGTTCTCATGAAATTACTAACAATAATATATAAATTATTTGCCCCTTCTGGAACAATAAAACCATTCTGGTACAGACTGAGTTTGAGCTAACCACAATCTCCATTAAATTGCCGCTACAGAATCAAACTATTTAGACACACCCACACACGCATATTTGAATCGCAAACTGCATTTGGGGTAACAACACAGTTTGCTTCATCAAGATTCCTAGATTCCATAGCATAATTTAACACATTTAATTTCATCATACACTGTCAGTATAAACTGCAACGTGACGAAAGAAATCGTAATACTAAATTCACTGAATCGCGATGTAAAAATCACCACTTTAAATCTCATTTTCAACACTCGTTAAAAAGTAGTGCTAGTCTATTATGTGCAAAATAGCAAGGTATGCTGATTTTCTACACTACACCAACAAAAATTTGAGAACAAAGTCATCCCATTGAGAGCTATGACTAAATATTTATAGACAGGCACCAAAGTTTGCAATTCCTGCTGCCCATTTCAAGAACAAATATTAGAATGCAACTTACTTATGAAATGATATTCCAGGTTCTTTCTTCTCTTGCCTGTTTGTGCAATCGTATGCAACACAAGATGGCATTATAAAAAACTTAGACACATTATAAAATGAAATAATCACAGTATCAAACGCAATGTGAACTTTGTATTTGTATGGGTTTGCAATATGGCCACTGCCGCCACCGCGCATGCACGAGAGTTTAGAGCCGGCGTCACAGATTTAACGTCACTTCTCCATATATTTCCTTCCTCCATGGTTGGAACATGCTGTATCCAAAATGTGAATATGTAGCAATAACTACATACTGAAAACTGCTAGGCTCGCTGACCTATGTACTAATTGACAAAGGCGCGTCTACACTAGGGTAACATTATACAACAAAGTGCAACTGCGATATGTTGCACCAGTTTGTACTTGTATTAAGTTGCGTTGTCTTGTACTATGTTGCTCTATATTACTATACAACAGTAGTTGCTGTATGTTGCATAAATCCATTTTTTGCGACAAAGATCAAATGATAGTATGGGCACCGCAGGATTACTATAATGGAGGTGCATCTGTATATCTTTTTATGCATTATATATAATATTTATTAATTAGGGGAGAGTGGGGGAAATACACGCACCTAAGGAAAAATCGATTTAAATTGTTCATTATATCATTAGATTTTTCCAAAATAAATGTAAACCTTACTATGGACATTTCGCGACATATTCCAAATGAGGGAATATAATTATGAACATTACCTTAATTTTTATGATTAAATTAAACAAAAAGTGCAAATGCTTGGTATTCCCCACCCCGTAGGGTAATGATACGCATGATATGGGGTAATAACAGGCAATACAAACAATGCATAAAGATGGACAATACATGCTATTTTTATTTTCTGTTAGTTTATTTTATTAATTACATGTGCTAAGCAGTACATTATTGAAGAAAATAATGATGTTTTGTAAACTTTTATATATATATATATATATATATATATATATAGGCGTGTAAAGCGTGCATTTTCTTGTATAGCAAACATCACACTTGCAATGTTTTGAAATGTTCCAGCCATTACATTCTTCATGGCTCTACCTAATACCCAAAACACATCGGTATCCTAGTTCTCCATCTTTACCTTGATATTTTTCGTTTTTATTCTTGTACGCAGAGTAGCTTCGACAATCCCATACTTCTCTTATTTTGCTTACTGATTCTGTGGCATCAAGACCCTTCTGAAGCTCGTCTTGGGTCCATTTTACAGTTCGAGCACTAACCTAAGCAGGACTCGGGTCTTAGTTCAAATATCTTGACAGATCTACAACTAAATGAAAGGTGACATCTAGGGCTAGTAGTTGATATGCAAAAAATTGCATTAAAGCAACTTATGGTAGCACTTACCTTGCAAAATATAGCTGACAAAAGTAACATCAAACACATTGAACATAAACCTCACTTTACTACCGCCACAGCGCAATCACAAAATGTCTGGAGTGTGTGGCACCGTAGTTGTTATGCCTGCCAGAAGGGTTTAGCACCAACTGGGCAAAGCCCGCGCCATTCAAAATGCGGAATTCAGCCTGAGTGTGATTACCCGCATGCGTGTATTTCCCCCGCTCTCCCCTAAGTATACTGAATTTATTGACAAGGTGTTTAACAAATTTTTACAACAACCTAGGCGCCTTAAGTTATTGTTCAAACAGTGAATTTAATAATAAACTCTTTGTTTCTTGATCATTTTATATATATTTTCTTTCATTGCAGGGGGCTGCAAGTGCACCCCCTTGCACCACCCTCTCGGCGCCCATGAATACAGTTGAACATTGTATCTCAACAGAGACCATGGGTCATCTTGTTGGGAATTGAGATTGTATGATGACAAAGACAGTCACGAGCATGGTGTTTGAATGGAATTTAGACAATAGTATAAATGTAATCCAAAATTATAGAAAATATCCATGTCTTTGGAATCCAAAGGGTAGAAGTTATAAAAGCAGGGAGAGAGAAAATGATGTGAGAAGTGTCATTTATGTGGCAGCGGTACCCATACAAGGAGGATGTTAAGGGAAAAAAAATCGAAACCTGGTATCCCAGTTTTAAGAGAACGAAAAAAAGTACCTCAAAATGAAAAAACGTCTTGATTCACTGCTCAGTTTTATTCAAAATCGTGTGCTTTCGATTGTTTACTATTTCTTCGAGACAAAAACAAAGGAAGGAGGAGCTGAGAAATGGTTAGTAAAAAATACGAAGTTTTTTTTTTTAATAGAACATTGTGTATTGTTAATTAATCCAACATTTGTAGGTAGACAACCTCTATATCTAAAATAATTATAATTCAGTAGTTATTCCTCACGGAACTATCCCGATGGCAGTAACAAAAGGAGATAGTTTACATGGTTCAAGTTGGGTCAAGTTTACATCACGATACACTGAATGCATTGGGCGTGCGGTTGCAGTTCATAATGCGTATGATGCAATTGATTGTGATAATTTATGCTACCGAACCAAGAATACAGATAACGTTACTACGTTACTATTACTCAAGATGCAGTTCGCAATGGATTTAATGCGTTTAAGTGTGTCTGCATAATTCGATTTTGTAGCGGCAATATTAGTTAATATTTTTGTTAAGTTAAAATTTAGCCATTACCAGAAAGTTCTTGTTTTAGCATAAGGCATTTTGCTATTATTATTATTAGTAATATTATTATTTAGTAATATTATTATTACAATTATTATATTAGTATTATTATTACATAGTGATACACATTGTTTTACTAACATTGCGCTCATGAAATTACTAATAATAAAATCTTGGGTAATAGCAACGTTGTCTATATTTTTAGTTCGGTAGCATAAATGATCACAGTCAATTGCATCATGCGCATTATGAATTGCAACCGCACGTCCAATACATTCACTGTATCGTGAAGTAAACTTGATCCATAACATCTAAAGAAATCAGCAGATTCTTGTCGAATATTGTTTTATTTCATTTGATGCATTTCGTGGAAATTTTTTGCATAAACTAAAAGAATTACTTCGAGAATCTCTTATCCCTGATTCGTCTAAAATGTCTCCTGTGTAGCCTTTTTGACTTTACTATCAAATGTTCCTGCTGAATTGAAGGAACTTTTGGAACTTAAACTATTCCTTATAAAATTATGGGTATAAATACAAGCCATAACAACAACTTCTGCAGTTTCTGGCAGTAAAAGTACTGGTAATGGTTTTCTAAGTATCCTGTTTGCTTAACATAAAATTCCATAAAAAATTTCTGATATTCTCCTTCATCTGCTCAAACGGTAATTGAATATAGTTTTTTTCCCCGGTGTTCCGCAGTATAGTTTCAATGAATACTGTGATAAAGGGAATCCATCGTCCCCGAAAAATACATGCTGCACTAATTTATTGCGTCCTGGAAATGTACCAAATCGAAACTACAGAATAATTTTTTTTGATATTTTGCTTAGTTTACCAGATATCGTATGCCTATCTCCAAATTAAGATAGTTAGGTTGAATCCGACCTGGACCCCAAAAAAATTTCGCCATAGCTACAAGGAACGCTGGACATGTTCAATAGGTGTTTCAATTTCTCCCTAGTGGATGCGATTAAGTTTAAATCCGGCCTGGACCAGAATAGATACGTCATCAAAGGAAAATGAACTATATCTATAACAGATTTTTGAGATTCGACATATTGAGACCTAAGCGAGATATCAAATCATTTTATTCCTTACTTTCGATTTTTTTTCGTAGAGTTACATGAGAATCCATCATCAAATTGAGGCGCCACAGTTATGACAGTGTTGCCGCAAAGGTTTCTTGTACTTTCGAAAACTCCTTCAGCAGATATTCTATGGTAATATAAAAATTTGTAACTGTCGTACATTACGGGAAAAAGAACTAGGCATAAGCTGCAAAAGCTCTTACAATTATAAAAATTGGCTTTCACTAATTCAACTGAACACAACTTTGTGTTTGCTGTAATAGGCCCTACAGTGTAGACAGAATGTTGCTTTCAGATGAATACAGATACAACTAGCGTTAGCATCGTGCAACATTACTGTACTAGTGAGGACGTTTTGTTTACTGTGAACATGCATTAAAAATATTTCGCAACTTATACCAACCATGGGCGCCGGCAGGATTACTTTAAGGGAGGTGCATTTTTTTTACATTATATATAACACCTATTACTTATTAACTAAGGATACTGAATTTATTGACAAGGTGTTGAACAAATTTGGACAACAACCTAGACGCCTTAAGTTATTATTCAAACAGTGAATTTAATAATAAATTTTTTGTTTCTTAATCTTTTTCTGTGTATTTTCTTTCATAGCAGGGGGGTGCAAGTGCACCCCCTTGCACCCCCCTCCCGGCACCCATGATACCAACATTAGTTGCAGCGAAAGTTGCATAATGTTGCCCCAGTGTGAATGCGCGTTAAGGGGACTTGTACGTGAATAAGTGTCAAAAAATCGATTTTTCAATTTTTGTTTTAAAAAATTCTCTGTAGTTTTCTGAGCAAGAAAAAGTTGTTCAAAAAGGGGTCCGATATTCAGGGATACATATCTTCAATATGCTCCCAACACATATTAAATGTCTAGTAGATGATAAGAATAAATTCAGGAAAAAATTGAAAGAATTTTTAATTGACAACTCCTTCTACTCTGTCGAGGAATGTATTTCTAATGTATCTAAAAAAATAACTGCCAGTATCTTGTGTAAATATAGTTCACATAATTAATTTACCATGTATGCTATGACTGTACATCACCTGGTGTATGTATTTAGTTTGTTACATAATTATTTACGGTACCATATATGTTATGACTGTACATCTTGTAGTGTATGTATTATTTTGTAATGGAAGTGTTTAATGTACTTTATACTATGACTGTACATCTAGTGGTGTACTTATTATATTGTTATGCAACTGTTTATCTGTAATTTGACAACTTTCCACATCCCACAGAGCCAGTCTCTTATATTGGGATCAATGGAAAATGATTGTATTGTATTGTATTGTATTGTAATTGGACCAAAGGAAGCACCAAAAATACAGAAATTTAAAAGTGGCTGCACACACTACTACGTCCCGGTGCCACGCAGACAGCTCTGTCAAAAAGAGAATTTTGGTATAACTTATTTTGTACAATGAAATTACTCTACAGCATGGGCGCCGGGAGGGGGGTGCAAGGGGGTGCACTTGCACCCCCCTGACATCCCGGGTCGCCGTCTGGGCAGTAGTAGAGCTAAAAAAAAAGAAAAAGGTCGCCTAGCCCGGAAATTTTTGGGCCGTTAGGGGGGGGGGCACCAATGCAGCCCTGGTGCACCCCCCTACATCCCGGGCCGCTGTCTGGGCAGTACTAGAGCTAAAAAACAAGGTCACCCAGCCCGGAAATTTTTGGGCCGATAGAGGGGGGGGGCACCAATGCAGCCCTGGTGCACCCCCCTAGAAGCAATCCTGCCGGCGCCCATGCTCTACAGACTTTTGTAGACATAGCAAATGACAGTATGAGAGATGCTGTTCAGGAGAGTGTGGCCATGAATGATGGTAATACATGCATGGCTGCAGCCTTAGATGCATCCTGGCAATGAAGAGGCCATAGTTCTCTAAATGGTGTAGTGACAGCTACCTCCTTGGACAATGGTAAAGTCATTGATGTGGAATGTATTACCAAGTACTGTCATGGCTGTATTAGTGGAACTGTAAATCATAAATGTTTCATTAACTTTAGTGGCTATAGTGGAGGGATGGGTCAGAAGGTGTTGTGAAGATATTTCACAGATTATTGGAGAAATGTGGTGTTATGTATACATCTTACCTAGGAGATGGAGATTCAAAAGAGTACCAAAAAGTATGTGAATCCAAACCATATGGAGACATAAAAAATGAGAAAATGGAATGTGTTGGACATGTTCAGAAAAGGTCAGGTACAAGATTGAGAAATTTGAAGAAGAATTTGAAGGGAAAAAAATTATCTGATGGTAAGTGTATTAGTGGACGTGGTTGGCTTACAGATGAAGAAATAGACAGGTTGCAGTATTATTATGGACAAGCCATAATACAAAATAAAAACAATCAAGATGGAATAAGAAAGGCAGTTTGGGATACTATTTTTCATAAAGGCTCCACAGATGACAACCTGTGTCATGCATAGTGTCCACCTGGCTGTGAGTCATGGTGTGCCTAAGGGCTGTCACTCAAGGTGAGATCTACAAACAAACACTCTTTGCCATTTGCTATAATGGAAGTTGTAAAACCTATATATAGGGATCTTAGTGACACAAGATTATTAGAGTAATGTTTACATGGTAGGGCTCAAATCCCAAATGAAAGTTTTAACAACTGTATATGGAAACGGATACCAAAAACTGTTCTGGTAGGACTGAATACCTTAAAAATAGGTGTCCTGGATGCAGTCCTCTGTTTCAATGATGGTGCAGTATCAAGGAGTAAGGTAATGGAATTGATGGGAGTGCCTGGTGGACTAAACATACATAGCTCTAATTGCCATTGATCACAGGAGACTCATTGAAGCAGAGAAATCAGTATTGGGAGCCACTAAAGAAGCAAGAATAAGAAGAACAAGTATGAAAAAGAGAAGAGAGGAAGAACAACACAGGAAACAAGATGAATATGGATCTGGGATGCATTAGTGCTATGCAAGTTTAATAGAAAAACAAGTTTTTACGTTAACTTGAATTTCCCGTAAGTTATATTTTTTAATGTTCTGGTACACATAAGCTGAAAACTATTAAAGGTAGGTAGCTGGAATATTGTATATTGTTTTAAATAATACTTAACTAAAAGGTAGACCACTCTTGTTACTTAAGTTAGAAAATTAAATATTTTTTAATGAAAAGCTATGAGTTCAAATCCAACATTTTTGACAGTCAAAATTAAAAAATTTATTGACTAATAACTTATGACAGTACAATCTTTATAATGGTCTATTTTAAAGATAATAGTGTAAATAAATTCCAGGGAAAAAATCAAGCCTCTACTCTGTTTGTATATTGAGATATGTGTTCCTATGATGTGTATAAATAATTTAATTGAATTATTTCACATGAAACACAAAATATAATTAATAAAAAAGTTTCAAACCAAATGCTGTAGTTCATACATCAAAATTCTCCCAAAAGTTGTTTTAAAATATGGTTAACATTTCATGGGATTATGATGAGCTTATGGTGAGCTACACTATTTAGAACACTGACACAATTTTCACAATCTTCCCTGCTGTTCACAGATCAGTCCCCTTAAGGAAAAAACTTGCTACCACTAGGGCCTACTCGCTTGCGCATATAAAAGTGATAATTCATATTGAGAAAGGAATTTTCCATAACAGTTAAGTGTCATATGGAACTGAGTCTGGACAATCCAATATTGTTAATATAAGCCTGTTACACAACAATCTGTTCATTACAAATATGATACTTGATGAAAATGTCTCGAATTCTCACAAAATGTTTACAAAACATTTAAAGACTTTTGGAATAGTTGTGAATCAAATAAACATAGTAAATACATTGAAACCAAAAGAAATATGATATGTTGTACCAGTATGAAAAATAGGCTATTTTAAATAGGCTAAAATGCATGAGCGTATCCAGCGAGGGCAGAAGGGGGGGGGAGGGGGGCTGCTGCCCCTCCCCTTGAAGAAAACTTAAGTTGCTGTCAGTATGCTTCAACGAGTGAAGAACTGGCTCAGCAGCACTTTGTGAGAGGAAAGATTGACTGGATTATGCCTGATGAATGTGCATCGAAATTTCGTGAAAGAACACCGTGGGATATTGAGAAACAAAGATACTGAAAAATTTTCTAAGAATCTGAGACAATTAATGTTTACATAAAATATAACTCAGTTACAATCTTAATTTACTACATAGTAGGTCCTTTGATTAAGTGGTTGGATTAGTATTTTAATCAATAATAAAAATAGTTTCCTCAATAGGTTTGAGTTTCATTTTGTAAGAAATCGTCATGTTTCAATGACCCACCCCACTTCCTCGAAACCAATGTGAGTTGCCCCTCCCCCCCAGCTCAAATCTTGCCCTCCTCTAGCTCTGATCCTGGATAAGCCCTTGCTAAAACGATTCTCCTGTTACATATGATGTCTTTGAAATTTTCCCACCTTTTCTCTGTGATCTGGCTGGATGTAAAATTTTCATCTACCATTGATCTTCCATAATTAAATAGTCTTTTTCTTGAGTTGGGTAAGTTTTCCATACATTTTCATGCAGCAGCTTAAATGTGATGCCACTATCATTCCTATAGTTTTTATTTGCACCCTGTTTATGAACTCCATTTTTCTAAACTGCCCTTATAACTTTACTCAATTCACATTGCTCCAACTGCTTTTCTCATTTTCACTGTCAAATCATCAATTCCAGGTGATTTTTCATTTGGTAGCTTTTACACTGCCATATCTAACTCCAGGATGCTAAATTGTTTCACTCCTCTGTACTTTGGTATTTGCTCAAGGAGTTTCAACAGAGTGGAGACCATACCTCAGCGACAAGGTTACTGAACTTTAACAAATGTTGAAAACAACTCTGGTAGGAAACAATTGTAAACTTAGACTTCACACATTAGAGCTGAAATGCATGATCTTTAATCCGAAAACTGGGTACTGACAACAACCAGAAAGATACAAGAGGGAGAATGTCCTGTAATGTCATAGCAAATCACTCCCTAAGTACCTCTAAGGAATCTGGCTGTAGTGAAAAGTAAACTCTGTGAAGTCAAGAAGCTGATGAAATCAAATTCAGACTCTTTAAGCCCCTTCACTTTGTCTGAAATGGATGCTGCATTAAATTATACTAAACTCTCCAAAGCTGCTGGCCATGACAGCCTGTACCCAGAATTTATCTTTAATACAGGCCCTTTCGCAAGAAAATGCATGCTTACACTTTTCAGTGAAATATTATAGAACTCCAAGTTACCCCTTCCATTAAAAAAGTCAAAGGTTATTGCCATCCTAAAAGTGGCCAAGGTGGAACTGAACTACGACACTTTAGATCATAGGTGTCAAACTCAATTTTGCAGAGGGCCATATATAAAATATTAGAATGTATAGGCAGGCCAGATTCAAATAAAAAAAAATGTGCTGAATTATTACAACATTTTATTTCTTTAATTGTATAGTATATAATATACAGTTGTTAAAAATCATATCAAAGTTATAAAAGAGGGTAATTATTTTGAGATTGAGGATCCAGATGCCTGATTTCTCTTGTTTTTGACAAGCTCATTGATGTCAGGTATCATATTTGTTGTGATTATTTTAAGAATTGATTGGAGATGTTCATTCGTAAGTCTTGTGCGACGTTTGTTATTATTTATTTTCATGACGGAAAACATCTGTTCACATAAATAGGTGCTACCAAACATGCTCAGAATTCTTGCTGCATGCTTTTTTAATTCCGGGTAGTTATCCAAACTCTTGAAATCATCATCATCATCTTCTTCCGTCTCCAGTTTCCTGGGTGCGGTGTAATAGCGCTCTCCACTTTTGATTGTCCAAGTATGTTTCCTCTTCTTGGATTTTGGACCATTGTACACCTTTATCCTGTAGGTCCAATTTCACAAGATCAGTCCATCTCCTTCTGGGCCGGCCTCTTGGTCTTTTACCCTCCAATTCTTTTTCCAGCCATATCCTCGGTGATCTTGTAGGGTCCATCCACTTGACGTGTCCTAGCCATCGCAATCTTGCATTAGCAATTTTTTTCTCGGAGGGTTTCACTGACTGGGATCTGTTTGCAGATCACTTCATTCCTGATCTTGTTTCTTCTGGTTTTCTGGACCATTGATCTCAGGAACATCAGTTCGGCCGCCTGAAGTTTGTTTTCATCTCTGTTGGTAGTGGTACATATTTCCAGGCTGTATGTTGTAATTGGTAAGAAGTGTGAATTATACAGTGCCATTTTGGCTGTAATTGGAACATGATTATCCCACAAAAGGTGTCTAACTTGATGGTAAAACTGAGCTCCTTTTTGTACCCTATTGGTAATTTCATTCTTGGATCGACTGTCAGAGGTCACTTTACTGCCAAGGTACTGAAAATTATCCACCTGATTCAATTGTTCACCATCCAGCATCCAGATAGATAACGGGCTTCATATTCTGTCTGCTGACAGCCATTACCACTATTTTTGTGTAGCTTATTTTAAGGCCAAATTCCTTAAAATGCTTATTCCAGAGGTTCAGTTTCTGTTGCACTTCCTCTTCTGTATATCTCCAAATCAGAACATCATCTGCAAATGCAAATGATTTAAAGTCATCAGGGTTAAGTTGCTGTTTTACTCTCTTCATAATTTCGTCCATTACGATGATGAACAACAGCGGTGATAATGCGCTACCTTGCTGAACACCTTTGGTAGTCACAAAAAAGTCTGAATAGGAGTCTCCTATTTGAATGCAGCTTTGGCAGCTCTTATAAAGCATTCTAACTTTGGTGATCAAGTTTGTTGGTTCCTTCCGTTTGGTCAGACATTCCCAAAGTTTATCCCTAGGTATGCTGTCATAGGCCTTTTCAATACCTAGGAAAATAAATATGACATCTCTTCCTCTCTCCCAATGTTTTTCCATGATAATACGAGTAGTGAAGATGAGATCTGTTGTTGATCTGTAAGGTCTAAATCCATACTGCTCTTCTTCAAGCTATAGTTCAGTGACTTTCCTCAGCCTGCCTTCTATAATTTTCTCCATTAGCTTAAGTCCATGGGATAGAAGAGTTATTCCTCTGTAATTGTTACATTTTCTTCGCTACCCTTTTTAAATATTGGCACTATAATTCCTTTCGTCCAATCAGGGGGGACTGTCCCTTCTTTCCATATGGTGTTCATTACTCTATATACCCAGTGAAGTCCATAGATTCCTGCTGCTTTGATCATATCTGCATTTACTTCACCTAGGCCTGGTGATTTTCCTTTAGCCATGCTTTTCAGGGCTTTTTCAACTTCTTACCATGTCAGAGGGGATTCTATATTTCCACCTTGGTCTCCTGTTCCTGGACTCTGAGTTCTCTTAGCAGCCTGGGATTTTGTTTTAATTTCCAATTTAAGCCTTGAAAACGTTTGTTCGTACTGTTGCGTTTGTTTGGCCGTGAAAGTCGGTTAATTTAACATATTTTTCCCTATTAATTCCACCTTTTGCACGAAATCATATCGTAAATAACTATTCGGGTCATGAGCTTGATATCAGAAGAGCCCATAACAAAGAAAATCTTAGATGAATTAATGTAACAGAAAGAAACTGAAGTTTGCTTTATTTTGAAGAATCTAGATTTTTTCGAATAAATAGACGTTTGGCACTTTTTGGCACCTAAATTTCAATGAAACTCCAAGATAGTAGACTAATCTAAAACCATACAAGAAATCAGACCCAGGAAAGGTTGGGAAATATAACAAAATCACTCTTTAAGACCTTTTGTAATAAAAAAATGCGTACACATTGAGCCAGCTTGGAAAAATGTACAGTAATAAAGTTGTGTGATACTTTTGAATGTATGTTATGATCATTTCAGTTCTAGGTACCTGGCTGTACAATATTCATGATTAAAATCACCACTACTCACTTAACATCACTCACAAATTAAAATAATTTTCTTGTATTTGCTTGGTATCAGTACGTGCATCTTGCAATGTGTTCAGAAGACGACTGTTCATGGGGTGGGGAATGAAGCTTATCTAAAAAACATAGAGGCCTGTTGTTGTATAGAAATTTGCCTCGAGTCAGGTAGATATGGGTTCTTGGAATTTGCTTGAAAATATTTTGATCGGGTTTTTGTATCAAATGTGCGACCCTTTGGCTTGTTATGTTATATATTGTGAGCACCCCCAACCCCCTTAAAAATAATTTTCACCCCTCCCCCCTGTAATTTGTGGATGCATCCTTTACTTTTGTGTTCTTTTGCAAAACCAATAACCTCTGTTCTTCCCTTTTACCCAATAACTTTTTCACCAACAGTTTTTTTTTTTTTTTTTTTTTTTTTTTTTTTTTTTTTTTATGTTCATCCGCGTGTTCTTTTTGCTACCTCTACTATTGCTGTTTATCAATTTTTCTTCTTCTTTTCCTCGTTTATCCTTGTGTAAATCAGCCTTTACTACTTCCTGAAATGTATCCTTTATGACTCTATCTGCCAGATCCCAGAATTTTCGAACTGAATTGAATTAAACTGCAATGGAGCACATCTGTGGTGGCAATTTCTCTAATCAACTAATTATCTTTTTTCTAGCTGTTTTAAATATTATTATCTTAAATACTTTTAGTTTCAAATTGCCTCCCATCTACTCTTGCAATTTATGAATTTTAATTTTGAATTCATTCAGCATTTTTGTGAAATGAGTCATTACTTCCCTTTCTAAATTATTCCAGTCCTTGATACCCTCACCTACAAAAGAAAATTTTCCCTCTCCATTAGGCATAAAATGGAGTGCCACCTTGTGCCCATAGTCGTATTTTCTCTTCCATGCACTACTCCTATAGCTGTGGACAGAAGAATTGGCGGGTCAGTGTTAACGCGCTGTTGCCGTACTTGGGGACAAACTCGCGATGCGCTCTCTTTCTATCACCTGAAAATTGCAACGCTGTGCGGCCTGTGTTGCCTAGTCCAAGCGGCAGCCCACCCCAAACCTTCCACCTCCCTTTCAACACACAAAAAATGTGTGAACCTGTGAATCGGAGTTAGAAAGTGTGTCAGAGTGAGGGTGAGCTTGCTCGAGAGAGAATATTTTGATTTTAGCGTTTTGCGATTTAAATAATTCGTTTTAGTTATTTATTAATCACAGAAATTTAGTGTCCTAATTTTACCGAACAAAAAGTGCAGTAAATTGTAATAACGGTAATTTAGCAAGAGAATCGTGCTACTAAAAATGGATACTCAGGAAGAGACTTATTCTCCTACTCCAGGTGTTTCCGGACTAACAACTCCAACAAGACGCACATCATCGACAGCAGAACCACCGCGGCTGAAGAAGACAACAGAGTTTCGCCGGCAGAGTAAATCTATCATTCACAGTGTATATAAATATTTCAAACTCCTTGTGGACAATGATGGTGAAATTTTGTCTTCTACATGCACGCTGGTAAGAAAAGACTTGAAAAATATGGACGTACTTGATGTTAATGAAATAAAAAACTGTAGTGATTTGTTACCGCAAAAAACAACCATATTGCGAAGAAATTTAGGGAATGTACAGGCTATTTGCGCTGAAGCTTGTGGTGTCAGTTTGAGAACTGTCCAGCGAGTGTGTCGTGAGGGAAAATCGCCTACGTTTGTTTCTCCAAAGAAAAATGTGAAACAATACAGCACTATAACAAAGCTTAACGACTTTGACAGGGACATTGTCAGGAGAACAGTACACGAATTTTACGACCGTGGTGAGTACCCTACCTCAGAAAAATTAAGAAAAATATTAAAAGAGAAGATAAATTTTACAGGATCTGCACGATCTGTAAGACGCATATTGAACAATATAGGGTTTAAATACAGGCGTCAGAATGATGGTAGGCGATTTTTGCTTGAGCGAAACGACTTAGTGTCCTCAAGAGTCAAATTTTTGAGGAAAATGAGCTCCCTTCGTAGCTCAGGTGACACGCGACCCATTTTTTACTTAGATGAAACTTGGGTAACTCAGAACCATTCTTTAAAAAATATCTGGCAGAATTCAAATCAAAGTGGGGGCTTAAAGGTACCTGTCGGAAAAGGGGCAAGGCTAATTGTTTTGCATGCGGGTTCAGCAAAGACAGGCTTTCTCCAGGAAAGTAAGTTGGTCTACAGATGCAGCAAAACCAACAAATCTGAAGATTATCACTCAGAAATGAATACAACGACGTTTAAAGATTGGTTTCTCAACAGATTTTTGAATTTTTTGGAGGAAGGTTCTATCATCGTCATGGACAACGCCAAATATCATTCGGCAGTGATAAACCGAGCTCCAACAACCAAATCGCCGAAAGCTGATATAGCTGCTTGGCTAACAGAAAAGAAAATTTCGTTTTTGCCTACGGAGACTAGAGCTGAGATGCTGGAGAAGGTTCGCATGAATAAAGAAGAACCGGTGTATGAGTTGGATGTACTTGCAAACGAAAGAGGACATGAAGTAGTCCGATTACCCCCTTATCATTGCCAGTACAATCCGATAGAGCTCATTTGGGCCCAAGTCAAAAGAGAAGTGGCGGAGAAAAACAACACTTTCAAAATCGCCGATGTCGAACGTTTGTTGCAGAAAGCCTTGGAAAATGTCACCGTCGAACAGTGGCAGAAATGTGTTTACCATACCGAAAAACTGCAAACAGAAGATTTTGAAAAGGAAGTGGTCCGAGATAATGTAATCGAGCCTCTTATAATCAACCTCAACGAAGATTCAACGACAGAGAACGAGAGCAGCGAAGAAGTGGAAGATGATGATGATGAAGAAGAAGGCGTTGATGGAGATGAATAATGACAAGTAAGGTATTAAAGAACATTTAACATATTACGCAATAAACTTATCAATTACTGAGCAACTTTAATAGCTTGTACTTAACAGTTTAAGATACTATAAACATTTGCTGTGTTAATGTTATTTAAAACCCCAAACTCATATTTAACTTGTTTTATTGTTGGTAGTAAGTTACGATATTACTGTTGGATATTATTAATTTTGCTTAAAAACATTTGGCTTTCTAATAATATTCATGATGACAATATAACATTTTTGCTTACTTTTATTATGGTTGATTTTTATAAAAAGAACTGCAGTGGCCATACTTCTTTTCTACATATAAATTTTTGGTATACAGCAATTTTAATTCTATAGTCTATATATATATATAATTTTGCAAGTTTTTCAGTGCAGAGGATAACAAAGTATAATTTTGATTTTAGTTGTAAATAAAATTTAATACGTGCTTAGCCACAAATAAAATAAAGAAGAGTAATTCAATACGTTTTCTTAATTTCTCGAGAAAGTATTCTTCAGTTATATCAAATGCATTTACACGAACATAACTTTCTTAACGAAATGACATAAATCAATATTTTATCACAAAATTTCGATTATAAATTATTTAAAATACAGTATAAACTATTACTTCAAGTAAAAAGGTGAATACAACTGTTACGCGCGTGGTTTGGCAACGGCGCATTCTAGGAGACCCGCCAATTGTTCTGGCCAGCACTATAATTCTTTGACCTTCCAAGCCCAATCACCAATATATGCCTTGTTCATTCCTACCACTCTCTTCAGTCTCCTCCTATCTTTCAATGACTCCTAATCCAGCTCCTTTAACATATCAATTACTGAGTGGGTACTGCTATAGTTCCTCCATAAACCGAGTGTGGGGGTGTAACGGTTAGCATTCTGGCCTCGCAGTCGGGAGGACGGCAGTTCGAATTCCCGTCCGGACATCCAAATTTGGGTTTTCCATGGTTACCCAAATCAGTCCAGGCAAATGCCGGGATGCTTCCTTCAAAGGCGATGGCCGAATTCCTTCCCATTCCTATGGCATTCCTATCCCATCTCTAAAGACCTTGCTGTTAAGAGACATTAAGCAGTTTTTTTTTTTTTTTAAATAAATAAAGTTCCTCCAAACAAATTAATCTTTTGGATTCTTTTGTTTGCTGTTTGGCCCAGGACGAGTTTCTGTGAGTTTGTTGTTACCAATTACTGATCTCCTCTAGATTCATGCTTGTTATAACTTTTACATTTCTTAGTTTTTGATGAACAAAATGTGGTCTGTTAGATATCTACGATGACAATCTTCACAGTATCAGGTGAACTTGTAGCTGTTGTTATGCCAGATGCTGCTGGAAGCTAGTGAGTTTCAGAGGCATAAATCTATTAAGTCTTCTCCCTTTTTCCATGGTTCTACACTGTGGCTCTTAAATATCCTATTATGATAATTTTTCTTTTCTCGATTTCTGCCTCTTTCCCTTCTTCTATGCACTAAACTTGGGACATATATATTTGGATTATATCTATTACCTGCCCATTTACCATGACTGTTATACTTCCATTTGTATAACAAGCATTTGTAACTTTTTCCACCAGTCTGCTAACTAATGCAACTGCTGCTACATTACACCTCTTTTCTAGATTTTCCTATTTCTTAAATGCCATATCTTTTTTTCATTTTGTTTCATGTAATTCTAATATACTTGAGCTTCTGTATTCCTTTAATCTCACCATTTCCCATTCCTTCCCTTTCAGAGACAAGATGTCAGTTGTTCCAATTTGAAGCCCAGTCCAAGGCCAATCTTGTCACCTGTTACATCCATTACTCCTGAGGCTGTATTTAGTTCTGAGAACAAGCTCAATCTATTACTAGCTTACAGGTTCCAGTAGCCATTATTTATCAGAATTTCTGTAGTACTTTCAGAGTTACTATATTGGTTGTGGGGCCCACTGGTTCCCCTCTTTACTTCACTCCTAAAGGCTATCCCGTAATTGTGTTGATGGTTTACTATCAGAAATTCGATTGTTTGCAAATGACATAATGCTATATAAAAGGATCAAAATGGTAGAGGACTGTAAACAGCTGCATGGTGATATGGACAGGATATCTAGTAGGGTTGGTCAATATGAGATGAAGATAAATGCAAAAAATTCAGCTTATTAGATACACAGGTAAAAAACTAATGGTTGATTATAATTATAATGCGGGGAAAGAATTGCTTGTTAAAGACTTGAGATGTAAATATCTTGGCATTACATTTTATAACAAATGTAATTGGGGAGGACACATTGGACAAGTAATATGAAAACGTTTCAAAATTCTGTAATTGTTGGATACAGTGATGAGGGGATGTACAAAAGAAGAAAAGGAATTGGGTTACAAAACTTTGGTCAGACCATATGGTAGTGTAGTTTTTGAGTATCAAACACAGGAGTTGCAGAGGGTGCAAATAAGGGATGCTAGTTTTGTTTATGGAAATTACCAAAGAAAGCAATCAGTAACAAAAATGATCAGAGGCGGCCTTAGGGGTTGGCGAACAGGGCAATCGCCCGGGGCCTCGCACACAACTCAAGTTGAAAAAAGTTTATATTTAAAAAAAAAAATATATTTTATCCTTAGCTATTAGTGATAACAATAAAATAAAGTTTCTTAATTGATAGTAAAGTATATATTAGTAAGTATGCAATAAAAAAAATTCATTTAGATTTTTTCATTGTCACTTTCGTATAAAAAGTGAGAATAACAGTATAAAAATTAAATAATTTTTCAATGAGTAATATCAGTTGTAATTTAACTTTAAAACCATAGTCGAAAAATTCATTACTATTTGAAACTAGCACCTCGCATATTAGAAAACCCACTTGAATGCTCAGTTTTTTTACTTTCATAGAGTTTACGATTTACGCTTGGGCAATCCTCGTGTTTCATTTCGTTCAACTTTTTGTCACATTACGCTGTAAGATCAAGTCACACTTGACTGGTGCTCTGTACCGTCACTGCACCGAAGTCGGCCTTGTGAAGTCTCGCCCTTCCTGTGTTCACAGCTCGGCCTTGTGACGGACATGTTCCTGCTGTCTTCAGTCTCCTAGAAAGTTTTTTTTTATGTTGTTTTCCAATAAGTGAGTTGGGGGTCATATCTAGGGTTGCCAATCATACTATGTTATAGAGAATTGTTCTTCATTTTACGTAGGCGTATTTTATAATATAGTACATTAAAATATTTTTTTTATCTGACTCACGTTATAACCTCAATGGTTGATCTTTTACTTTCACAAATAGTATCCAAATGCAGTCTTAACAAACCACCATTAAAAGTCTTTCTCAAGCTATACTGTATTGAAAGATTCTCGCGTTTCTGAACGCAGTTGCAATAAAATCTCAAATGTCAATCAATTTGCACTTGATGTGTTTGTTTTGTTTGAGGTTACTTTGATTCACTTGATAGGTTTTGCTAATAAAGAATGAGATCATTATATGTTTTGCTGTCTCAAAGACCTAACCACAGAGTTCCTTTCCAGCTGTGCAATGCACATTTATCAATCCACTTATTTTATACTGATAATCCTACCAGTAATAGGAGACCTACAGCTTAACGCAGAATTCCAATCACGCAGAGTCCTAGCATCTTCGTATTGACAAATCAATGCTTTGCCAGAAATAAAGATCAATTTTAAGTCAGGTAAAAATTGAATCTGAGAACGGAATTTTAACCAGGGACCTAACATACCCCAATCACAAGCCATAACCATCTGATACATTAGATCAGATTAGAAGTAATGAAAAATATATATTCAAATGTAATAAAATAAATGTAATCTTTTTCTACATAATGTACTTTATTTTTTCTATCCCAAAACACACACCAAAAACAGGGTGCTACCTTTGTCACAGCATCTGATGGATGATGAACCAAATGTCTTAGAATGACACAATTTGCATGTTATGATCGTCTGATGAACATGCAAGTGAGGATGAAGAAAGGTGGGCTGATTTAAAAGCACATTTAACCCTTTCGCGTCGGCTGCTCCTGGCTGCGAGGTAGCCGCGGGGACGGGAGCCCCGCCCCGCTGGCCCCTCCCCTCAGCCGGCACTCCTCACCCGGTTTCGCGTCAATTTTACGCTCATTTTCAGAGGCTTAATTTGTTTCAATTTACTCGCTTTATTTAATTATATATCAAACTATAATGAAACTCAATTATTGTTAATTTTTTATGAAAAGTGCTTGAAATTGTAGAAGAAACTTTTTTTCTTTTAACGATACTAAAACTTTACGATACTAAAATAACATTAAATTTTTAATTTATTATACTCTTGTTGTACCAGAATATTATAATTCAATAGAAGAAATGTTTCTGGAACTATTACAAATAATTCGATTAGTTGCCAAATTTTTTTCCAACTAAAGTTTTCCATCACTTTTTTGTGATCGAGGTGATCAAACTTGATACTGGGAAGGGTTTTTATTTTATTTATTTATTTTTTTAAAGTGTCCCGTCACCATTTTTTTATCCAGGACTTCGGACCTGATACTGGCAGGGGTAGAAACTTTTTATTTTTGGTTTTTTATTATTATTATTAATTTTTTTTTTACAACTCAAAATGAAAAAGTTTTTCCTCGTTTTTTCACAAAAATAATAAAAAGATATTTCTTCTTGCTAGAGGTTCCCCTAGTTCCCGCTAGGGTGCGGTACGGGCGCTGACAATAAACTAGCTTCCCGTCCTGTAGGACAGAGAGGCGCTGGCAATATAGTGGCGTCCAGGCTGCTAGGCCCGCCCGCGCCTCTGGCAGTAAAGTGGCGTCCAGTCTTGGGAGCCCGCCCCGCCATTTGTCAATATAGTGGCGTCCAGACTTGAAAGGGTTAAACTCCTTTTCACTAAAACCACTTTCTGAAACTAGATGGGAATGCAGGGTAGAAGTGCTGAAGGACTTTAAATACCAACCAAGAGATATATCTGATGCTTTGAAGGATTTAGCAGAAAATACAACAGATTGTCAGTTGGTTAATGAATGCCAGTCTATAGAAAAAGAAATAACTACTTACGAATTTGTAGTTGCTCTCGCATGACATTCTTAGAAAGGTAAATGTTATAAGAAAAATGTTCCAAAATGAAAAATGCAAATAGATGCTGCTATATTGACGCATTTACACGTTTTATATATGTGTATATATATATATATATATATATATATGTATGTTGGTAAAATGGTTTAAAATCATCTTTGGTAACAGCGAGAGAAACAGCTAATGAAAATGGTATTGACAAAGTTCATAATCGTGAGAAAGAGATGTAAAAAACAAAATTTGATTATGAATGGGAAGATGAAGCTCTTGAATTCCATGCGGAAAAGATTTTCAAAATAAACTATTTGTATGTTTTTGTTGACAATGTGTGCTCAAATTGTGAACCTAGCTAGATTTGAGACACTTGAACATGATTACATATTTGGTTTCATGTATAATATAAAAAGGTTAAAGGAAATTTGTGACAGTGAACTTATGAAGTAATGCAGTGACTTGCAAAAACCTCTAACAGTAGGTGAAACATCTGATATTGATGTACAAGAATTGTATGCACTGACCAGGCAGAAAATTATGACCACCTACCTAACAGCCAGTATAAAAGCGGCAATGCATCTTGACATGAAGCAATGAGGCCTTGGTAGGCACCATATCTACACACACAAGTCGCCTAAGTTCTGGGGAGGGGGCGATGCGCTCAGACACCACATTCAATCACATCCCAGATTTGTTCAATTGGGTTCAGTTCTAATGAGTTGGGGGGCCAGTACATTAATTGCAACTCGCCACTGTGTTATACGAACCACTCCATCAAACTCCTGGCCTTGTGGCATGGCTCATTATCTTGTTAAATGCCACTGCCGTTGGGAAACATGGTAGTCATGAAGGGGTGTACATGGTCTGCAATCAGTGTATGGTAGTTATTGGCCGTCATGGTGCCTCAGCATGATGAAGAAGGTATCGGGATTCAGCAGACCATGCAACGCTCTGTCAATGCGCCAACATCCCGTGACGATGGTCATGTACCCATATCAGTTGTAGTTGCCGATGTTATAATGTTAACATTGGCACATGCATGGGTTGTTGGCTGTGTAGACCCATTGTTAGGAGTGTTCGATGCACTGTGTGTTCAGACATACTTGTACTCTGCCCAGCATTAAAGTCTGATGTCAGGACTACCACAGATCGTGGCCTGTCTTACGAAGTCCGACATCTGTAATGAGGCATGGCCGCCCAACTCCTCGACGTTTGGACGTGATTTCACCTTGGTTTCGGCACTTGCTGAAGACACTCAACATAGCTCTCCTCGAACACTAGTTGTGCAGTTACTGAAATGCTTGTCCCGAGCCTTTGGGCCATCACAATATGTCCTCGGTAAAACTCAGATAGATCGCATGCCTTCCCTATTCTAAGCACTGATAGCACGCTCACTGATACTACAGGCACCGTGCGTGTGTCTGACAAGCAGTCATTCCTCGTCAGGTGATGATGCTATCACCTGGATGGGTTTATATCTATAGTAGGTAAATAATCATAATGTTCAGGCTGATAAGTGTATGTTTATCTGTGTATAATAAGAAAACGACGGCGTTATCTAGATGATGAGACATATAATAGAAAAAACATGAACTGAAGTGTACCCCACTACCGAAGTAGTCCTGAGAATTTTTTCCACCATACCTAAGACGGTTGTGTCCACATAAAGAAGTTTTTAATGGTTAAAAATTATTAAAACATATTTCAGGAATTAGATGACACTGCCCTTACTATTCTTGAATTTAAAATGAAATAGCTGATTTGTTAGATTTTTGTGCTTTAATTAAATATTTTACTCTCAGGAAAAGCCGAAAACATTTTCAAATAATTGCGTACATCTTTCAAGGTATTTATGTTCTTCAGTTTATCCTTAATAATTTGACGTCTTTATTTTTGTTAACTTTTAATAACACTTCCAATATAATATTTTAAAACACAAAATTAATTTTTTTTATGAATTTTGGATTTTATCAGAAATACATTCTTTTGATTCAAATACTTTGCACAAAGGATAAGGGCCTCGCAAAGAACTGCCACCCCAGGCCTCTCAAAGGCTAAGGCCGCCGCTGAAAATGATAAGAGAACTCGAATGGGATTCATTGGAAGACGGGGAGGATGAAGGGGTTCATTGGACTGTACAAGATGTATATTGGTGATGAGGCATGGAATGATATTGGTGTAAGAATTAAAAGTAATGCATGGAAGGGAGAAGATGACCATGACCACAAGCTGGCACTCCATTTCAGGCTCAAGGGTCTAGGAAGATTCTCTTTTTTAGGTAAGGGTGTCAGGGATTGGAATAAGTTACCAAGAAAAATGGTCAATCATTTACCAATAACATTGAGGGAATTTAAAGTTGAAATTTGTTGTGGGCAAATGTAGGTTGGTCCAGGAAAGCGGCAAGGTGGGTGGGTGTGTAGGAAAATTACCACCAGAACGTGCGCTCCATTGCAGTTTAAATTAAATCCCCTATTTCCTACCATTTCTATCTTCTATCTTGTGGAAAGGGGCAGGGTTGGACTTGTAGGGTACTTGTAAGTCACAATTTTTCAGGAATCTTTGACAACTATCGTTGATCTGAACACCTCTCTATTACTATTCCAAACTCTTAACTGGATTTTACCACTGAGATATTATTTGCAAGAATAAACACTGAAGCTTTAGAATGTTTTGCAGCTTACTAATCTTATATATAAAAATCAATGTCTGTTTGTTTGTATGTTCGTCTTCTATGCGTTCCTGTACCATTTATCAGATTGCAATGAAACTTTGAGGAGTTTTCGAGTGTGCGCCTGCGAAGGTTCCTGCGAAAAAAAAAATTCCAAAAAGTCGCCCCCTATTCCCCATAACACCCCATAGTTTAGGCAAAACCACATTTTTTATCCGATTTAGATAGGAATTTGTACACTTATACTTTAAAACAAACATAAAAATACCGCCTACATACGGTTTCCGAATATTAATCCCCTCGCCCCATATCCACCCCCATACTTTAGGCAAACCACATTTTTTATCCGATTTAGATAAGAATTTGTACACTTATACTTTAAAACAAACAGAAAAATACTGCCAACATATGGTTCCCGAATATTCATCCCCTCTCCCCCTTTCCAACCCCATTACGTTTTCACCCCATAATTTAGGCAAACCACATTTTTTATCCGATTTGGATAAGAATTTGTACATTTATACTTTAAAACTAACAGAAAAATACAGCCTACGTATGGTTTCCGAATATTCATCCCCTCTCCCCCTTTCCAACCCCATTACCTTTTCACCCCATAATTTGGGCAAACCACATTTTTTATCCGATTTAGATAAGAATTTGTACACTTATACTTTAAAACAAACAGAAAAATACAGCCTACATATGGTTTCCGAATATTCATCCCCTCTCCCCCTTTCCACCCCCATTACGTTTTTACCCCATAATTTAGGCAAACCACATTTCTTATCCGATTTAGATAAGAATTTGTACACTTATACTTTAAAACAAACAGAAAAATACTGCCTACGTATGGTTTCCGAATATTCATCCCCTCTCCCCCTTTCCAACCCCATTATGTTTTTTACCCCATAATTTAGGCAAACCACATTTCTTATCCGATTTAGATAAGAATTTGTACACTTATACTTTAAAACAAACAGAAAAATACTGCCTACGTATGGTTTCCGAATATTCATCCCCTCTCCCCCTTTCCAACCCCATTACCTTTTCACCCCATAATTTGGGGAAACCACATTTTTTATCCGATTTAGATAAGAATTTGTACACTTATACTTTAAAACAAACATAAAAATACTGCCTATGTATGGTTTCCAAATATTCATCCCCTGTCCCCCTTTCCAACCCCATTACGTTTTCACCCCATAATTTAGGCAAACCACATTTTTTATCGGATTTAGATAAGAATTTGTACACTTATACATTAAAACAAACAGAAAAATACTGCCTGCGTATGGTTTCCGAATATTCATCCCCTCTCCCCCTTTCCAACCCCATTACGTTTTCACCCCATAATTTCCACTAATTACAAAAATCACCAATGGCTTTGTGAACGTGCTATTTTGGCAGCAAAAAACATCGATGTAAATACAATCAATTACGTAATCAATGAACAAATTCCGGGTAGTTCTGTCACCTACAAATCGATTGACAGCCTCATGAATGCAGACGAGATTTTAAATTATCCAGTTGATTTTTTAAATTCGTTGGATCTATCTGGTGTGCCACCGCACAGACTGTCATTAAAAATTGGTGCACCAATAATTCTTTTACGCAATATAAATCCACCAGTTTTGTGCAACGGAACCAGGCTCGCTGTGAAAAAACTGATGCCGAACGTAATTGAGGCGACAATTCTTAATGGCATGTCGAAAGGAGAAGATGTGCTGATTCCACGTATTCCCATCATTCCCACAGATATGCCATTTGATTTCAAGCGTCTGCAGTTCCCTGTTCGCCTTGCATTTTCAATGACCATCAACAAGGCACAAGGTCAATCGCTTCAAGTTTGCGGATTAAATCTGGAAAACCCATGCTTCTCACATGGTCAATTATATGTAGCATGCTCACGAGTGGGACAGCCGGAAAATTTATTTGTTCTTGCAAAAGATGGAAAGAATAAAAATATTGTATATGCTAAAGCACTTGAATAAACGTTCTTAAATTAAATTTCAAACACAAAAATAAAATCACTGTCTTTTATTGGTTTTGTATATTTAAATATGTCTGTATTGTGTACATATACCAATTTAGAATGAAAAACAGGCACAAAACCGTTCGTCCGTTTACGGTGAAGCTTTGGTGAGTTGTCGACGGGATGGCGGAGAAGGTTCCTGTCAAAAAAAATTAAAAAAAACCCACCCCTCCTCCCCATAATTTAGACAAAACCACATATTTCATCAGATTTCCATGAGAATTTGCACACTTATAGTTTGAAACAAACAGAAAAATACTGCCTGCACATGTTTTCCAAAGCGCATCCCCTCTCACCCTTTCCAACTGAAAATGAATGAAACAGCAGTTTAAAATTTATATGTAAATATTTTTTCATTTAATCTATGTGCCTACTCAAGTCCAGCAATAGTGAAGCATTGCCGGGTCAGCTAGTTATAGTCTAAAATCCATTTGTATGATTTCTACATCCATTTGTTATTTGATTTGAATTTTTATGCATAATTATTAGTAGCAGAATATGATTCTGCCTATCCAAATATGGTTGCATATTTCATTTACTTGTATATATTTAAAAAAAAAAAAAGAAATCATAAATCTTTTTAAAGAGAGACATGTAAAGAACATAAAACATTTTGGTTCCCTATTTCAAAGTGGCCACAAATACACTCCCGGAAATTGAAATAAGAACACATTGACGCCGGTGTGTAAGATCCACCATACTTGCTCCGGACACTACGAGAGGGCTGTACAAGCAATGATCAAACGCACGGCACAGCGGACACACCAGGAACAGCAGTGTTGGCCGTCGAAGGGCGCTAGCTGCGCAGCGGTTGGGCACCGCCGCAGTCAGTGTCAGCCAGTTTGCTGTGGCATACGGAGCTCCATCTCAGTCTTTAACACTGGTAGCATGCTGCGACAGCGTGTACGTGAACCGTATGTGCAGTTGGCGGACTTTGAGCGAGGGCATATAGTGGGCATACGGGAGGCCGGGTGGACATACCGCCGAATTGCTCAACATGTGGGGCGCGAGGTCTCCACAGTACATCGATGTTGTCGCCAGTGGTCAGCGGAAGGTGCACGTGCCCGTCGACCTGGGTCCGGACAGCAGCGATGCACGGACGCACGCCAAGACCGTCACATCCTACGCAGTGCTGTAGGGGACCGGCAAATTAGGGACACTGTTGCTCCTGGGGTATCAGAGAGGACCATTCGCAACCGTCTCCATGAAGCTGGGGTACGGTCCCACGCACCGTTAGATCGTCTTCAGCTCACGCCCCAACATCGTGCAGCCCGCCTCCAGTGGTGTCGCGACAGGCGTGTAATGGAGGGACGAATGGAGATGCGTCGTCTTCAGTGATGAGAGTCGCTTCTGCCTTGGTGCCAATGATGGTCGTATGCGTGTTTGGCGCCGTGCAGGTGGGCGCCACAATCAGGACTGCATACGACCGAGGCACACAGGGCCAACACCCGGCATCATGGTGTGGGGAGCGATCTCCTACACTGGCCGTACACCTCTGGTGATCATCGAGGGGATACTGAACAGTGCATGGTACATTCAAACCGTCATCGAACCCATCGTTCTACCATTCCTAGACCGGTATGGGAACATGCTGTTCCAACAGGACAATGCACGTCCACATGTATCCCGTGCCACCCAACGTGCTCTAGAAGGTGTAAGTCAACTACCCTGGCCAGCGAGATCTCCAGATCTGTCCCCCATTGAGCATGTTTAGGACTGGATGAAACGTCGTCTCACGCGGTCTGCACGTCCAGCACGAACGCTGGTCCAGCTGAGGCGCCAGGTGGAAATTGCTTGGCATGCCGTTCCACAGGACTACATCCAGCACCTCTACGATCGTCTCTATGGGAGAGTTGCAGCTTGCATTGCTGCAAAAGGAGGATATACACGGTACTAGTGCCGACATTGTGCATGCTCTGTTGCCTGTGTCTATGTGCCTATGGTTCTGTCTGTGTGATCATGTGTAGTATCTGACCCCAGGAATGTGTATATAAAGTTTCCCATTCCTGGGACAATGAATTCACGGTGTTCTTATTTCAATTTCCAGGAGTGTAGGTATTGCAAGCTGTTAAAGATGCGTAAGCGAGATAGGGAATTAGTGCACCACCTCGTCTGTCAGACTGTGTGGTGCAATAACTTTAACAACTGTCAATCCCTATTTGAAGCTGTTTTAAATAGGCAACCAAACCATTTTTATTTTATTTACATGTCTCACTATGAAATGACTTATAATTTTTCTTAAAACAAGTATGTGTTTTTTTTTTGGAAAATTTAATTAAAAATACTTGCAGCCCTATGTAGATAGGCATCCTCACTTGATAACTCGCCGAAATCAATAAATGAGGTATCATTTAAAGACCAAGTAGGCTGCTGTGGTCACACCATATTTTATAAAAGATTTTTTTTTGGAATTTGACCCTTAAGTTTCAATATTATTACTGCAGCGTGTTTTTTTTTTTTAAATTATTATTATTATTAGAAGCCAATTTATGTCCTTTGATATCTAGCCAAAATCAATAAATATCATATCTTTTTAAGGATTAAGCTCTCCAGTTAGGTAAAATATAAATTAAGAAAGAATTTTTCAGAATTTGGTGCTTAAAGTGGTAACGCGTATGAGAAAGTTCAGAGCCAAGTCCCTGGATTCCAGCAGCAGATATCACAGAGATGTCAATAAACTTTTTTTTATTCAATAAGTTGCTTTTCGGATTTTTTTTTTTCTGTTATGGAAACACTTTCGATTTGCTACACAATTCCAATGTAAACATTTGATTCGCACAGCAACAAATATCACATAGATTTTGATATGCTGTGTGCCTTTTGTTCAGGTTGGTTGTATTCTCTTAAGATCAGTGAATACAGAGTGTTTTAAATTTTCCTAACTGTTTCATAATATGTTGTAAGTATTTTGATGCGTACCTATTACACTAAAAAAATTAAATATTTGCTACAAAAGTACGGTTCTACTTATATTACAAGCATTCAAACTCACTATTCATCGCATTTTATTTGTGAAGTTTTTGCACTAGTCATCTAGTCATATACCAAAATGGTGATGATTCTTTGAATATCTGTAACTGCTGTGCCATACCTGAAGATTTCAAATCACTCGGGAGATAACTTGCATCATATTAAAGACCAGTAATCATAATTTAATGATTTCAAATGTTCTAACCCAGCCATGGCTAAATTTACAGATTAATTTGGAATCTGAACTATGGTGTATATGTCTCATACAAAAGAATCTTTTTTTTTCTATGTAGGCATCTTTCTTGCTCAAGAAAGACACTATATCTCTTTAAGCAAACATACCATTTTTACTACTGTACAGGAACCTAAAACTATTATATTTATGTCTAGTTTGTTTCTTCAACTAATTGGCTGAACCATCCTACAAATATGTAGTTTCTGTTGCATATTTCTAAATGTTATATTTGGTATCTTAATTTCTCAGGTCAACAATGGACATCAGGCCAAGATTTAATGATGGGATACGTGTAATTGATATGGTTCTAGCATACAGTAAAGGTGATTATGAAACAGAAAATGTTAAGTTTAGAGAAGAGTTCCAGAAAAATCTTGTAATGGAAGGTCTTGAACTAGAGGAAGATGAGGTCTGTATATAATGACTAGGGAAATTGGCACTGGAGCATGCTCTTCATTGCAATTAAATTAAATTACTTAATATGAAATTTCTTTAATAAAACTTAAAATATTTCTTATATCCTATTGTTATTACATATATCAAGCAGCTTGTGGTATTAAGTAACTTAAGATCAAAATCTATTGATTATACAATTGTAAGTATTGCTTGGTAGATCATTGGTATACATATTTGTCTCCTTACACAGAATATGTGATCTAGACTCACAGGAAAAATTAGTATTAACATCTTGCCTGAAGTTAATAGAGTTGGAAAATATGACTGTTTTACTGTATTAATCAGTGAAAAATCTGAAGTTCAGCAATAATAAAATAGTATGATTTATAGGTTTCAGATGAGGAAGAGATAGGATTCATTAAAATTCACATTCCAGAACCAGTTATGAAAAAATATGCTCATTTGAATGGCGTAAAGAGACCTGCTGCCATGGTGAGTCCTGATGATATTTTTAATTTTATGGTGCTTACAATAATGATAAGACTTATATTTTTTAATTCGGGATTCTCAATCCTCCTTCACCTCTTATATCATTCAGTTCTTGTACTTACTTAAATAGTACAGTGTTAGGCTTCAAGCATTGTAATCTACCAGATCAAAATGTTTCCCCTTTACACCCCTCAGAAATACATCCTCTGCCGTGTGTTTTATATAATAATAGTGGTCTATGTTGGTCAGAAATGGTACAGATAAGTTGTCAGTTTAATTAAGAAAGTTATTGTGTGAATGAAAATGTTCCCAGTAAGATGTAGTCTAGACAATTTTGTATCCAAATTGTGATATAAAAAATACAATTTTTCATTTACATGCTCTGTTGTCTTCATCGTCTTCACCAAGTATGTATCTATTATTAATAAAGACCAGAGGTACACTATTAGTCAAGAAAGAGGATGGGCTTATTTAACATCCTCACTGTCACTACTGTGTGGCTGCATATGTTGTCCACTGCAGCTGGCCAGCAAGTGTCATGGCTCTGTACGACTTCCTCTCCTCTATTTTGCATTGCTCTGCTCATGGTTGCTCCAGAAATGTCAGCAAAACAAACAACTCTAACATGAAGTGACAGCAAAAATGGATTTTGTCACTAAACATCATAAAGAAAAACAAAATCCTATTACCTGCTGTTATGAATCCATCAGCCCAATGGATGTGTTCAGAAAAACTGGAATCTGATGTTCCATTACTGCTGCTGGCCTTAAACTTTCTACAATTCTGTCTGAGGAGCAATTATGTTGCTCATGTATCATGCCCTGTATCTATAATAATTTGTTAAGTCACATTTCAACTGTTTTTTAAGATAGAGTCCAAGAATAAGGGCAAGTAACTTTGCGTTTAGAAGTCACTGTCAACAGAATATTTTATGACTACAGATTTTTCCAGTTGTGCTTGTGTTCAGCACATCAAGTTTCAGTGCTACAGTTGCTTGGCCTGATGGTGAATTGTTGACATTTAAAGGTTGTAAAATAAGTTTCCAGTATTCTCAAACCTATATCATCTTTCACCAAATGAATACTATTCTGAATTTTTTTAGCATGAACAAAGAAATGTGGAAGAACTGTAAGTGTCATATTTTTATGCTACAGATTTTATTTAGATTTATTCATATCAGGAATATTCAGCCAGGATTTAGCGCAGATGTACCGCTGTGTGACAACAGGATGTAACCAGGGTGCCTTACTTGTATATTTAACACACTCAGAGGCTGTCCACATGAACAGATCACACCAGCCCACAGTTACAATACAGTAGCCTTGAGTCAGATCAGAGTACATTGGAATTGCTGACAAGGTGGTGCTAGCAAGTAGAGATGCATAGGTCCGAATGGATACAATTCTGCAGACCCATACCAGTGGCGCTAGGGACTATTTATTATACATCCAACTTAAGTCAGAACCATACCCGCCTGGAACTGTATCCGTGTGCCATATGTCTCATGGGGCCGGAGCTGGAACCTTATCTGGACCAGCAAGCGCAGAGGAGCTGGAACTCGGAGCTGGACCTGGAGCTGTTCACACTTCTCATGCAATTTTTCATTACAGTTCTGATTTGAAATCTATATTTTGAAAAATTATTTATTAATCACTAACTAATAGTAGATAACTAGCTGACCCGGCAATGCTTCACTATTGCTGGACTTGAGTAGGCACATAGATTTTTTTTTTTTTTTTTTTTTTTTTTTTTTGTAACTGCTTTACGTCTCCTTTTAACATCGAGGTCTTTAGAGACGGGAAAGGATGGGGGGCAAGGATGGGGGCAAGGAATGGGAAGGAATTCAGCCATGGCCTTTTGAAGGAAGCATACCGGCATTTGCCTGGAGTGATTTGGGGAAACCATGGAAAACCCAAACCTGGATGCCCGGAAGGGGATTCGAACCGCCGTCCTCCCAAATGCGAGGCGAGAACGCTAAACGTTACACCACGCCGCTCAGTGGCACATAGATTAAATTAAAAAAATATTTACATATAAATTTTAAACTGCTGTTTCATTCATTTTCATTTGGAAAGGGTGAGAGGGGATGCACTTTGGAAAACATATGCAGGCAGTATTTTTCTGTTTGTTTCAAATTATAAGTGTGCAAATTCCCATTGAAATCTGATGAAATATGTGGTTTTGTCTAAATTATGGGGAGGAGAACGTAATAAGGTTGGAAAGGGGTAGAGGGGATGAATATTCGGAAACCATATGTTGGTAGTATTTTTGTTTGTTTTAAAGTATAAGTGTACAAATTCTTATCTAAATCGGATAAAAAATGTGGTTTGCCTAAATTATGGGGTAAAACGTAATGCGGTTGGAAAGGGGGAGAGGGGATGAATATTCGGAAACCATACGCAGGCAGTATTTTCTGTTTGTTTTAAAGTATAAGTGTACAAATTCTTATCTAAATCCGATAAAAAATGTGGTTTGCCTAAATTATGGGGTGAAAACGTAATGGAGTTGGAAAGGGGGACGGGATGAATATTCGGAAACCATACGTAGGAAGTATTTTTCTGTTAGTTTTAAAGTATAAGTGTACAATTTCTTATCTAAAACGGATAAAAAATGTGGTTTCCCCAAATTATGAGGTAAAAACGTAATGGGGGTGGAAAGGGGGAGAGGGGATGAATATTCAGAAACCATATGTAGGCTGTATTTTTCTGTTTGTTTTAAAGTATAAGTGTACAAATTCTTATCCAAATCGGATAAAAAATGTGGTTTGCCTAAATTATGGGGTGAAAAGGTAATGGGGTTGGAAAGGGGGAGAGGGGATGAATATTCGGAAACCATACGTAGGCAGTATTTTTCTGTTAGTTTTAAAGTATAAGTGTACAAATTCTTATCCAAATCGGATAAAAAATGTGGTTTGCCTAAATTATGGGGTAAAAACGTAATGGGGTTGGAAAGGGGAGAGGGGATGAATATTCGGAAACCATACGTAGGCTGTATTTTTCTGTTTGTTTTAAAGTATAAGTGTACAAATCCTTATCTAAATCGGATAAAAAATGTGGTTTGCCTAAATTATGGGGTAAAAACATAATGGGGTTGGAAAGGGGGAGAGGGGATGAATATTCGGAAACCATACGTAGGCTGTATTTTTCTGTTTGTTTTAAAGTATAAGTGTACAAATTCTTATCTAAATCGGATAAGAAATGTGGTTTGCCTAAATTATGGGGTGAAAACGTAATGGGGGTGGAAAGGGGGAGAGGGGATGAATATTCGGAAACCATACGTAGGCTGTATTTTTCTGTTTGTTTTAAAGTATAAGTGTACAAATTCTTATCTAAATCCGATAAAAAATGTGGTTTGCCTAAATTATGGGGTGAAAACGTAATGGGGTTGGAAAGGGGGAGAGGGGATGAATATTCGGGAACCATACGTAGGCAGTATTTTTCTGTTTGTTTTAAAGTAAAAGTGTACAAATTCTTATCTAAATCGGATAAAAAATGTGGTTTGCCTAAATTATGGGGTGAAAACGTAATGGGGTTGGAAAGGGGGAGAGGGGATGAATATTCGGGAACCATATGTTGGCAGTATTTTTCTGTTTGTTTTAAAGAGTAAGTCTACAAATTCCTATCTAAATCGGATAAAAAATGTGGTTTTGCCTAAACTATGGGGTGTTATGGGGAATAGGGGGCGACTTTTTGGAATTTTTTTTTCGCAGGAACCTTCGCAGGCGCACACTCGAAAACTCTCCAAAGTTTCATTGCAATCTGATAAATGGTACAGGAACGCATAGAAGACGAACATACAAACAAACAAACATTGATTTTTATATATAAGATAACAATAAGATACCTATTAAATGTCTATGGGTAATTAAAATGCGGTAATACTATTGGTCTGGTTCTGTTGTATTTTATGGCATGAGGAGTACTTTACATACTAAATGTAGCATCTGGTTTTTTAAGACGTTATTGAAATTGAAGAACTAATGAGATGCATTAATTAATAAGTTAATTTGCAAAATTAATCCTGGGTAGGTGCCAAGAATGGAAGTGTTCTCTATCAGAAAGAAGCGACATTCCGATTCTGAAATACTTTTTATCAAAGCAATTATACTTTGGAAATTACTATTAAAAATACATATATTCAAATGATATACTGATGCCTTGGAAAGGAAGTTATTGAAAGCAGGGTTTACAACACCTATTATTTACTTTGAATATAAAATTGATTTATTTAACAGAACTGAATATTTAAGGAGTTTACAAAGTTAAACGTTTCTTTTGAACAATTTAGAGCATGATTCAAATCTCAGAGAGTTGCTTAGGGTTGAATGTCGCAAGAGTTTATACATCACCAGAGTTCTTTACCGTAGCAGGTGAGTTGCAGAGAAAACAGACGGACCCAGTTGATCAGTGAGGCGCGAGGCTGGTGATGGCTGCCTCAGGTAGAGGCGGCTGTTCCCTGGAGAATTTGGCCTGGCAGCAGAAAACAGAGTCTCCCCTGGTGGGCCGCTGCGTTTTGTTAGCTGGTCAGGAACAGAATGTCTTCCTCCTCGCTTGTCGGCCCCGTCGTAGGCTTCCAGGCTCCGGTGTTTTAGCTGGCTCGTGAAATTCCAGCCAATGGTATCGTTTGGCGGGGCGTCCTCGATCTCCATTGGCACTCCTCATGCAACATAAAACTTATGGTTTATAAAAGTTCGTAACACACTGTTTGATTCGCTGGTTCCCAACAGAGGTGTTCCGCAACCTGATTTTTTTTCTCAGAAGTATCGTTTCTCTAGTTTCAACTTTCCACTCTACCAGGAAACCTGCTTTCAGCACAGGTCCTATACTGTCCTTTGAATTTCCTTAAATGGGTAAAGCTTTTAACTTTACGGCCTGCCATAAATCGTTTGGTCTTTCAGCGCAGGTAGGAGTCACCTGGCTCTCGCTGATGACAAAGAAACAGAGAATGTTTTGGCTCGGCCCGAAACTGGCTAATTCACACCGACAAATTTTCCGTCACCAAGGGGACGTCACATAAATAAGAATGTACTTACAATGTTACTCATAATTTTATTACGTTGTAGTCCTATTAAACTATTAACATCCAGTTTGATTATTATTCCCCTCTAGACTTTTTACTTTCTCAATTCTGATGCCTCGAATGAGAAAGCAGATGATAAATTTAAAATCTTTTTATTGCAGAAACACAACTATAATGAAGATTGGCCTTTTTTCTGAGGGTTCCCCTGGCATATTACATATGAGGAGATGGTCAAAGAAACATAATAACTACACTTCTGGATGAAACAATTTTTTTTTAATCCGGTAGTTTTTGGTCTGCTGAATCTGAATCTAAACTTATTTTCCAACAAAATGGCATAAAACTGTACTAAAAGTGAGCCCAAAGATTGTGATTTCGATAAAAATGGTGGAACTACACTAAAATTTCAACAACTTTGAAGACACGAGACCAATTTCATTCAAAACAGAATAATTTTCATACAAATTCATCCAGTGCCTATCAAAACCAAATAAATGATGTGCATTAATTTTTTTGTTGCATTTTCAATGCTGTTTTAAATGAGACAACACTAGGCTTTATGTTTAGTTGGAGAAAACTTAATAAGATTAGTATAGTCTCTGGTCAAAGAGCATCTTTTGATTGAGTTCTCAGTTATTGTTGTCTATACGAAGTGTTCTCAGTTATTGTTTTTTTTTTTTAATGAGACAACACTAGGTTTTATATTTAGTTGAAGAAAAATTAATAAGGTTATTATAGTCTCTGGTCAAAGAGCATAATAGGCGTAGGTCTGTTGACTGAGTTCTCAGTTATTGTTGTTTATATGAAGTTAAAATGTCTTCTGAAACGGTTGGCGTTATGAATTCTGGATCGAAGAATAAGAAGAAAGTTGGGCGAAAGTCACATAATGATCGTTATTTGAAGTAAGTGCCATCAGATTTATTTTATAATCTGACTTTTTAACACTATACTACATAAGTTTTTTCTCACAACACATTTGTTATTGTTGTAGATATTATGATACGGATCCATTACTGCTCAGTTTTGAAACACCATGTTCACATAATAATAAGAGGTTCAAATGCTGCTCTTTAACAGCTGATGACATACTTCAAAACAGAAGATTGTTGTATTAAAAAAAGGAAAAATACAGCAAGAGATATACTTATCACAACTGATTTCTACAGTACCTACAAAACGACCTAAAGAGACTGCAACTAAACAGCAGAATTTTTCTGTTGCTTGCTTTTATTGAGTACAGAAAAAAGTATTTTTCCCATCTGTAAAACCTTCTTTTGCTATGCTTTGTCGGTCACTAAGCGCCAGTTTACCAACCTCTCCAAAACCATTGACGAAGGTGAAATACCTACAGAAAAAAGGGGAGGTGACCGTAAGAGTATGACATTTTGCCAAAATAAAGAAAGTGTATGGCACTTCATTGCTACACTGCCAGCTAAAGAATCGCACTAGAACAGGGCAAAATCTAAGCGGATTTACTTAAGTCATGAACTTAATGTAAAAAATTGCGCCAGATGTACAATGAAGAGTCCAATGCAGATAAATGCGTTACTAATACGATGTTTAGAAGAATATTTCAATCCAACTTCAACATCAGATTTTCATCTCTGGCCACAGATGTCTGTAGCACATTTAGAAAATAAGATAAGAGTAGAAGAGATCACAGAAGAAAAGGAGAAGTCACAAACAGAGCTCAAAATCAATAAATTATGCTCTAAGGCATTTTATGAAATTAAGAAGCAGAGACCAGAGATATCTTTATCTATCTGCTTCAACATGCAGCAAATTCAACCTGTTCTGAAAACTCCAATCCAGGAGGCTTACTGCTTACGACTGTACGATCTTTATGATTTGTTGACATGGACGGAAACTCTCTGACATTTTATTTATGAACTTGAAGGATGTGACCATCACCTTTCCTGTATGAGGGCACAGCTACTTGCTTGCCGATCGAGTTTTTGGCAGAGTTGAGATAAAAATACGCAAATACCCGTTGTTATTCACTAATGAAAAATACTTTGAGATCTACAAAAGTTTGGTAATGTTAAGTTGTTGGGAAAAGACTGGGTATTGTATAACATTAAAGAACTGAGTGATGTATACAACACTTTGACAGGAATAAGAGTGCTCAAGCGTATGAAAGTATAAAATCACGCAGTAGTTGAAGAGTCGAAGGAGGAAAAAAAAAACTAAAAAGAAGGGTAAAAAAGTTGTGAAAGAAATGAAGGTGACAAAGTTGTCTCCTGTAGCTTTAGAACCTCAAAATATTACAAAGACAAGATTGAACAGGGACCGGTAACAACATTATCAAAAAAGGGAAAGGAACATAAACCACATTAAGAAAACTGGAAATGAAAAATAAGTTACAGGAACAGAAAGCAAAAGACATTCTGGTATTGTTACAAAAGCATTTCGGAAGCAACTGGGAATAACTAAGTTGGTACAAAAACATTTTAGGAGAAACCCCCAGGAAAGCAATGAGAGTCAGAGGGAAGATAATGTAGAAGAATGTTAGGAAGATGGACATGATGAAGGTTGTGATTGTAATGAAATGGACATTGAGTTCAATCTATAATGACAGCATTGATGATTTTTTTTATTTAACAAAGAAGTAACTTTTTTTTCGGATGAGTCTTAATTTTTAATGATTAATAAGTTGAAATGTTATTAGACTAGACTCAATAAATTTATTTATTTATCAATCTTGTTTCATGGATCCCTAAGGTTTTCTAAACTAATTGTGCTTTAATTCACCTAAACTAACTCACAAAAAATGGCTTAATTTCATCCTGGTGGCAATCAAAACGTAATAATTGCATTGGTGGCAAACAAAACGGCATAACTGAATTTTAAAATTTGAATATTTTACGTTTTATTAAAGATAGAAATTTCCATTTAAAATAATGTCAAATAGAGTTCAAAATGCAATATGAGTAAATAAAAAATCACCCAAAAATCCCCCTGCAAGTATGTCATTTTAGTTTTTTGCTCTTCCTGTAAAAATTGAATTTGTGTAATTATTATGTTTTGTTCATTAGCTCCTCATATATAATATACCTACATAAGATTATGTAGCATTATTCCAAGCAGAGATAGATTCCAAGTGATTCTGCTGGCCACTTTTTGAGCAATATTTTATATTCCAACATGAAAAAAAAACTCACCCAGCTGTTTCTAGAACATCTTACAATGACTCAAATAGTCATTAATAATAACAATGAAAACTTACTTAAAATACTAAATGGTAAATAATCTTAAATGAAATTACAAAGTATTTTTAAGATTTTGAAATTGTACTGAATAAGATAAACATTTTCAAACCTCCGAAAACACTTTACGAAACTGGTACAACAGAACATGTTAATGTCATTTAATTAAAATGCTTGGTTTCACATTCAGTTTAGCACACACCACAATGTTTTATACACTCAATCAAAACAGTTTCATATAATATACAATGTGAATCAGTCTCACATAATTTCTCATTCACAATTTAAAATGATTAACTTATAAATTCAGTTTCGTTTTTTGTTCATTTATAATATTCTTGTTCTTAAGCAGGCAGGTTGTGTAAGATATAATAATAAAAATTTCAAAATTTTGAGTTTTTAAAGGTTTCATTTTTAGTAAATAAGCTACTAGTTTATAAAGAATTTTGCTTTCCTTTTTTTGTGGCAATACTTACAACACTACTAAGAAATTATTTAATTTTCTTCTTATAGGAGCCTACAGAAATTTTCAATTTATTTTGAAAATTATCAAGTCTGATTATAGTATGATTTTATAATATTATGTACAGTTGTGAGTTTCAGATAAAAATAAAACAAAATTCTCAAAATTAATGTTGTTTAATTTAATTAATTAATGAATAAACATTATATAACTCATACTGTAATTCTCCTTGGTCAGATTTACATCCAATAGGCGCTCAGCCCGCCTGCCTGATTATAATGGCGGACCCATACAGGTTGGCCGGATATGTATCTGGATGTAGGTCCGCACATATCCAATTCCACCATATATTCCACCCGCCTGGTTGTAAAGCTGGACCCAATCATGTCCACTGGATGCGTATCTGGATGTAGGTCCACACACATCCAGTTCCACCATACACTATGCCAGCCTGATTGTGGAGCTGGAACTATACAGATCTGCTGGACATGGATTCTGAATATAGATATGCAGAGCTGGATGTACATCTGGAGTCGATTCCTTTAAAATCTCGGACCTGCCCATCTCTATTACTGAGTTTTCCTCAAAACCACTTTCATTCAGCTATAGTCTAAGGAACACTCCACAATAAGCCTCAGTGTACTATTGCTTGTACCAACTATTATCAACCCTTTACCAGATTGACCTGTAGTTCACGAATGTATCTCATATGATGTTCTCTAATGTTGATTTCTTGCGAAGAGTAACAAATGGAGATCTTACTGCATATAACATTTTATTTCAAGTACTTTGTAAGTCATTTGCTAACCATATCCTGTATCCACTAAGCTCATACAGCTCACATTCAAGGTGTATATTTAGTTGTCAGACTGGAGAAAAGAAGACATCTTCAAGAAACAAGATATTAAAGTAAGAAAAAGCAGTCAGAAATTAGGCTAGCAGTTAGAATTAGCTAGCGATTACCATTCAGGTCATCGCACAGCAGAGCAGATCTCATGCATAGCTATGACGTATATTGGTCAACAGGCAGTGGGCCACACATGCAGTCACTAGTTTATTGATTAGCTTACTGAAAGAAGGTTTGTGGCTTCACATGCTAGCCCATTTTGTCACCAGGTGCTCTAGCTAGCACAGTGTTTACCTCACCATATTACTGAATTTAAACTTAATTTTGATTTGATTTCTTGTTTCAAATTTTCTTGTATCACAATACATCTAGAAATACCAAGTCTCCCACTTGATACACCCCCCCCTCTTTTCCCTCTTTCATGCTACCCTTTCATGCTCCCACTTTACACTACCACATTCATGCCCTCTTCATATTTTTCCTTTCATACTACCCCCCCCCCTCCCCTTCCACTTATAGGTTTTTGGAGAGGTATTTACCAATTCATATTTATTTTGTGTCCATAGCATTAGACTGTTAGTGTTACTTGTCAGTATCCACTGTCCTCAAGGACAAGTTACATTCAGGAAATTATCTAAAAAGAATATGTAATAAAATTTGGGCCATATCTGCAGCCACCTCACAGCACCCTATTGACCCCAGCACTGGGTACTTGATTGAGCTGTTGTGTGTATATTTGTTTTAGCAGCAGCCAGACCTTGTAACTTGCTTGTGGTGCTGGTGTAGCTCCTTTATCATTTCATTTAATAACTGTGTTCTGCGCTAATTTCCATAAACGAATTCAGGTGCCCTCCTTTGCATCCCATCTCCTGTATTTGATATAAAAAAAATTGAGCCTGATACAATGCTACCATATTTAAGCAGTGGTCTGGATAAAGGTTTGTAACCCAGCTCCTTCACTTTACTGGTATATTCCCTCACCACCCTCTCCAGTAAATGAAGCATTTGAAACCTCTTCCTACCACTTGTACCTTCCCAATTAAATTTACCATCAAAATATGTAAAATAAATGAATTTACATTTCAAGTCTTCAAGAATATTTATTTTTTCACCCTTTATTTAGTTTATTTAGCTATGTACTGAATAAGCTCTGTCTCTTCTTGTCAAACATTTTAATTCCATGTTGACCTTGTAATGATAAAATGTCTCTTGTGGTTGAATAAATTCTATCATCAACTATGGCCAGGTTGTATTTTATTCCCTGATACTTGTGACAGTTAATGAATCCAATTTCATAGTTCATTGCCTTTTCGGTCACCAGAATCCATGAAAATACTGATATTAACAGTTTTTTCACTGCAAGAATCCCCATTGAGAACAGTCTGTTTGTATGAAAACTTTGCTGCAGAAGTCTATTGTCACTGAATTTATTTTACAAAATGTTGAAGTATCAGGGAAATTTATACATTTTAAACACAAAAGTTAATTAGACTCAGTCCACATGAATATAGCAGGTTCCCACAAGACAAAATTTGCTGCCACATGATTTCACTTCCCAAATATTCATGAAACGTGATAATATTATTGAATGAAATGATGAAAAGAAGTTGAAAGTTCACTTTGCTGAAGAATTAGGAACTTTTAGTGCAATTCACTGAAGATTCATCATAAAATGTTTTCTAAGGCCTATTGTGATGCTCAGTGGCGTGGATTCGGCTATCCCACAAAAAATTAGATTACTGATTTCCAGCAAGACTGCTCTGGCATTGCCACATGGACTTGTGTGGCATTCTGTCCATGACTGAAATTTTGCTCCTGGCTTTCCATTCACATCTCACCTCTTCTTGCAGATTTGAAATGTTTCTCTTTTCCCATGATACTGAAATTTCAACCAATCTTTCCCAAATTTCGACATTATGTAGATTAAAATATTTGCCACACATTTATTTATGATAAATTTTTATGAATTCTTACCCATTTAGCAATTAATAATTATTTTAGTTAGGAGGGTTATAAAATTCTTTCATCTCCTATAATTTTTAAAATACTTAATCCCTTGTGAGAATTAAGTTTTTCCTGGAATATGACTGACAAGAATTCTACACAGGTATTCTACCAGATAATTTTTTCTTTCGCAATGTTTCAGCAGTAACCTCCACTGCCTTCATCAGGTGAGATGTCATATCGAAGCTACCAATGTGTGTTAGCCGAACATGCCATGGAAAATTTCAACAAGACTGAAGTATTGGCTCAGATGTTTTAATTCTGGGATTCTGTAATTAGAGAATCGCTGGAGATTCAACTAAGCACCAACAATATCAACAGAGATGGCAGCCTCTTCTTGAGCAAAGCTTCAAAGCTAATTGTCCAAGATCTGAAACAGCAGCGGGTTAGACATTCGTTCCTGAAGAGAGCTGGTACATAGCCGTTTGGTGCGGATCCTGTGTTAGGCCAGTTGACTCGTTGGCCAGTGGGAGAGCAGTGGAAAGCATCTCCAGCAGCAGGCTGCCAGCTGTTGGTTACTTATAGGAGCCAGGATTTCGAGGCATTCACAGTCAGTTGCAGTGGTAGCTTTGACATGACGTCTCACCTGTCGAAACATTGTGGAAAGAAGAAATTATCTGGCAGAATACCCATGAAGAATTCTTGTCACTTAATCTCTGTGTAGTTATTTACTACAAATGATTCCTTTTAATTTTAATTTTTTGTTTTGTTTATTTCTCCTCTTCATGTTATTTCTATATTAAAATCGTATTACCGAGCATGGTGGTGTAACGGTTAGCATTCTGACCTCGCATTCAGGAGGACGGCGGTTCGAATCCCCGTCCGAGCATCCAAATTTGGGTTTTCCATGGTTTCCCAAATCACTCCAGGCAACTGCCAGGATGCTTCCTTCAAAAGTCCATGGTCTAACTCCTTCCCATTCCTTGCCCTCCATCCTTTCCCGTCTCTAAAAGACCTCGCTGTTAAAGAGACGTTAAGCAGTTTTAAAAAAAAAAAAAAAACTATCGTATTAAGCTACTTTGATATGCAATTTATGTTGTCCCCTCTAAAATCAATTATTTCATTATGAAAAGTATTATTATTTGTTTATTGTTTTAACAGTATATTTTTGTTCTTCATTAAATTACCTTTCATCTAAGCCTAAACTTGACTTGGTTACTATTTTTCTTACAAAGTCGAATATTTTTTAGTGTCAATATTTCTCATTTAAAATAGGACTACAAACTCAAAATTTTGTGTTAAAGTTTACTTACGTGCTGACAACACATTGTCATAGTTGGATTTATTTTATTTTGTTAAAAAAAGTCATTCTATAATCATGTCTGAAATCTATTCTTCACATGTGGCATCTGACTGATGATTTAGCTCCATTTATTACTAAAACTTTGTCAAACAAATTAGAGGTTTCAATATTTTTTTTTCACTTTTACAGCCCCTATATCGAAATAATTATTTTTATTTTCTATATTTCTGTAAATGTTTGTGAAATTTGGCTTTTACCTTTCAGCTAATCTGTATTCTGATTTTTGCTTGAAACCTACTTCAATATTGAATTTAACTTTATACAATTTGATTGCAATGCTAAAAGCTTTACTTGCACCAGTCCCTCAAGTAGTAGAAAGCTTTTGTTATGAAAACCTAACAAGTTAGATAACCTGTCCAGATCTCTCTGTAGCTGTTTACAGTCCTCTACCATTTTAATCCCATTGTATCACATTATTTCATTTGCAAATAACCCAACTTCTTCTGGCTGTAAACCATTGTAACAGTCATTCATCAGATATACCCTAACTCTTTTCTCTCTATCTTTCTGTGTTCCAACCAGTAACTTTTTCACTCACTCCAATGATTTTTACCTTATTTAGTCTCAATCTGCCAGGATCCACTAGAATGAATGGAGCAGGCAGACCGTGCACATTCAGAGCTTGGTTCATCTAATCGAGGCTCATGCTCACTCAGTATCCACTACTGCCTAGCACAGACCACTGGTGTTTGTGTGTGGTAGAAGCCTCGAGTCTTGCATAGTGCACTATGTTGTTTGCTTGTTCGTAGCTGTAGGGATGTGGGGGATATGGTGGTTAAAAATGGTCAATCTGGGGCATTTTCATATATCAAACAAAGACATCTGTCTCTCTATATTTCAATTTGCAGCCCCATCTACTTAATACAGACCACCAATGTTTGTGTGTGGTAGTATCCTCAAGTTCTCCATCAAGAACTATGGTAGTTACATCTTGGTAGCTGCTGGAGTGTGGGAGATACAGTGGTTGAAAGTGGTTAACCTGGGGCATTTTCATATCTCAATCAAAGACATGTGTGTCCATGTATTTCATTCTGTAGCCACCACTGCCTAACACAGACTACTGGTGTTTGCGTATGGTAGCAGCTTTGATTCTCCCATCATACACTACATTGGTGACATGTTGGTAGCTATGAGGGTGTGGAAGATATGGTTGAAAGAGATTGACCAGGACATTTTCATATTTCGGCCAAAGTCGTGTGTTTCTTATATATTTCACTTTTCAGCCACAGCTACCTAGTGCAGACCACTGGTGTTTGTATTTGGTATTAGCATTGGGGCTGCCATTGTATACTATGGTGGTTGCATGTCATAGCCATGAGGAAGTGGGAGATATGTTTGTTGAAAAAGGTCAACCTAATATTGAAATAGACATGTCTGTCCTCATAGTTAACTTTGCTGGCACATCTACCTAGTGAATATCACTATGTTAACTGCATGTTGGTAGCTGTGGGAATGTGGGTGGTATGGTGGTTGTAAGAGGAGCATATTCATATTTTGACCAAAGACGTGTGTCCTTAGAAATTTTTAAAAAAAATAAGAACTCAGTTTCTCTCGGCGTTGAGAGTATATGAAATGCTCTCGGGTGACTAGCTGAGTTAAAGAAGTGTTATAATTATACAATATTTTGGCAATCACATTCTCCATTGTGTAATTATAACACTTCTTTAACTCGGCTAGTCACCCAAGAGCAGTTCATATATAAAAAAAAAATAAACAAACTGTAGAAATATCCTGTTACTCTTCCAGCAACTGAGCAGTTTGCCATTCTTTGTATGTGCATAAATCTGGCTTTGAAACAAGCGCATGCTCAGAACGGAAAAATGCACGGTCGGTGGCACTGCTACAGGATCAGTTTCACAGGAGGGTATTTCTACTTTTTTTGTTGCTTTATTATTACTGGCAAAAGGAGATGGTTACTGGCATTAAGTTTAATGTTTATTTATATATCTCTATTACAATTAGACAATTGGGGGGGTGGGAACTCTTATATTGATTAGTATAGAAAATTTTGGATGGAAGTGCTGCAGTTCCACAGTGCCTACCAACAAGCTGCCACTGATTATTTCTATGGCACTTCATTTTCTGCTGTGATGAGTTTTGGTCTTCCTTTCCATCCTTAACCTAATAATAATATTATTTATTATACTTAAACATATAATAGTAGGACTAAGGATTGCAACCCCACCAAGTTTCCACCTCCACAAGATATTTGTGGGATTGACCTCAATCATTCTTAAGGAGTTGCACATCCCTCCATACAGCCAACATAGCAAAATTAATTCTACATGCAATTGTTTTAGAACTAATGTAGAAGCAGACATTATAATGTATTACACAAATAATTATGTTTATTATATTGATGCAAGTAACATTTCATCCATATCATTGTTTGATAATATCAAATAATTTTAAGAAATTTATTTATTGATTCATTATTGATACAAAAGTTGTAGAATCTACATATAACAAAAGATGATATGTTCTCAGGGAAACTAGCCGCATGAGAATATTTGTTAAGCATAACATTTTGGCGGTCATAATCTCTGCCCCCATTGTCACGTGACTGCTGCCTGTGGGTAGTGGGGTTTCTTATATACTGTGCGGAACCATTAAATACTGGCGGAATTGTTGTCACTGATTGTTGTTGTTGACTGTTGGCATTGATTGTTGATTGGGTAGATAGGGAGGCTATTCACAGTAATGATGTAATCTCATTTTCTGTATCAATGGTCTCCAGACTTCACATAACAGTCAGTGCCAACAATTAGCACCAACAATTCCACCAGTATTTAATAGTTCCGCGTTACATATAAGCAACCCGTTACTTACAGGCAGCAGTCACTTGACAATGGCAGCAGAGAATATGACCGCCGAAATGTCGTACTTTACTAACGTTCTCACTCAGCTAGTTTCCCTAGTACATTTCATCTATATACAGCACCGAGAAAGCCTCCACTCTTATATTATATATAACAATATTTTATGACTGATATTATTAAGCACTCTAAAATCTAGATAACTACTGAGATAATCGTATTAAATGGGCAGTGTAGTTCAAATTATATTAATTTATACATAAAAGAGTGTTCTTATAAATGTGTAAATGTAAATGTATGTACTTATGAATCTTGATAAACACACTTGTTGATGTGGGTCAAATGTCAGCATAAAGGATATGGACAAATGCCCAGGGTAAAAACAAGTAGTGGAGCCCAAGTGAAGCCAGAAATTGATACAGGGCAGAAGGGATATGTTCAAAATGAGAATAGGGGGTTGGACTAATATGCTAAAGAGAATACCTGAATATTGCACAATCAAGGGGCAGGGAATGGAATTGTAACAATTATTATAAAATAGATAAACAATAAATTATTTAACAGGAACAGTAATTCAGAAAAATATTAAATTATCATCTCTGGTCAGTGATGGTTCATCTTAGGCAGTGGACATAGAAGCTAAGAGAGGATAGTAGGGATAGTTTGAGGCTTTGCTGATTATTATTTATGTTGAGACCTGATTGTTTTCTGTTGCCAAGTTTGTACTGACACCCCAATTCCCACCTTTTGAGTTCAGAAGAAATGCTGATAGTTGGGAAGACTCAGTAGTACAAACCATAAAGTGTGAATTAAAATTGTTAATATGATGGGAGCTAGCATAAGCAACTACTTGCTGTTAAGGATTGTGGATGAGTGCCATTTCTCTGTGACCATACATTCTAATGGGCTGTTAATTGGAGGTAAAACCTGTGTTGGAAGTAATCGAAGGTCAGCTGGTATATTGTATAGGAGGTTTCGCAGATGGCATATCCTGTGACAGGATTGGTGAAGGTGGTAGGAGCTTGGTGTATGTAACAAATCTTGCAGCTTTGTCTGTTGCTTGAGAAGGAGACATATGACTGTCTATTGAGAAAAGTCAGAATTTAATATTTGTTATGTACCTATTTTATATTTGCTATAAGCTACTTTTGCCTCTCTGTGACCGTTTTTGATGATATATTTATTAATTTTGGTATGCTTTTCAATTCATTGTCCCATGTGCTTTGCAAAGTGGTCACTGTTTGTGGCAGTGACTTTTAGCACTAACTCTCAGCCATATTCTACTGCTCAAAAAAGGTTAGGGACCTGCTAATTCCATTTTTTTTTTATCTGTGTTTATCCTTTACTACCATTATCTGAAGTAAGTAGTGGTTTATTGTCCTGTCTTAATGTGTAATTTATTTTCACTTTTCAGTGACTGTTGCTTTCTTGCAATTACACATATGAATTGAGATTTATCTTCCCCTAGATCCACCCCAGCTTCCACAGAACTTATTTCAGTAGACTCCATAACCACAGTCAGCAGCTGGCAGCTGTTCCAATTGTCAATCATCACTTCCAATAATACAGTTACTTGCATCCTTCAATTGCAGCTGACTCTGATGTACGACTTGTTACAGGCATCCAACTGCCACCACCTTCATCAATTCAATTGCTGCAGAAAAGACATACCCTGTGCATGGCACTTGTAAAGTTCTCACATCATTTACCAGATTATTTTCAACAAAATCCCTACTACATACATTGAGCTGATTGCTAACCATTTATCCATCAGAATGAACAGCCACAGGCATACAAATCTTGAACATTTTGCTGCGGCAAAGGCCACAGCACGTTATCAGAATTATCCCTGCCAGTAGCAGTTCCCCTGGACAGTGGAATCTGGCCCACCCATATATTACTGGTCACTGGGCATTTGCTAGGTCTAAACTCAGATATAGTTTCCTTTGTCCCTCGCTGTCATGAGGCAATTAGGTTGGATGATTCTTTAACTTTCTCACTGTTAGAGGATATACAATAACTCTTCAGGTTTAGTTAGAATGAATAATGTTTTGAATAAGTTCAATAACTTGAAATAAGTTCTCTAAAACTCAGTTTAAATATCTGACTCTGAATTTTGAAAGCTGCCACCTCATTATTGTAGGAAATAATGTATAAAGGATCACAGTTGGCATAAAATACTAAAAAATGACAAGAATGAATTAAAGTCCATTGTTCGCTTTAGTAATTTCATTGCTAAATTTTCCCAAACAGCACTGGAATTATTGGTCCAAATTGACCATGAAATATAGTTTAGGATGTCATCTTCAAAGATTACAGGTCCGTAGAAGCATACATCAGATACACTCCAACAATCGACCAATACAACAGTCAGCCCACAACCCTGTAAAATTCTTAAATTCAAATGCATTTCCAAACATCTTTTGAAAACAGAACATCTCCTCTATACTTTGAAGAAACTTTAAACTAATTTCAACAATTTTTTGTTACATTTTTTGTTAAAATTTTTCTGAGTGATGCAGCAAACTAACATGACCCTGCTTCAACCACAAACAGCCATGATCTAAAGAAAATCCATAAATGTTTATAAATGCTACTCTGGCCTCATACTATATTCTTGAAGCTTGGTATTTATGAAAAACAATGAATTTCATTGGAACTACTGCTTTAAGCTTCCAAAATTATGTAAATTATTAATTAAAATTACCTATAATTTATTATGCTACCCAATCTATTATTCATTAATTACTAGAGTGGTCTGGTGGCTCAGTGGTTAAGGCATCTGACTGGAGATCAAATGGTCTCCCACTTGAATTCCTGTATTGGTGGGGATTTTTAAAAGCTCTTAACCTGACCTTCATCTCTGGCACAGCTTGCCAGAATGCTTCCATTGTACGGATTCCACTTTAAACTGTAGGTCCCCCATACCCAGTAGGATTGCCGGATTAGGTTACGGTTGCTAGGACAGTGCCGGAATGCACAGCCAATAGAAACCCTGCCACCAGGTTATTATGACCACATAGAATTATTATTATTAGTGTTTATTTGTTTAATGATTGTTACTTTAATCTTTCCCACAAAACTGCATTATTCAAGTCACCGAATGTTTTTTTTTTCAGCCTGCTTTTTGCATGTATAAAAATACTTTGTTGTTCTCTGGAACTTTTTGCAACTTATTAAAAAACAAGCCTCCAAAAATTTTCCATAAAACTAATTTATAAAAATCCTTTAAAATTACTAAAATCTCCAAAACTGCAAAACATTACCACCAGATATCTCAAATTTAAAGATTTTAATCATTTAACTCTTTTCCACAAATACAAGCATATAGCTGTCACAGCAACTCCTCTCCCTGACCCCCAGTCTGTCACTCCTACTTCATACTGCTATCTCACCTCACCTGCAAGAACCATTGCTTACTATTATTTATGCTTATGTTTCATTTTATGCTGTTCATGTGGCAATATATAATACATTCATCACTCACCAAAATTGGAGGGAGGAGAGAAGAAACAACAAGAAACACTACACAAATACAAGAAACACAATATTTTGTGCTGTGTCCTTACCTATGAAAACAGAAACATCTGACTAAACTCACACAGGCACCTGTGGTCAACACAGCCACATAAATGGGAGTTTCAACCTTTACAATCAGAGTGGATGTGGTTGGGGAGCAAAAACAATATCAATTGAAATGAAACCTAATCTTCTCAGGTTCTCTGCCATATAGTATACTATCCAGCAGAGAAACTGTCAAAACTATATTTCAACAATATGCCGGGAAAGTCTTCATTCACAGATCAATTGAAATATTATTTGTAGGAAGAAATTAATCAAAAGAAAATAAGAGATGGGCACATGTAAAAGAAGTTAAAAATTATTTTAAAAATAACCCAAACAAAACATATACATATAAATTAATTAATCTTGCAAGTAATTGGTATACCATGGTGAGAAGGTGATTATTATCTGAAATTGAGACCTGGCAGTGAATGTGTTGATAGGCCAATTCCCACCTCTACAGGATGTGGTTTCAGGGAATGCTCTGATGGTTCTGACTGTGAAACAGTTATTGTGGTCACAAGAGTAGTGAGAACTTGCTTGGGAAGTGAGAGGATGGTCGAAATTTTGGGATTCAACGGTTTGCCTTAGTCCATTCATTCTAATGACTTGTGGTGAGATCAGTGTTAGAACTCTGACATTGGATGCATATTAGCTGATACTAGAAGACCCGTACGAAAATTTTGCGAATAAAATGAGACGAATAGTGAGGTTGAATGCTTGTAATATAATGAAAGGTAGATCCGCACTTTTGTAGCAAATATTTCTTTCTTTAGTGTGATAGGTATGCATCAAAATACTTACAACATATTACAAAACAGTTAGGAAAATTTAAAGCACTCTGTATGTACGACAAACTATCACTGACCTTAACAGAATACAAGCAACCTGAACAAAATGCAAAAAGCATATTAACTCTCTATGATATGTTTTGCTGTGCGAATTAAATGTTTACATCGGAATTGTATAGAAAAACAAAAATGTTCCCATAACAGGAAAAAAAAAGAAATATCTGAAATGCTATTTACTGTATAATTTTTTTTTATTAACATCTCTGTGATATCTGGTGCTGCAATCGAGGGACTTGGCTCTGAACTGTCTCATTGTGCGGCCACTTTAAGCATCAAATTCTTTCTTAATTTATGATTTTAGCTAATTAGAGACCTTAATCTTTAAAACGATATTTTGGTTAGGTATCGAAGGAGATGAGATAAATGGCTTATCATCATCATCATCATCAGTTTTCTGCCGCCGGGCAGGTTTTCACTTGGCTGCTCTCCATGCTCTTCTATCTTCTGCCTTTCTCTTTAGAACCATATAGTTGCCGTCTTCCTTGATGTTGTCTATAATTTTGTACCTCCTTCTTCCTCTTATTCTCCTCCTACAGACTAGATCTTCCAAGGCGTCTTTTATCAGGCACTCCCCTCTCAACAGGTGCCACATCCTGTTTTTTTTTTCTCTCCTTTATTACTTGGAGAATTTTTCTGCTTTCACTGACCCTGTCCAGCACTTCAACATTACTTATTTTATCGACCCAGCTAATCTTCTCCATCCTCCTCCACATCCACATCAAATGCTTCTAACCGCTTTTCATCCTCTCGTCTCAGTGTCCATGTCTCCGACCCATAAAGAGCCACACTCCATACAAAACATTTACCGAGTCTTTTCCTAAGTGTTTTGTCTATTTTTCCAGTTAGTATCCTCCTTTTCCTATTAAATGCTTCCTTTGCTACAGTAATGCGAGATTTTATCTCCTGATCAAATCTTCGATGATCATACTCCCAAGATATTTGAACGAACTTACTTGCCTGATATCAGATCTTCCTAACTTAATATTTATTACTAGCTGGTACCCACGACTTCGATCGTGATTGTAAAGAATTCATATTGACAGCTATAGACATCTAACCACCCTAGTGCACGATGGGAGACTCGATACTATTACCACACACAAGTACCAGTCTTCTGCGCTATGTAGTTCCGGCAGCAAGGTAAAATTTACGGATACACACAAGTCTTTGGATGAAACACGAAAATATTCATGATCGACCAATTTCAAACACCATATCTCACACACTCCCACAGTTACCGAATTTCAGCCAAGATGGGAGACTCTGTGTTACTACCACACACAAACGCCGGTGATCTGCGATTGATAGTTTTCACTTAAAAGTGATACACCGTGACACATGCGTCTTTGGCAGAAATATGAAATTGCCGCAGGTCGACCATTTTCATCCCCCATATCTTCCACACCCCCATAGCTACAGACATCTAACAACCATAGTGCACGACAACAGACACGATTCTACTACCACACATAAACACCAATGCTCTATGCTATGTAGTCGTGGTAGAAAAGTGAAATCTGCGGAGACACATGCCTTTCTTCGAAATAAGAAAATATCCTTGGTCGGCCACTTACAACCACCATACCTACCACAGTACCACAGTTTCTGAAATTCGGCCGCTGTTGTGATCGAAAGGTGACTCTGTGCTACTACTACACACAAACGCCAGTTATCTGTGATATGTAGTTTTCGCTGAAAAGTGATACACCATGACACTTTTGTCTTTGGCAGAAGTTTGAAATTGCCACAGGTCGATCACTTTCAACCCCCATTTCTCCCACAACCCTATAGCTACCGACATCTAACAACCAGAGTGCACTACATGAGATACGATTCTACTACCAAACACAAACACCAATGCTCTATGCTATGTAGTTGTGGCAGAAAAGTGACATATGCGGAGACAGTCGAAATATACGAAAATACCCTTGGTCGGCCACTTACAACCACCATATCTACCACAGTAGCACAGTTTCTGAAATTCGGCCACTGTTGTGATCGAAAGGTGACTCTGTGCTACTACTACACACAAACGCCAGTTATCTGTGATATGTAGTTTTCGCTGAAAAGTGATACACCATGACACTTTTGTCTTTGGCAGAAGTATGAAATTGCCACAGGTCGACCACTTTTAACCCCCATATCTCCCACACCCCGTTAGCTACCGATATCTAACAACCATAGTGCATGACAGGAAAGACGATTCTACTACCACACACAAACACCAAAGGTCTATTTTATGTAGTTGTGGCAGGAAAGAGAAGTATACTGAGATACGAATTTTTGGTCGAAATATGAAAACGCCCTGCACTGACCAACTTTAATCATTATATCTCCCACATCCCCACAGCTATCGGTATTAGGCCAACGTTGTGCACGACAGGAAACTCCATGCTACTTCCACCCACAAACATCAGTGATCTGTGCTAGGTAGTGGTGGCTGAAAAGTGAAATATAGGAAAAAACACGTCTATTTTTATATATATATAAGATTTTCCTTCCTTTTCCAATCACCATACTCTTAGGTTTTGCTGCATTGATTTTCATTCCAAACTCTTGGCAAGCTTCATCTAGATCTTCCAGCATTCTGTTTAGAGTTTGTTCACTTTCTGCCAACAATACCATATCATCAGCAAATCGTATGCACTCTATTCTCTTGCCACCAATACGCACTCCTCTTTTTCCATTTAAGCCTTTTTCAATAATTTCTTCTAAGTATAAATTGAACAATAATGGGGAAAGGCAACAACCTTGTTTTACGCCTCTTACAATGCTGCTTTCTCCTGACATCTTGTTTCCGATCTTTATTCGTACTTTCTGTTGTAAATATAGGTTCTGTATCAACCTTCTCTCCTTCCAATCTACGCATTTGCTCTTCAAGATATCCATCAGCTTCTTCCATTGCACCCTATCGAAAGCTTTTTTGAAGTCAAGAAAAATGGCATAGATGTTTCTTCCTTTCTCAATATATCTTTCCCCTATGATTCTTAACAGGCCGATAGCATCTCTTGTTCCTTTCCTAAATCCAAACTGTTCATCTCCAATCACTCTATCTAACTTTCCATATAGTCTTCTGTTCAGCACTCTCAACAAAGCTTTAGCTGCATGTGCAATTAGGCTGATAGTCCTATGCTCTTCACATTTATTGGTATTCTTTTTCTATTGAATTGGTATCATTACCGTTGCGAGAAAGTCATCTGGCCATTCCCCTTCGTCATATATCTTATTACAAAGGTGTCTATCTCCCTTCTTCTTTGCTTCCTAAACTCTTCAAAAATTATGCAGGTAAATTATCGATTCCGCATGCCTTCCAATTCTTCATCTCCTTCAGAGCCTTTCCTACCTCTGTCTCTAGGATCTCATACCCCTTTCCATCTTCTGTTACCTGTGCCTCTTCTTCAATTTTACTTTGTGTTTGATCTCCCTTATATAAGAATTCAATATATTCTTGCCACCTACTCAACACCTCATGTGGTTCTTTGACTAATGTGCCATCCTCTCTTTCTATTTCCATGTTGTTCTTGTTTCTCTTACTTTCAAAGGCAATCTCAGAAGCCATTTTGTACATCCTTTCATATTTTCCCTCTTTCTCCAGTTTTTCTATTTCCTCGCATTTCTCTTTCATCCATCTTTCTCTTGCTTGCTCAGTTTCTCTTCTTAGTTCATTGTTCAGTTTCCTGTACCTCTTTCTTCCTTCTTCATTTCCAGAATTTTTCCACTTCCTCCGTTCTTCCATCTTTTCCAGCATTTTTTCTGTTACCCATTCTTTCCTGATATCTTTGGACTCTCTAATTCCTAGAGTTTCTTTGGCGGCTGTCATGAGCCCTTCCCTCATTGTTACCCATTTGTCATTTATACATTATTCAAATTTACCTCCTTTGTAGTTTTGCAAAAACCTTTCTTCTAGTTCCAAAGCCTTTGCTTCTTCCTTTAGTTTTTCTATGTTAAGTCTTTCTCTTGCTTTTCATCTCTTCAGTTTTTTCAATTTTACTTGTATTTCTCCTGCTTCGAGGTTGTGATCTGAATTTATATCGGATCCTGGATAAGCTTTAGCATTCTTCATACAGTTTCTAAACCTTTTTTGTATCAGAATATAGTCCAGCTAGTACCTTTCTCCATTTAAGTTAGAGATCCATGCATAACGTCTCCTTTTATGATTTTCAAATAAGGTGTTACCCACCACTAGTGAATTTTCTTTACAAAAGTTAATTAATCTTTCATCCCTCTGGTTTTTTATCCCCAATCCAAATTTTCCTATTATATCTTCTTGTTTTCCTTCACCTACTACAGCATTTCAGTCTCCCATAATGATGATACAAGCATTTCTATTCTCTTTCTCAATAAGTTCTTCCAACTTCACATAATATTCTTCTACCTCCTCATCTCTATGCTGGCTAGTTGGCATATATACCTGTATTAATACCATATTTTTTGTACTGCCCTGCAGTCTTAGCATCATCAGTCTTCCATCAATGTATTGCACCTACAAAACCTTGTTTTTCAGTCTCTTGCCTATCATTATTCCCTCTCCATTTTCACCATTCTTCTCTTCTCCAAAGTAGAAAAACTTATAATCTCCACTTCCTACCTCACCGTTTCCTCCCCATCTCACTTCACACATGTCAAGTTTATCTAAACCATTCTACACATCTCCTGTTTTGCATTTTCTAGTTTTCCTGCCTGTAATAGTGTTCTTACATTCCATGTTCCAATCCTTATTGTTTCTTCCTGTTTTCTTCCCTTCTTGATTTTAAAGGTATTCCCTCTCAATGTATTCCCTTCCCAGAGATCCGAGTGAAGGGAAGTTTTACCTCCGGATTCTTCTACATGGAGAGCCATACCATGTACTACTAGGGAAAATATAATGTGGTAGTATCCCGTTCCTTTTCACATAGGCAGTAGGTTGCCCAGCCTTAAATCAGTCGCTCATTCTGAGTCAGACACTGTTTGTAGCCGCCCCTCTGGGGTACAGTCACAACGTACTATTCTTTATTTTAGCCGCGAGTGGACAGGTGCCTCTTCCGCCAGCTACACCGTTCCGAAGTACTCCTTCTCCATTGTCGCTGCCGTTGACCTGTAATTTAAAATAAATAAATAAATAAAAACACGCTGTAAAAATAATATTGATACTCTTGCCCTTTAACTGCTACGGTTCGCCCGGCCGAGCCCTCGCTGAGTGCGGCTTTGTTTACGCCTAAGCTGTTTACCTGCCCTGGAATGCCGCGTTAGACCGGACCGCTGTGTACTGAATACGTCTGGAGCGTTGTGTGTGGTGTTCTTCTGCTGTCGCTAAGCGATTTGAAACCGCAGATACAAAATAAATACAGTTAATATAACATCTAAAGTTTTTCAGTTTAAAGCTCCTCTAAAAGTGAATGTCTGCGTAATCAAACATGCCGGTACTTCATATACTAAATAGATATTACAGCAACTGAAATGTTTTTAGTTTGTGAGCGTAGTAATTTATCTGGAGAGAACCTTTCCGAATACCTTTCACAAATTCTGCACAAATTTTCCAGCCTTCTTTTTGACCCGGTTAATATATTTTAATTTTTTTTTTTTTTTTTTTTGTATTTCGTGTAGTTTTAGAGGCGTATAAATGTAATATAATTATTACTCTGCAGTTAACCATGGTTAGTAATTCTTTTTGTGTGATAAGCCTTGAAAAATGGTACAACACACAGTGATACATTACATGTTCTGCATTGGTTTCTCAATGCACTTTCTGTATCGAACATACAGTGCATTTATGCATTGGCGTGCTCTTCTTTGAATTTGCAATATGAATGAAATTTGGAAAAATGTCTCAAAAAGTTGCGAGGGCGATTTCTAGGGGGGGGGGGTCTCACGGACCTGATCTTAAAAGACGGGGGGGGGGGGGGTGTGTGTCAGGAAATCCTGAAAAATACCTTACGAAATTTAAATTTATGGATGCAACAGACGAAACTCTGCAACTGGCATTTTTCGTCCGGTTACTACTCGGTGAAGAGCGTGAGCATTTAAAATGCAGTGTTCGAGAATGTGGAAAAAGAACTTTTTAAACCACTTCATAGTGAAAATATAGTGTGAATTGATTCTCGCATATCTGTTGGTCTCATCAGCAATAGATATCATATGATATTCCGTTAGAAATATCAGGAAAAATGACAAACTGCTGGAATGTTAACGTAATCCACACTTGTGTCCTGCAACTTAATCGACTAGCACATGCTGTCAAACGCGTCACTAAAGCATTCTCTTTTTCCACACATTTCGCTCGCACAATCTGTAGCTTCAAACTCTGAAAAATGGTCATTTTCCACTAGCTGATGTACACAGCTTAGGAAAATTACATCGAGATCCTGTCGAAGGGTTATCACTGTCATCCATATCAAAATGATCATATTCACTGTCCCTTCTAGTAAGAATCTCCATGATTTCTTCCGCGGTACAAACACGACGGCGTATTCAGGAGGACGATGGTTCGAATCCCCGTCCAGGCACCCAGATTTGGGTTTTCCATGGTTTCCCCAAATCACTCCAGGTGAATGCCGGGATGCTTCCTTCAAAAGGCCATAGCCGAATTCCTTCCCATTCCTTGCCCCCCATTCTTTACCATCTCTAAAGACCTCGCTGTTAAGAGACGTTAAGCAGTTAAAAAAATAGTGACTGTATGCCGTTTTCTCAGCGAAAACTAAAAGGAAAAGAGCAACACAAATTAGATCGCAGCTGCCAATGCTCAAGGGCCGAATGAGGAAAACAACTAACCACCCTGGGTGGAAATATGGCTTCATAGCCAGGCCGTTAAGAGGCTAGCGTGTTAACACGTCTGGAGCACAGACAGGGTGGCGAGGCGGCGCGTGTATACACGTCTGGAGCACAGACAGAGCGGCAAGGCGGCGCGTGTATACACGTCTGGAGCACCTGGGCGCAGTAGTAGCCACGCGCGTTAACGCGTCTACAGCAGTCAAAGGGTTAAGGGTCGAATTCTATAAAATTTCTTTTATAAAATATGGAGTGACCAAAGCAGAAACCATGGTCTTTAAAATGATACTTCATTTATCAATTTTGGTTAGGCACCAAAGGTGGTAAAAAAAAAAAAAATTACAAATGATAATATTATTGCCCCTTAAGGATTGAATTTGGAGAACGTTCTTTCTTAAAATATGATGTGACCAAAGCAGATACTTTATTATTTAAAACAAAACCTCATTTATTGATTTTGGTTAGGTCTGAAGAGAGATAAATGGCTCGTGGCAGAAAAATGCTTTGTAGAAATATTAATACTTTTGCTATTTAAGGGTCAAATTTTGAATAATGTCTTTCTTGAAGTTTGGTATAATGGAACCGAAGACCTTAGGAAGACCTCAGTCTTGAAAATGACACCTCGTTTACCAATTTTGTTTAATTATCAAGGGAGATAAATGACTTTAGACACAAAAAACGCATTTTAGTTACTGATATTTTTACACTTTAAGGGTTCTATTCAGAAAAATTCCTCTCTTAAAATATTATGTGACCACAGTGAAAAACTTATTTTTTTTTAGAATGATACCTCATTTACCTATTTTGGTTAGATATTAATATATATAAATGGCTCATGACTAAACCCCGGATTCTTGGGTTCGAACCTATTTTGTTCCCAACATAATATTTTCTAAATTTTAATTTTCGTCTTTTGTATAAACTAATAATATTCGTAAATTTAATAGGACCTAAAATGACCTAATTTTTATGTTATGACCTAAAATGACCTAATTTTTATGTTATGACCTAAAATGACCTAATTTGGTTTTCAGAACCTAAAAGGACCTAATTTGATGTACTGATCCAGTCCGACTGTTATTTTGATACTTAAATAAAACAAATGACTGGCTTGATTAGCTCAGTGGTACGGACCATGGGTGAGTAATTTGGACTCAGGAAACACCTTGGATTCGAACCCCACCATCGGCTGTTCTGAAATGGTATTCCGTCGTTTTCCTTTTCACCTCCAAGCAAATGCCGGAATAGTACCTTACTGACAGGCTACGGTTGCTTCCTTTCCCCTTTTCTTCTCAAAAATTTCGTTTCCTTCTTCTAAATTGATCCATGTTAATGTCACCTGGGCGATCCGGGCAGTCACCATCCCTAGCTGTATCTATTACTACGTGAATTCTAAGCTCCAAGCGGTATGTGAATGATCTCTCGCAGAGGCCGAGGGTGAAGTCGAACTTGGAGGGTAAACGAACTACGTTTACGTGTAAAACAAATGGATTTATTTTTAAAAAGGAATAGCTATTCACCACAATATTAAATGATAAATTGATGACGGAAACATTGAGAAAAGCTGTAACAATGCAGTGCTGCAACTTCACATTATTACAAATGCTTGCAAGTAGAAACAAATTGACAAAGCAAGTTTTAAACATAGCATGTTAAACGTTAACTATCTCAGGAACGCAAACCCTTTTTGAGAAATTAACAGTTGTATACCGTCATCATTCAGTGGTAACACGGAAATTAAAACATTGTCTAGGCCTACATATTTTTTTTTTTTTTTTTTTAACTGCTTTACGTCTCTCAACAGCGAGGTCTTTAGAGATGGTACATATTTTTAGTTCCTTCATTAAAAGCCACCATGCCTAACAGAAATCCTCAAGAAGTAGTCTCCTGTGAGAGTGGATTGGAACGGATAAGAATGGGAAAATTATATATTTCCAAGCATGTTTAAAACTAGTAAGTTTAATTTTTTATATATACATATATTTTTTATAATTTGAAAAGATAAATTAAATTTGATTAGCATTCATTTCTAAAGTAACAGAAAGTGGTAGAGTACAGACTGCTGGATGAAATTTTAACTGGGTATTATCCGGGGTGTTATGTTCAGGAGGACTATTTTTATTTTTGCCTTCTATATAGGTGCCTGCGAAAAACGATCCCACGTATTACAGCATCAGTATTCAGCAACTCATTTGGCAAATGTTACCGGGAGGAATGCTTCCAAACAGAAGCAGAGTTTCATTACAAGTACAGAAGATACGTTTAACCTGCATCTATGTGAAGCTCTCACTGTCGCTAATATACCAGTTGCAATCCTCCAGAATCCAGTCCTGAAAACCTTTTTGGAAGAATTGTTTAACAGAAAAATACCAGACGAATTCACTTTAAGAAGAATTACTTGCCTCAGCTTTATGAGAAAACCATGGAAGAAATATGGGTGGCCATTACTGACCACTTCATCTGGTTAAGTGTAGATGAGACAACAGATGCCTGCGGCAGATACATAGTATGCGTTGTTGTGGGCAAGCTTGAATGTGAGAAACCTAGTATACCCCATGTGCAGAGAACTTCCAGTGACAAATCACTACAATTGCAATTACTGTAAGGGCTGGCAAGATCCAGAAAACGAGGATAAGTTGCGGTTGTTGGTGACAGACAGTGCAACTTAAATGATAAAAGCAGGGTAGTGTTTGAAGGCATTCCATCCTTGAATGGCGCATGTCACATGCCTAGCTCATGGGCTCTACCAGGTAGTTGAAAAAATTCAGGAGCTGCACCCTGTAATTATCGAGATAATTTCTTCAGTGAAGAAAATATGCCTGAAAGTGCCGAGTAGTTACTTTCAGGGAAAAGCTTCCATCAATACCCCTCCCTCCCGAGCCAGTAGTGACACGATGGGAGACATGGTTCCCAGCCGCACTATGTTATGCTGAAAACTATGAGAGCATCACGGAGATCATCGATGCCTTAGATGAAAGCGAAGCTATTGCTATAGTAAATACAAAGAAAGCATTGCACTCAGTACCATCTGTACAGAAGTTGACATATATAAAAGCAAATTTTTACAAAATAGAATTTTTAATCAAGAAGATGGAAGGAGGCACTCTACCATTGACAGAAGCCCTTCAAATCATCCAAGTGAGGGCCAAAGTGGATCCAGGACCATTTTGGATTCCTGTAGATATGCGGCTGAAGGCTGTTTCAGCCTGCAGTCCAGATTACAAGAGGATGGAACAAATAGGCCGAGTTCTCTCTGGACTAAAGGAACACGAAGTACTGCTTTGGAATCCAAAGGAAATCGCTAATATGAAGTTCACACCTCTTACCTCATGTGACGTGGAGCTTAGTTTTTACGCATTCAAGAGAATTTTAACGGAAGAGAGATGAGGGTTTACTCCTGAAAATCTGTCAAAATATTTCATTGTTCAGTTTCATATCAGAAGTTTTAAATGAGTGGTTTAGAATCCACATTAAAGACAAAATGTTTTGAACATAATAGTGGTTTATATTGCATGTTTTGATTTGAATGAGCAATGTCATGCTAGAAGTTTTTAAGGAGTACTTGAAAATAAAGTCACAACATGTTTAACACTATGGCAGTATATATTGCATGTTTTAATTTTTTTTCCCCTTAAAAATGTCTAAATTCCTAAATCAGAATTTTAAAAACCTATAAAAGCCTAAAACGTGAATTGAATAAACCTAAATTTGATTTTTTAAATCCTAAAAATCCGGGGCTTAGTCATGACGCAAAAATGCGTTGTATAGCCATTGATACTTTTTCCCTTTAAGAGTTGAAGTCCAAAAAAAATATTTTTCTTTCTTATTAGATGATGACACCAAAGATGAGGCAATACTCTTTATAATCCTACTTCATTTTTCGATTTTGGTTAGATATCCAGGGAGGTAAATGACTCGAGACACAAAAAAACACATTTTGGAAATATTGATATTGAATTACGAAAAATACCTTTCTTAAAATATAAAGCGACCACGGGAGACACCTTACACTTTAATATGATACCTCATTTATCCATATTGGTTAGATATCAATGGAGATAAATGAGGCGTGACACAAAAATGTGTTGCAGAAATTTTGATACTTTTGCCCTTTAAGAGTAGAATTCCAAAAACTTCCAGTCTTAATATATGGTGTTACTAAAGCGGAGATCCCAATCTTTAATGTGATACCTCATTGAACAATTTCAGATAGGTGTCCAGGGAGATAAATTACTCACAACACAATAATAAATATTGACATTTTTGCCCTTTAAGGGTCGAATTCCAGAAAATTCCTTTCTTAAAATATGATCTGACCAAAGTAGAGACCATAAGCTTTAAAATGACACCTCATTCATTGATTTCGGTTAAGTATGAAGGGAGGTAATGGTTTGTGACAAAAAAATGCCTTATAGAAGTAATATATACCCAAGCGAAAATTTCGCTAATAAAATGCGATGAATAGTGAGGTTGAATGCTTGTAAAATAATGAAAAATAAATCCGTACTTTTTTTTTTTTTTTTTTTTTTTTTTTTTAGTGTAATAGGTAGGCATCAAAATACTTACAACATATTACGAAACAGTTAGGAAAATTTACGACAAACTGTAACTGACCTTAAAAGAATACAACCAACCTGAACAAAATGCACATAACATATCAACATCTCTCTGATATTTGTTGCTGTGCGAAAAAAATGTTTACATTGGAATTGTATAGCAAAATAAAAGTGTTTCCATAACAGAAAAAAATATCCGAAAAGCTACTTATTGAATAAAAAAAAGTTTATTGACATCTGTGTGATATCTGCTGCTGCAATCTAGGGACATGGCTCTGAAGTTTCTCATACGTGCTACCACTTTAAGCACGAAATTCTGAAAAATTCTTTCTTAATTTATGTTTTTAGCTAACTGGAGACCTTAATCTTTAAAACGATAAGATTTTTATCGATTTTGGCTAGGTATCAAAGAAAATAATTGGAATGTAAAAAAAAAAAAAAAAAAAAAAAAAAACCACGCTGTAGAAATAATATTTATACTTTTGCATTTTAAGTGTCGAATTCAAAAATTTCTTTTCTTTTATAAAATATGGTGTGATCAAAACAGTCACATTGGTCTTTAAATTAATATCTCATTTATCAATTTCGGTTAGTTCTCAAGTGAAGTAAATAAAAAAAAAATAAGATCTAGAAATGATGATATTTTTGCCTCTTAAGGGTTGAATTTGGAGAAAGTTTTTTTCTTAAAATATGTTGTTACCAAAGTGGATAATTTAATATTTAAAACGATACCTCATTTATTAATATCGGTTAGGTATCAAGGGAAATAAATAGCTCGTAACAGAAGAATGCGTTGTAGAAATATTAATACTTTTTATCTCTAAGGTTAGAATTTTGAAAAATTCTTTCTTAAAATGTGGTGTATCAGAACCAAAGACCTCATGAGGACCTCAATCTTTAAAATGATACCTCATTTATCAATGATGTTTAATTTTCAGGGGTGATAAATGACTCGAGACACAAAAACGCATTTTAGAAATACTGATATTTATATATGCCCTTTAAGAGTTCAGTTCAGAAAAATTCATTTCTTAAAACGTGATGTTACCACAGCAGAAACCTCAATTTTTAGAATGAAACCACATTTATCTATTTTGGTTAGATATTAATGGAGATAAATGGCTTGCGACACAAAAATACGTTGTAGAACCATTTATACTTTTTCCCATTAAGGGTTATATATATATTTTTTTTTTTTTAAAAAAACTTTCTTAATACATGATGACACCAAAGCTGAGTCATTACTCTTCATACTCCTACGTCATTTATCGATTTTGGTTAGATATCCAGGGAGATAAATGGCTCGAGTTACAAAAAACTCATTTTAGAAAAATTGACATTTTTACCCTTTAAGGGTCGAATTACGAAAAATTCCTTTCTTAAAATATAATGTTACCACGGCGGAGACCTTAGTCTTTGATATGATACCTCATTTATCTATATCGGTGTGATATCAAGGGAGATAAATGCCTTGTGACACTAAAATACGTTGTAGAAAAATTTATACTATTTCCCTTTAAGGGTTGAATTCCAAAAACATTCTTACTTAAAATATGATGTCATAAAGCTGAGACAGTACTCCTCATAATCTTACATGAAAATCGATTTTGGTTAGATATCTAGGGAGATAAATGGCTTGAGGCACAAAAAACGCATTTTAGAAAAATTGACATTTTTGCCTTTTAAGGGTCGAATTACGAAAAATTCCTTTCTTAAAATATAATGTTACCACGGCGGAGACCTTAGTCTTTAATATGATACTTCATTTATGAAGTGAGATAAATGGCTTGTGACACAAGAATGCATTGCAAAAATATTGATACTTTTGCTCTTTAAGGGTTGAATTCCCGTAAATTCTTGTCTTAGTATATGACATCACAAAAGCGGAGATCTTAATCTTTAAAATAATACTTCATTAAACAATTTCAGATAGGTATCCAGGGAGATAAATTACCTGTAATACAGAAAACAGCATTTTAGACATATTAACATTTTGCCCTTTATGGGTCGAATTCCAAAAATCTTCTTTCTTAAAATATGATGTGATTAAAATGGAGACCATAAGCTTTAAAATGACACCTTATTTATTGATTTCAGTTAAGTATGAAGGAAGATACTGGCTTGTGACAAAAAAATACCTTAAAGAAATAATATATATGATGATATGAGCAGGGACATGTGCAGATGGCATGGCATATGATGGAGTAAGTTAGGCCCATGGTGGGTTTGCAGCAGGTTGTGGTATGGAATGAGGCCTGTTTTAAGGGAAGAAACCACAGGTTGGTATCGGAGCATTAGAGGGTTGAAATTTGTGCACTGGTATATTTTTTTAAAGTTAGGTGACCTGCTGAATGTGTTGTGGAGTTTTGTGTGAAGGATAATAGGAAGACCGTAATGCACTTCAAATATAGATCTGAGATAGGGATTTGAGGCTAGGAGAAAATTTGGTGAGAAAGAATTGCAATTGCTGTTGGTTTTGGATTATTGTTTTGCTGTAATGGAAAGTTTAGGTTTGGGATATTTCTTTGTGAACCAGTTGTAGAGGATAATTATGGGGTGCAAGGGCTTGTGTCAGGTAGCTAGAATAAAGGGTAAAGAATTCTTGGCTGGACCAGATGATCTGCCTCGCATAGAAAAATCATTGGGAGGGTGTGTTTTTTTGATGTAGGTGGCATGTATCAAAATGTATGTATTGTTGTTGGTTTGTGGGTTTGGTGTGTAAGTAGCCATTGTGCACAGAGACGGCTAAGCTTGGCGAGGTGATTTTGGTGTGGGAGTAAAGTTTATGGACTGGATACCATTCAGAGAGTTTAGGAAGACAAGGAGGTGGTTATCAGCATGGGTCCAGATCACAAGAATGTCATATGCAGTATATACCTGAACCACATGGTGGGTTGTAATGTAATTCAACATGAGAAATTTTTCAAGGTATTGAACAGATCTTTCAAGCTTACTCTAAAGGGGTTGCTATATAAATTAATAATGCCAGAGTGAATGCTTTATGTATGATGTGAGTTTGTTTGAGGAATAACCTGCAATGTTCTTTATATTTCGAAGCCTTGAACTTTCATTTACAATGTGATGTTACCTGATACCAGCTTTAAATTCAATACTTTTGGAAAGACTGAGTGTCTTACAACTGTGATTTCAATTTCTGTGGTTCACCCTCCCACCATGATGTCTTGCCATGCAACTACAAGATTGGCTACTGATTTAATATATGGACCTTGCAGAAACAGATTTATGATAGATATCAGGGAAACATACATCCATGGTCAAAGTTAACAACTGTTTCTTGCCTATATCCCAAGCAATAAATTGTGTTGTGAATTGAAATAAGAGAAAGGGTGTTTTTGGGGGAGGGGATGTGGATCTAACAGGGAGAGGGGATAGAATTTTTGGAGGCTGGGTTCCGGAATATCAGATGGGTTCTTATTTCTGTCAGTAGTTTTAAAATAATTTGGCCAGGAGAGGAGTGTGGCAGAATGGAAGAGAGTCTCTAATAAGAATAGCGTCATCATTTATATTTGTATCTACATATTTGATTACTCCCCTATTTGATTTCATCAGAATAGCTCCTTTTGTGCCCTGGTTTTTCCTTAAACTCGTCTGCAACTAACCATCAGTACAATTTTCCTTATGCACTTCCTGTATATTATCATATCAATAATTCTAAAGCATCGGGTGTTACAGTCAATGTGCAATTTTTTTTTGTGTTTGTGAGGTTTTGCTTATTTCTGGAGTGTCCTCAATATTAGGTTGAGTGATATTTGAATTCCCTGTTCTCCTAGAGATATTAGCAGTACTACATGAATCTCATGAGTTCATTCTGCCTTATTTGAGCACATTTTTTTTTTTTTTTTCAATTCAAAATCTGATCTTAAAACAAGTTTTATACATTATGAAAAGTCTGATTGTCTTTTTTCTTCTTGTTTTTCTTGCAGTTTACTGTTGTTCAGACAATCTGCAACAGACAATTTCTAAATGTACTCCTTCCATTTCAAAACGAATTTCCCATCATTATCTTTTACTTCTTTTCCCCGAATTGCAGTTTGATTGGGATACAAACTTCTAAAAAGGCTTTTTGACAGTATCATAGATAATAGGTTTAGATCAGATATAATGTACATACTGCTTTCATTTTTTCTTTAACTGATTATATGTTTTGCTATTTTGTTTCATTAACGAGTGTGTGAATAAACTTGATACATAAAATTGTGTATTGAACATGCTAATTTTGGATTACCAATCGGATAGGAAAGGAATATTTATTAAATTTCATTCATCTTGATGGAGTCCACGAGCTGTGGGCCTTGGCAAGCGAGCAGTACAGGAAACATGCCTTGTTATCAAAGTCGGATTGTAATCCAGCCGCTTCTTCTAGGCTAAGAGAGTTGATGAGTTCGAAGTCTCTCTTGCATAGCCTTGGAACTGTGTAGGTGGCAAGTTTCCCTTTAGTATGCGCTGAGTGCATGGGATTGCTTTCCACCATTCTGCCTTTACTGTAGCATATCAGAAAGCCACTTAGGAAACCCTAAAGTAACCACATGAAGGGCCTAGCCAATTGTAGAGACAGCTGCCCCTAGGTTGTAGCAGTCAACACTTTGAAGCCACTTGAACAGGGAGTCTACCAACAACAGAGACTTGATTAACAACTGTAATATTAAGGTAACACATATCCATCTGATATTCCTGCACTTGTTGTTTAAAGATTTATAGTCAGTCATTCAAATCACTCATTTCAAAGGATAGCTCTTAGGTAACAGATCATCGTAAAGGTGTCTAGAATAAAGTATAAGTAAATGTCTTGTGTCATCGTGATTTCAGTCGTTTGTGTGCTATATAATGTTCATATGTTTTCATCAAGTGATAGAATAAATTAAAGAGTTTAATGAGTGTGTTTTCCTTCATGAATACCTTGTCGTTAGTTAAGGATTAAAGTACTAGAATTCAATAGCGAGACAAGTTTTCCATTAAGTAGCCAATCTGTTATGCCCCACTATCAACACGAGATGGTTGCTTAACTTTAAACTAATTTCTTGTCCCAAGTAGCGAGTAATATGTGTATTACCTAGCTTTGATCAGTTTAGCTTGACTATAGAAGTAAATTAAACCACAGTTTTCTCTCAACAAATCGATGCATATTCCAGTTGAAACTGAAGTGACAGCAGTCTCATTGAGAAAACCCACACTATGTAACAAATGAGCCGCTGCATTAACTAAAGTTTTATTTAGTCCTATAGTTGTCATATTTTATTGTTGTCTCATTTTGCCTACTTATCTTTTACGAAAGTATTGTCACTTTATTTCATTTTTTTAGTCACCATTTTCTATATTTTGCGAAGCAGGAATTATTTGTTTTGTGTCAAAAGTACACATCATGTTCTATTACAGTCTATATTGCTTTTTTTTCTTCCTCACTATTTTGCATAATTTTTTTTCCAATTCCTTTAACTGTCCTTTTTACAAATATGAAAGTTATTGCTACTTCAAATTATTTTTACACAGGAATGGTAGTAAAATATGTTTCATTATGTTTTAAATGATAAACTCATGAACACATGATTCTTGTATGTTGCAGGTGGGAAAAGCTGATCTGAAGGAATTGATTCGTAAATCAAGGAAAACAGAAACAGAGTAAGTACAAGTAAGAATGATGTATTTCTCAAATCCATCAAATACCTTTACAATATCTCTTTGCTTTCAATCATTGATTAACTCTTCTTCTTTTTTATATTTTTCTTTCTTTTCTCCTTTAAAAAAGTATGAAGACTTTAAAAATACATATTGCCATAAAAATCATCTATTAAGAAATTCTCTCAAAAAGTCGCTTAGCAATATTCAGCTAGACATTTATCAACATCTTATGCTACAAGCAGTTTGTAAATACTACATGGCTCAATAAGACTACTGCAGAACAGGAGGTTTTTTTTTTTTTTAAAATATACCTGCAGTCCTAAACAATGTCATCATTGAAATAAACCCTTTGATAAAGTTTTGAATTTGGTGATGATATTTCTTTACTTCACCAAATGCATAAGTATTTGCAACGAAAACTGACATCTTAGTACCTCCGGGTTGACTGTCTGATAGTCAGTCGTTAAAATGCATAGAGGCAGGTTGTAGCTTAAGCTCGTTGTGAAAAAGTCCTTTGACTCATCTTTAATGATGATGATTCACTGGTTTAAAGGATTCCTTGTTGTCTCTATGACATGGTCACAATATTTTGAGAGGTTCTTTAGTGTTAGTGACATAGTGTATCCTATTAGTTTTCCAAATATGCATAAAATATGTAGTTATTTTGTACTAATAATCCATTTACTCGACAGCTTGTGTCTTTGTAGGAGCAGCTTGATGTAAAATCATTCTCATTGTCTGCCCAGATTATTATTTACACATAAACTTAACACTTCAATCAGAAAATAGATGGTATTAAACAATAATGGTAATGTTGAAGACTGCTAAAGAAGGGATAAAAATAGGTGACCAAAGGGATACTAGATACAGATATACAATGATAAAAGTCATAAATGTTAAAGAAACAGTTTATTTTAATTTAAATTCTTTTGAGCGCATGATCTGGTGTCAATTTTCTTATACACCTATATTTCCCCTTTCTTGTACCCACCTAATTTAGCCTATAAAGGAAATCTCAAATCTAGTGCCATTTGTGATCAATGCCATCTTTTCCCTTCCATTGTAAGCACCTTAGAATTTTGTTAAATTCTAGCTTCTCACTTTTAAGTATATGGGAGGAATCTAACTCTCTAGTAACAGATAGTTTCATTGCTTATATAGGTTAGGAAAGGGACGCTTTATATAGCATGCCGGTACTAGGACCAAACTGACTAAATAAACCCTTTCAGAAGCAGAAAGATATATAAAAGTTAATAAAAGACCTAAATAAACTTTCTATGATAGTAGGAAAACATTATTTTGGTTGGAAACAGGTTAATTCACATTAATTCAATTTTCAAACAATTAACTCTGCCATGGGTCAATTTCACTATTCCTAACCAATTTAAACACAGTAAAGACTGTCAGTATTTAATAAAATCCCTTAATAAACTTTGTATAACAGTAAACTAACTCTATGTCAATCAAAAATAAAATAATTAATAATAGTTCAATTTGGAAACAATGAACTTCTGCTATATGAGCATTTCATCATATTTAAACCGATTTGAAAGCGATAAAGTGACTCAACATCTAATAAAACAACTAAACCAACTTTTTATAATGATATAAAAACCTTATACTAACCTGAAGTAGGATAATCCATAATAATCCAGCTAATCAAACAATAGATTTTTGATATAGGTTATTTCACTATTTCTGGATACTCTCAAATGAAATAAAGTAATTTTAAAGGAACAATAATTTAAAAGGAAGGTAAATTCACTAAAATTCCGTAGTTTTGGACGTGTAAATAACTTAAATAAATTTCTAAACACATCGTTGGATTTTTTATCACAGTATCCTAGTAAGCTTTCGAAATAAAAAGTAAATTTCTTGAAAGAACCAAAAATCTAGTATCACATATATTAATTCCAGACCATTCCATGCAGCAGAACAGATTTTATAAAGATTTTAGAAATTATTTTGTCATGAAACCATGTGCTCGGCTTAGGAATTTATTACAACCAATAGAAGTTAGACACCGATTTAAAAGAACTTTCAAAATACGTAACTTAATTCAGAGAAAATTCTGGTAATTTTACTTTTTCAATAAAAGCAATAGAAGAAAAGTTATCAAATAAAAACCATATGTTATTTTAATAAATCTTGTCAAAGATGTAACTTCACTATCCGATAACCAATCTCGGAAAAATTTACATCATTAAACTCAGGAAATTTTGGAGAACACGCTGACAATAATTTTATTTAAATAAATTGCGATTCAGCAGAAATGATGAAATTACACAAATTTAAACGAACTGATATTTCGCCAGAAACAGGTCGTGTCACTACGCGAAGGTTAAACGAGACAACTAATATTTTGATCGAAAAGAGAGCTGATGGCACTGTAAGTCATTCTGTGTACAGGAAACCAACACATACTGATCTATATCTCAACGCGCGCAGCCACCACCACCCGGCCCAACGCAGATCAGTACTGGAAACCTTGGTGCACAGGGCGCGAACTCTATGTGACAAGGATAGTTTGCAGGCGGAAATGTGTCATTTACGGGAAACTTTCCGCAAGAACAGTTTCAACGAGGCGTTAATAAACTCGGTTTGCACACAAGCAGGAAGGAGGAAAATACGACAGCAGGAAGACCCGAGCCGCTTCGCCTTCCTTCCTTATGTCGGAACGACTACCACTAAGATTGCCAGAATTTTAAGTAAATGTGGCATTAAAACCATTTTCCGACCAACGGCGAAAATTAGTAATATACTGCGGTCACCCAAGGACGATATAGCCTTACGAACACCTGGCGTATATCGCATTCCTTGCGAATGCGGAAAGGCTTACATCGGGCAAAACAACACGATGTATTAACCAAAGGTGCGCCGAACATGCGCGCAACGTCCGCCTGGGCCAGATCGACAAGTCAGCGGTTGCTGAACACAGTATTGACATGGGACATGGCTTTAATTTCAAAGCAACAAGAATTCTTGCGTGTACGAGAGGTTATTGGGACAGTGTTTTCTCGGAAGCTATCGAAATTCGTATCTCGAAGGACCTCGTTAACAGAGATACTAGATTTCAGTTAAGTAAAGCCTGGAGCCCAGCAATCAAGAAAATGAGAGTGCAGCAGGACTCCTGGGAAACACGCACCTCTCTTGCGCGCCAGCAATCAGCGGAACCCACCAGCAGCTAATGGCTTCCGCCAATAGGAACGCTTCCCGCTAGTGGCCAACGTTTCCCTTCACTAGCCATTGGCCGACCGGAAAAAGGATGACGTAGCGCGGACTTCGCGTGATGTATAAGCACCTCAATAACCTACCGGCAGCAGTCACTTGACAATGGCGGCAGAGATTGTGACCGCCGAAACGTCGTGGTCAAACGATGTACTAACTCGGCTAGCTACTCGAGAAAATTTTATTCATTTACAACGCCGAGAAAATCTCCAGTCTTACATATGCTCTTGAATTACTAAACATATTTAGATTTTATCAATTACTGTTTCAACTTCAACATTTTCTAGTGAACATCATCTAACTGTGTTTACAAAGATTCGTAACAGAGTCACATACAAATTGTACTTGTGTTATTTATTCCATTTATCAAATAGCTTAAACGCTTCTTATCTACTCAAGTATGTAGTCCACCATTTAAAATTAAAATTGAAACATGGAAGTTCAAATAACATTGACAAAAATAAAGTTGACATCATTACTGAGTAATAGGAAAATGTTTCGTAAATAACTTTCACTCTATTGAAAATCATTGTGAGTGTATGTTTAGAACCTCAGTTAGTGCCCCAAGTGATAAAACACAATTAATTACAGTTAAATTAATTGCCAAGGAAACAATGTTGTTCTAAAATTGTAACTTAAGATATTAGTTCAGGGTTCACGAACTATCTGTAAAAAGAATTAATTCCCAATATAGTTATGAAAGTTATAAAATTAAGATAGAAATTAAGTACATCATTATAGAAATAAATTCAACAATATATCAACTGAAACTCAATGCAAAGATTTGAGCAGGTATTGGAACAAATGCAATCTGATCAATGCAGTTAATTATTGAACATAAATCATAAAGCCATAATTAATTGGTGTTTGTTTGGTAGAATGTGAATCAGTATATGGTAACAAGACTGAAAGTTAAGTCTGTCTCAACCCTATGTGTGAAGTTGTATCTAGATATTTTCTTTATAATCAAATGTTTTTACAGTTAAAATAAAATATATAAACTTGTGGAGTAAAAAATGAACGAATATAAGTTAACAGTTTGAAATATTTAGCATTAGACTCAAGGTCATGAAAATTCAGAAACTCTAATTGGTTATTATTGCATTAGGTTGAACTTCAAAGATAATACATATCTTCTATGTGATTGTTGAAGCTATTTGGAATTAAATGTTCAAAACATGTTGTTTTACAAAAAATGACTTTGATGGTTTTGAATCAATCTGTCTTTCCATTTGGAAGTTTGATGGTATCGTTCACCGTTATCTTAACCGTAGTAATAATTTCAAAAAATACCAAACATTACATAATAAGTTATAACAAAAGATAAAATAGTTTCACAGTTAACCCTTTTAAAGAGTTCAATATATTTTTCGGTACTCATATTTGTCGCAGGTATAGAAGCAGTGGACGAAGTCACTTGTGCCGTACGGATGTGAGATCCATTTTCAGTGTGTCAGCATACTTTGCTCCAGCTGTTGACTGGCGCTCGCGAAGCTGAAACATAATCTCGTGACAGAAAACAAATCCTGACAGTTCTTAAATCTAAGACTAGTGAATTCTAGAATCATCCATAGTGTAGCAATTTCTTTTTACATTTCTTTTGGAAACAAAAGTAACTGAAATGAACTGATCATTAAATTGTAAAATTTATAATTTTGCGTGAATACGCCATGCAAATATAGAAAATTAATATTAATAATACAAATTAGTGAAGAATATTGAAACGACGATCACTTAGATTAATAACTGATCCATCAATTAGATTCTGTCGAATATTTATATGTCTATTGATGAGTCTTCGACATACTGGATTCACGTCTGAAAATCAATCAGACCATTGTCCATTTACTAGCTGACATAATGGAATAGATTGTCTGCTACTGAGAGCTTTGTTACTACACATTCTTTTATAAGTTAATCAGTGACTTGTAACGTTGGTTATGTTTACATTTTAACAAAATACATATTGGACTACGTTTATGCAAAATAACAGTCACTATTCTATTATACGAAACATATACTACATGCCCATTTCTGACTAAACCTAAAATATATTTTGCTTCCCTTCTCTACGTTAATCTATAATTCCCCTTAATTTTAGGACACAACCTAGATTTCCATAGTTTTCCACATTCTTCCATTTAATTAATATAAGTCAGTAGCTTGACTGAATCCTTTTCCCAAAATTTACATTCTTCAAACTAGATTTCAGAGTTTCATAAAGTTCGATTTACGTTTCTATCACTCCTGATAGTATATTAACAATGAAATATAGGTTTTCTCTTTATTAAAATGAGCCCATTATTCGAATATTACTTTTATTAAAATCTATGATTATTATAAAATAAATCCCTATGAATCAAATACGATACTGACAAAACCATACAATTAACCTGAAAAGGCACAATTTCATTTTAGATCAATGAACATAATTTTCACCATACTGCTTCATTTTATCCTCAGTACTGATCAGTCGTTTTACTCTGATTACTCTACCAAATACTACCATATCTTTTAAATGACTACCAATAATATTTCCTTCACTATTTAACACTCTGTCAGCAATAATACTATCCAACTTTATATCATTAATAGAAATAAACATTTCTTTATTAACACTACTTGGGATACTGACAGTGTCCTCAGAGGATTTTTTGAAAGGTTTGGTTTGCATTAGTCTTTTTTCTATTCGTATCTACTTTCCCTGCTTTCTTGCTACCATCTTCTTTACTCTGGAATTCAAATGCCCCCCGGTTTACACTTAAATCATCACTGTCAATTAGATCCGGTTTAATATTTATTGAATTGTTACTACCCTTAGAATCCAAAGACCACCTCTTATAGCATAAAATGCCGGTCATTTTATCAAAAGTGGTTTGTATTCTTATATCCCAATCATTTTTAACTATGTTAGAATTAATTTGGGTAACAATGAAAGGAAAGAAATGCCGCGAGGCAATATTTACATGGAAAGACAGATGAAATACACCCAACAATCACCAAAGATGAAGGGAGGAGGGCAGCAGCAACACAAAACAACACAAAAACAAAGAAAATACAATATTTCGGGCAAAACCCTTCTTCAAGTCAGCAGATGTAAGTGGCTGGGCTTGTGAAAGACTTGCATTCGATGCAGCACAAGTCTTGCACAAGCCCAGCCACTTACATCTGTTGACTTGAAGAAGGGTTTTGCCCGAAATATTGTATTTTCTTTGTTTTTGTTTTGTTTTGTGTTGCTGCTGCCCTCCTCTCTTCAACTTTGGTGAGTGTTGAGTGTATTTCATCTGTCTCTCCATATTGGAATTGGTTAGTCTCTTGTAGTTTTGTACTCTCTATTTCTGTACCAACATCACTAGGACTAATGGAAAAAACATCTGGATCTATTATATTTTCAAGGCAACCATATGTGACCATACTTTCATTTCTTTGAACTAGTTTACTCTCAAGAACCCGACTTTTTTTACTATTATTTTAACATTCTCTATCTGTATTAAACTTATTGTGTCCCCCCTCCATCTGCCATTTCCTGTGCTTCCACAAATATTTTATCTTCCTTTTCTACAACTACTTCTAAACATGACAATCCCTCTATAGCTAATAAATCAGCCTTCTCTTTTTCTTTATTGTACTTTAGAGCATAATTTCCTCTACTACATTCTGAATTAAGTGAAGTTAGGTTATGAGGGATAATACATTCTTCTTTTACTTCAGCCTTAGTCTCCATTTGCACAGTTTCCCTACGTATGTACTGAAGATTCTCTTCTACTACCTGAAGTGTCCCTGTGCCAGCAAAATCTTTACCGGTAATATAGTAAACCACACACTCTTTACTCTCAGAAATCTCCTCAAACCCAAAGCACTTTTTGTTACCTGCTACTTCAAAGCTACCTTCAGCTATTGGAAATGTCGCAACTTTTCCTTTAACTATCCACATTCAATATTAAACAAAGTATCCACCAGTTCAATATCTTCACATTGTACCTTAGTTCTCAGGTATGTATACTAAGCTTTCTTAGGAAACAAACCTGTCACTCTTAAAATGTCATCTTCAAAGTAATCTTCATATACTGCTACATAATCTCCAGTTTCCATGTACTTAACCACCTTGAACTAAACTAGATCCATCTCATCTTTATATTATCGATAGCAAAGTCCATAGAAAACCATGTCTCTTTATCAAACTCACTTTCCCATTGTTCATGTATCCCTTCTAAAATTAGACATGCTTCAACCTTAAGATCTTCTATTTTTTGGGTGATTTTAAAGTCACATCTCATATTCTTGTAACTGAAACTCACAGTTCGTATAATAATGTGAAATGCAATTCTTAATGGTGGTTACAGCTGCATCATTCTTTTCTCTTTTTTTCCAATCGTAAATGAGATCTACAGTATTCTAACTTTTCTTTATACTTAAATGTCCTCTGAAATAGTTCATATCTCCTTAGAAATTCCATTCTTGGAACAAAATGAATACAAAACCTAGGTATAACTATTTTCCTCGAAGATTGCAAGTTCTTTTATTACTAAGCTATTTAACTAGCTTGACGTCCTGTCACGGTCACCATATGTAATTTTTATACATATATATATAAATAGACGTGTTTTTCACTATATTTCACTGTTCAGCCACCAATACATAGCACAGTTCACTAGTGTTTGTGTGAAAAAGTAGCATGGAGTTTCATAACATTCACAAATTAAAGGGGGAAATTGGTACAATTATAAAAAGGCACAGGTTTCAAATTTGAAGAGATATTTCAGAGAACAATTCAGAAAATGGAAGGAAGGTTCAAGTACACTAGAGTCAAGATGGTAAGAGTTCAAGGAGATAATAAGAAAGGGGGAAGAAAAATTCATTCCAAGGCAGAAAATAAAGAGAAGTAGAGAACCTATGTACTATAATTGGGAAGTGAGGAAGTTAAAGAGGTTGGTAAGAAAAGAACATAACAGAGTTAAGAGACAGCAGGGTAGTAGTGTATATTTAAAACAACTAAACAAGGACTTAATAACAGCAAAGAAAATGGCTGTAGATGGGTTTATGAAGAGTATTGTCAGTGCAGGAGGACCATTGACTGATGCATCTAGAAATTTCTATGGCTATATCAGGAAACTGAGGGGAAGGGAGGATGTAGAGACACTTATAGATAAGGATGGACAAGAAGTTACTGACGATTTGAAAAAGGCAGAGATTTTAAGTAACTGGTTCAGTGAAAGCATTAGGGACAATGAATCAGAAACAGGAGGGTCTAATTCGGAGAACGAGCTTAACAACACAATTAGAAATGACGATAGTAAAATATTTGATATTCATCCTGAGGAAATCATGAAGGAAATAAGAAAGCTGAAAAACATATAGGGGCTGGTGAAAACAATATTACTACAGATATCTTAAAGATAGCCAGATGTGACATTGTACCTTATCTTGAAATATTTTTTAAATTGAGTTTGGATACTTTCTGCTTACCATAGGACTGGAAAAGTGCAATACTAGTACCGGTACATAAAGGAAGGGTGAGAAATATAGTTGAGAATTACAGGCCAATCAGTTTGACATCAGTGGTAGATAAATTAATGGAAAGATTGATATGCAACCACATCAGAAATGTATGTGAGGAACGTAAGTGGTTTTCAAGCAGGCAACATGGGTTCAGGCAAGGATATTCATGTGAATCTCAGTTGGTGGTATATATGCAAGATATTTCAGATGAAATGGACAAGGGAGGCCAAATTGATAGTGTAGTTCTAGATCTGTCAAAGGCGTTTGACAGAGTAAGCCATAAAATAAGGTAAAAACCATTGGAGTGGATGAGAAAGTGATTTGCTGGGTAGAAGAATTTTTAAAAGGTAGAAAACAGAAAGTTAGGGTAGGAAATTTAGTATCAAAAGAAGTGGAAGTAAAAATGGGTGTGCCACAGTGTAGTGTATTGGGACCATTGTTATTCATTATTCTAATGAATAATTGTGTTAATTGTTTACTATCTGAAATTAGATTGTTTTCAGATGACATAATGCTGTATAAAAGAATCAAAACGATAGATGATTGTAAACAGTCGCTGGGTGATCTGTACAGGATATCTAATTGGGTTGGTAAACATGGAATGAAGATAAATGCAAAGAACAGTCAGCTTATTAGATACACAAATAAAAAACGAAAGGTTAATTATGAATATAAGGTGGGGAAAGAATTGCTTGCTGAAGACTTGAAATGTAAATATCTTGGCATTACTTTTGATAACAAGCTTAACTGGGCAGGACACATTGGACAGTTGGTAGGAAAAGGTTTCAAAGTTTTGCACTTGTTGGAGCGTGTGATGAGGGGATATACGAGAGAAGTAATGGAATTGGGTTTCAAAACTTTGGTCAGACCATTGCTTGAATATGGTAGTGTAGTATGGGATCCTCATTTTACGTATCAAATACAGGAGTTGGAGAGGGTGCAAAAAAGGGCTGCTAGATTTGTTTCTTGAAATTATCGCAGAATGCAATCAGTGAAGGATATGATAAAGGAGCTGGAATGGGATTCATTGCAAGACAGAAGGAGGATGAGGAGGGTCATGGGAGTGTACAGGGCATTTACTGGTGATGAGGCATGGAAAGATATTGCAATAGGTATGAAAAGTAGTACATGGAAGGGAAAAGATGACCATGACCATAAGGTGGCACTCGCTTTCAGACACAAGGGTGTAGGAAGATTCACTTTTTTGGGTAAGGGTGTCAGGGATTAGAATGAGTTACCACGAGAAATGATGAATAATTTTCTGAAATCTTTGAAAGAATTTAAATATAAAATTTGTAGAGGGCAAATGTTGGTGGGTGCAGATAGGGGGAAGATGTGTGTGTAAGGAAATTGCCATCGGAGCCTGTGCTCCATTACAATTAAATTAAATTAATTAAATTAAATCGTTGGCCAAATACTGATAGCTGTAAGGATGTGGGTGATATGATGATTAAAGTTGGTCAATGCAGGGCGTTTTCATATTTCGACCAAAAACTTGTGTCTCCTTATACTTCTCTTTCCAGCCACAAATACAGAGGATAGACAATTGATGTTTGTATGTGTCAGTAGCAGTGAATCTCCCATCGTGCACTATCTTGATTGAATGTCAGTGGCTTTGGGGGTGTGGGAGATATGGTGGTTGAAAGTGGTCAACTTGCGCCACTTTCATATTCCTGACAAAGATGTATGTGCCTTGGTGTATCACTTTTCAGCGAAAATTATATAGCGCAGATCATTGGCATTTGTATGTGGTAGTAACACACAGTCACTTTTTGATCACAATGTTGGCTGAATTTCAGTACCGTGGAAGTGCAGGAAATACAGAGGTTAAAATTGGCCAATCAAGGAAATTTACATATTTCGATGATAGACATTTGTCTCCGCATATGTCACTTTTATGCTCCAACTACACAGCATAGACCATTAGTGTTTGTGTATGGTAGTAGTATCATGTCTCCTGTCATGCACTATGTTTGTTAGATGTCAATAGCTATGGGGGATATGTGGTCGACCTAGCGGCAATTTCATATTTCTGCAAAGACATTTGTCTCTTGGTGTATCACTTTTCAGCATAAACTATCTATCGCATATCACTGGCGCTTTTGTTTGGTAGGAGCACAGGGTCACCTTTCAATCACAACGTTGGCTGAATTTCAGTAACTGTGGAGATACGGAGGTTGTAAGTGGCCGATCAAGTATATTTTCGTATTTCGACGAATGACGTGTCTCAGCATATGTCACTTTTCTGCCACAACCACATAGCATAGACCATTGGCGTTTCTATATGGTAGTAGAATCGTGTCTCCTGTCATGCACTATTGTTGTTAGATGACAGTAACGGTGAGGGTGTGAGAAATATGGGGGTTGAAAGTGGTCAACCTGAGGCAATTTCATATTTCTGGCAAAGAAATATCTGTCTTGGTGAATCACTTTTCAGCCACAACTACATAGCATAGACCATTGGTGTTTGTGTGTGGTAGTAGTATCATGTCTCCTGTCATGTACTACAGTTGATAGATGTCGGTAGGTATGGGGCTGTGGGGGATATGTGGGTAGAAAGTGGTCAACCTTGTGGCTATATCATATTTCTGCCAAAGACGTATGTGTATTGATGTATCACTTTTCAGCCCAAAATATCTATTGCAGATCGTTTGTGCGTGGTAGTAACACAGAGTCACTTTTCCATCACAATGTTGGCCAATTGCAGTAAGTGTGGGAGTGTGGGAGATAGGGTGGTTAAAATTGGCCGATCAAGGATATTTTCCTATTTCGACGAAAGATATTTGTCTAAGCATATGCCACTTTTCATCCCCAACTATGAAGCATAGATCATTGGTGATTGTGTGTGGGAGTAGTTTCATTTCTCCTGCCGTGCAGTATGGTTGTTAGATGTCGGTAACAGTGGGGGTGTTATAAATTTGGGGGTTTAAAGTGGTCAACCTGAGGCAATTTGATATTTCTGCCAAAGAAGCATGTGTCATGGTGTATCACTTTTCAGCCTAAACTCTCTGTTGCAGATCACTGGCGTTTGTATGTGGCAGGAACACAGCGTAACCTTTCGATCACAAAGTTGACCGAATTTCAGTAACTATGGGAGTGTGGGAGATATGGTGGTTGAAAGTGGTCTTTCAAGGATTTTTTTGTATTTCGACAAAAGACATTTGTCCCTGCATATGTCAATTTTCTGCCACAACTACATAGCATAGACCATTGGTGTTTGTGTGTGGTAGTAGTATCATGTCTCCTGTCATGCACTATTTGTAAGGGCAAAGGCTGATACCGGGGCTGTAGTATAGCCTTAGTGCCTCAACTAACAGTTTGTGGTTGACTCAAAGATCTATAGAAAATTTACGAAATAATTTAGATTTGACCATGTAGCTGGATAGACCCAACTTAATTGCTTGAAGGTCGCCACAATATTTGTTAACCCACAAATAGAGAAAAGGTTGCAAGATCACTACGAAATGATAAAAGTTCACTTACCGAAAATTTCAAGTTTATTTAAAAGAAAATCACAAGTTCAAAATTTCAAAGATGCACTTAACAGTTGAGTTGGCAAATCGAACACACTTTTCCAAAAGTTTGCAAGTTGTGGAGAGAACCCCTGATAAAAATTTACAAGTTCATGTTACTAGTTAACCTTGCGCGCCATACACAAAAGTCCCAAGATGGCTGACTCGGTAGTTTCTCCTCAACCGCCTTTTTCCCACCCGACTCGACACTTGCGCAGACTATACGCACATACTACTAAGCTTGCAAAAGAAGTAAAGATGGAGTATCATGCCAGCACCAGATTATATAGGTTCTATGACGTCACAGCCGAAACGCAGCTTTCTACTGCTGCCTAGCCAAAATATGCCTTAGCTAACTCGGTAACCAAACAGATATAAGGTAATTAAAGGCCGACAGTGTTTAGACTTTTTTATTCGAAGATCAGAGGATATACAGTGAGTAATTTTAAGTGTTTGGTTTTAAATGTCTATTTTAACCTACGCGTATGAGGCGACCTACTTCCTGCTTGGGGGAATACCTATTCTTTTAAGCTTGCATAATTTCGTCATTTCTGCTGAATCGCAATTTATCTAAATAAAATTATTACCAGCGTGTTCTCCCAAAATTCCTGAGTTTAATGGTGTAAGTTTTATCGAGATAGATACCAGGATAGTGAAATTACAGCTTTGACAAGATTTACAAAAATTATATATGTGTTTTAATTTAATAACTTTACTTCTACTGCGTTTATCGAAAATGTAAAATTACCAGAATATTCTCTCAATTAAATTACGTATTATGAAAGTTGTCTCATCTCTGTATCTAACTTCGATTGGCTGTAATAAATTCCTAAACTTGGCACATGGTTTCATGATGAAATAATTTCTAAAATCTTTATAAAATCTGTTCTACTGCATGGAATGGCTTGAAATTAATACATGTGATATTAGATTTTTGGGTCTTTCAAGAAATCTACTTTTCCGAAAGCTTACTAGGATTCTGTGATAAAAAATGTTAAAAGTGAAGTGGATTTAACGAAGTGTTTAAAAATTGATTTAAGTTATTTACACGTCCAGAAACTACGGAATTTCAGTGAATTTATTCTTTTATTAAATTATCTTTCCTTTAAAACTACTTTATTTCATTCGAAAGTGTGCAGAAATAGTGAAATATCGAATATCAAAAATCTATTGTTTGGTGAGCGAATTATTATGGATTATCACATTTCAGGTTAGTATAAGGTTTTTATATCATTGTAGAAAGTTAATTTAGTTGTTTTATTAAATGTTGAGCCACTTTATTGCTCTTAAATCGGTTTAAAAATGACAAAATGCTCCTATAGTGAAAGTTCATTGTTTCAAAATTGAATTATTATTAATTATTTTATTCCTGGTTGACTTAAAGTTTGTTTATATAGGACTTTTATTAAATACTAACAGTCTTTACTGCATATAAATTGGTTTAGAAATGGTGAAATTGACCTATAGCAAAGTTTATTGTTTAGAAATTGAATTTATGTGAATTACCCTATTTCCTACCAAAATAATGTTTTCTTATCATCATAGTAAGTTTACTTAGGTCTTTTATTAACTTTTAAATACCTTTACTGTCCTCTAAAAGGGTTTATTTAGTCTGTTTGGTCTTGGTATCTGCATACTCTATAAAGCGTCACTCTCCTAACCTATATAAGCAACGAAACTATCTGTTACTAAAGAGTTAGCTTTCTCCTATCTACCTAGAAGTGAGAAGCTAGAATTTGTCAAAATTCTAAGGTGCTTACATATTGTTGTTAAATGTTGGTAACTATGGGGTTGTGAGAAATATGGAGGTTGAAAGTGCTCAACCTGTGGCAATTTCATATTTCTGCCAAGGAAGCATGTTTCTTGGTATATCACTATTCAGCCTAAACTATCTATCGCAGGTCATTTTCGTTTGTGTTTGGTAGGAACACCGATTCACCTTTCTATCATAACGTTGACCAAATTCCTATAACTGTGTGGGAGAAATAGTGGTTGAAAGTGGCCGATCAAGGAAAGTTTTGTATTTCGATGAAAGACATTTGTGTCTGTTTATGTCGCATTTCTGCCACAACTACATAGCATATAATATAGATATTTATGTGTGGTAGTAGTATCCTGTCTCCTATCGTGCACTATGGTTGTTAGATGTTGGTAGCTATGGGGGTGTGGGAGATATGGGGGTTGAAAGTGGTCGAACTGCGCAATTTCATATTTCTGGCAAAGACATATGTTTCTTGGTGTATCAGTTTTCAGCCTATACTTTCTATCACAGATCACTGGCTTTTTTGTATGGTAGTAACACAGAGTCACCTTTTGATCACAACGTTGGTAGAATTTCAGTAACTGTGGCAGTGTGGGAGATTGGTTGAAACTGCCCGATGAAGGATATTTTTTGTATTTCGACGAATGACATGTGTATCCGCATATGTCAATTTTGTGCCACAACTGTATAGCATAGACCATTGGTGTTTGTGGGTGGTAGTAGTATTATGTCTCCTGTGATGCACTATCATTGTTAGATGTCAGTAGCTATTTTGGTGTTGGGGAAATGGGGGTTGAAAGTGGTCCACTTTGTGTCAATTTCATATTTCTGCCAAATACGCATGTGTCTTGGTGTATCACTTTACAGCATTTTTCTCAGATCACTGGCAGTTGTGTGTGGTAGTAACAGCGAGTCACCTTTCGATCACAACAATGGCCGAATTTCAGTAACTGTGGCAGTGTGGGAGATACGGTGGTTAAAAGTGACCGATCAAGGATATTTTTGTATTTCGACCAAATACATGTGTATCTGCATATGTCACTTTTCTGCCCCACCTACATAGCATAGACCATTCGTTATCACTTTTCAGTGTAAACTATATGTCGCTGATCACTGGTGATTGTGTGTGGTAGTTACACAGAGTCCACTTTCGATCACAACGTTGGCCGAATTTCAGTAACTGTGGGAGTGTGGGAGATAATGTGATTGAAATTGGCCAGTCTTGGATATTTTCGTATTCCGACGAAAGACAATTGTCTCCACATATGTCACTCTTCTGCCACAACTACATAGCATAGACCATTGATGTTTGTGTGGTAGTGGTATCATGTCGCCTATCATGCACTATTGTTGTTAGATGTCCGTAGCTATGGGGGTGTGGGAGATATGGGGGTTGAAGGTGATTTTATATATAAAATTTTTTTTTATTGAAGATATGTTTACAATTACTTATTCCTCTTTGAAATAGCACCTGTGGGCAGCTACACACTTAGAATTACGCTGCTGCAATCGGCCGTACACCTTCTGGAAGTCAGATTTGAGGATGCTGTTGAGAGCCCTCGTCGATGCTGCTTGATCGTCCTGAATTGAGTCAAACCTCTGTCCCTTCAGCTACCTTTTGATCTGTCGGAATTAAAAAAAGAAAAGTCAGTTGGAGCCAGATTGGGATTGTAGGTGGTTTTGCAGCAACGTGGCAATGCCGAATCGGGCCAACAGATGCCTTCTACATGCTCCCATCCAATGAAAGTTCGCATGAGCAAATCTAAGATCAAGACAATGCTGATCGTTTTTTTTTTTTTTTTTTTTTTTTTTTTTTTTTTTTTTTATCATCATTATGAGGCAATTCATTAGGAGTTTGTTCCCCCTGGGGAAACTTTCAATTCACACTTTTAAGTGCAAGTGCTAAACCACCTGTGAGACTGAGTGAGTCGCGTCCGACAAGGCATCTCCAACAACTGGACTCTGTATCATGACAATGCGCCGTGCCAAGGCGTGCTCATCATGATGTAACTGTTGGCCTGGTTCAGCATTACCACATTACTGCACCCTGCCTACAGTCCTGATCTGGCTCTATCTCACAATTTTTTACTCACACAGATGAAAAGGCAGCTGAAGGGAAGGTTGATTGACTCGATTCAGGACGTTCAAGCAGCAATGAAGAGGGCTCTCAACAGCAACCTCGAATCTGACTTCCAGAAGGTGTACAGCCAATTGCAGCAGTGTAATTCTAAGTGTGTAGCTGCCCACAGGTGCTATTTCAAAGAGGAATAAGTAATTGTAAACATATCTTCAATAATTTTTTTTTTTATATATAAAATCAGTCCTACTACTTTTGGTTTTGACCTTGTATCCTTGCACCACATTAACGGTCGAAATTCAGGATCAGTTGTTATATATGAACTATGCTGATGCTAGTCGTCTGACACACTACACTTTTTCACGCTTCTCCTATTTTGCAATGAATCCCATTCTTGCTCCTGTGTCATATGATTGACTGATTGTTTTCTGCAGTAGTTTCCAGAGACAAATCTAGTATCCTTTTCTTTGCACCCCATTTGATAGCCAAAATGTGGATCCCATACTACAAGAGCATATTCAAGCAATGGTTTGGCCAAAGTTTTTTTAACACAATTCCCAAAATTTTCTCACACATCCCTCATCACTCTCTCCAATATGTGAAGGTGTTTTAAACCTTTTTCCACTACCTGTCCAATGTGTCCTACCCAGCTGAGTTTATTATAAAATGTTACATGAAGGTATTTATATTTCATCTCTTCAACAAGGAATTATTTCCACACCCTATAATCATAATCAGGCTTAAGTTTCTTATTATGCATCTCTATGTAGACTTTATTTTGTTAGAGGCAAATTCTACCATGTTCATTCATATATACACTAGAAGCTATAATATTCCTAAAAAAAATATGGACACTGGGTATGCACTATACACAAACAATGATGTGCACACGTATAATAATATAATACTGGATAGACACTAGATTTACGAGTGTCTATTGAAAACAGATGCTTCCTATTTTTTTTCCTGTAATAAACTACTATGTGAAAAATTTGAATTTGCACAATTCTTCAAACTTTCCTATGCAGTTCACCACAGTAGCAACTTCTTGCATTAGCAGCTGGCAGCACTGCATCTGCTTGCAAAAAGCTGACATTGATGTTTGTATTGGACGGTGTTCTGTGATTGAATTCTTGAATGCAAATGAATGACTGCATTGAATGCAAGGCTTGCACGAGTCCAATCACCTACTTCTTTTAATTTTAAAAAGTATTTAACCCGAAATATTGTATTTTTTTGTGTTTGGGTGTTGTTTTGTGTTGCTGTTGCCCTCCTCCCATCAACTTTGGTGAGTGTAGGATGTATTTTATCTGCCGTTTCCATACAAATTTTTTAGAAGATTAGAGAATCCAAAGGTGATTTGAGGTTAGCATCTAAATTAAAACATCAATATGTTAATTCTGAAACTGTCTGCAATGCATATGGGAAAATTTAATGGTACATACTAACTAACTTTCTCCATCATTTTAGGTTGAAAGAAAGAAAACGTCAGCCTTTTTACAGTGACGCACAGCGTAGTAATGCAGCATGGCAATTAATGATGGCAGCAAATTATACTGAAGGAAAGGTTAGTATTTAAGAAAAGATGTATTTAAGAAGAATCAATCCTCTTCTCTCTTTGAACTTCATTTTTCAGTTTTTCTAATGTATTATGATATTTACCTCAACTGAATTTTGACTATCTCGTTTCTTTACCTGACTGATTTATCCGTTCTCCATACTGGCAATATGATACTGCCACTTTGGCAGAAAGCGATAACAGGATGGCAGTAATGATCCCAGCCTGTAACACTTGAAAAATCTGTGCCAACTTGATCTACCTATCCCTTCAAAATTGTTCCCTCTTTCTATTCCAGGAGTTCCTTTCTTCCCCTTTCTCCTCAGCTCTGCTCTCCACTCAAACAACCTCAGCTCCCTGGAAACCCAAGCAATGAGAAAAACTATTAATAATAATAATAATAATAAAAACATAATCATCATCCCAGCTCAAAAATTATAATGGTTGAGCCCTTTTTCTCTGTACTGTACTACAGTGGTTATGATGCTGTAAGTTTGAGACAGCTCACTGATACCTGACAACCACATACCACAGATACCACCAGTTCAATTTGCTAGAAATATGTAATCATCTTTATCTCCAAGGTCCCTTACAATGCCTTGCTTCACAGTTCATTTCTGTTCTCATTCCTGAGAATGCCCATACTCAAACACAGTATTTTCTTCCTAAGATGCACTGGGTTGGCAATTCTGTGAAGCCTGTAATATCATTTTAACAGCTTTGATGGATAAACATCTGCAACTATTTGTACAGAACCTCTCTTCAAACATTAAAGACAAACCACAGTTTCTAGATTGTCATCAGTGTTCATTGCTCTCAATACAAATTTTTCAGTGTCTCCACTTCTGTCACTTCCCTTTATACAGACATCACTCACTTTAATGATTGCAGTACCTCAGAACAGTTCTGAGGAATGCACCCACTAGTAAGTTTGTTCTCTCCAAAAACATCCAACTGTATCACCAGATACATAGCATTGTCATGGATACTTGATTTCCAATATTTCCAGGCTATCTGTAAGAATAATTCTTTAATAAAATCTCCCTTGTGTGGCTTAGATATATAGATGAATATGATAACAGTGAAAGTGAAAATGCTGTTAGGCTCTGAAAATAAGGAAGGGTATTGAAGTTAAGTCTCACTCACCACAGTTGATTTTGTTATGTTCTGAACCTATAGTGAAACCTCTTTCTTGAATACTATGACAGTAACCATTCCATTAATTTCACTTGGACTTACTCATACACTAATATCACCTTTCTATATATAGGTATGTTCACACTATGTCCAAGTCATTAAAATGACCTTGAAGTGGCTTTATTGGTTGAAAAGATTTTTATTTTGACCATTGAATTAAATGTTTCTTTTTGGACTACTAGCTATAGCAGTTCAACATCTACATCAGTAGTCCACAATCGGTGTGCCACAGAACACTGGTGTGATACGACAAGGTGAAAGGTGTGCTACAAAATTTTACATGTTATAAGGAATTAATTTTCAAGTTTTTTATTAATTTTATTTTAGTTTCATGTGATGCGAATTGTTAAGTATTGTCGTATTCTAAGAAATTAAATGTTATTTGTTTACTCACAGTTGCTCTTAGCTTTGTTTATTTATTTTTGAAATATTTGTATTTCTCGCCTTTCCAGCTGTGCTTTGAGGATCTGTTATATTTATGCTCATGTGTTTTTCCCTCAGTCTAAACTGCTAGGATTAGCAGAACTTTCCAAGCTTTATATTATTTTATTATTTTGTGTTGGTGCTTCTCCAAAATACTAATTTGATCCTGTACCGTTGCACCGCTGCAATACTAGACATCTCTGTAAAAACAAATTGCAATGTAAATGTGACTTCTTTGAAGTATATAAATCCCACTTCTTACAATTACTTCAATTCCATGATGCTGTGCTCTGTAGTGGTCCAAAATGTGTGTTAGTAGCTAGTCTTGATATTTTCTATTACAATTAGCAACCGAGCGTGGTGGTGTAACGGCTAGCGTTCTGGCCTCGCATTCAGGAGGACGGTGGTTCGAATCCCCGTCCGGGCATTCAGATTTGGGTTTTCCATGGTTTCCCCAAATCACTCCAGGTAAATGCCGGGATGCTTCCTTTAAAAGGCCATGGCCGAATTCCTTCCCATTCATTGCCCCCCATCCTTTCCCGTCTCTAAAGACCTAGTTGTTATAGGAGACATTAAGCAATTAAAAAAAAAAAAAACAATTAGCAGACTGTTTTATTTCTTCAAGTTGGACAATTTTCTTGAATGCAGTGTGAATTGGGCCCAAAATCTGTTTGCACTAGAATTCACATGGACCTACTCCAACACACAGGCCACATTCTTGGGTGTGGATCTGCCCTCTCCAATGGCCACCTCGGTTCCTCAGACCACACCAAACCCACCAACTTACAACAGTACTTCTATTTTTACAGTTGCCATCCGTATCATACCAAATGTTCCCTCCCCAACAGCCTTGGCATTTGAGGCAGTCATATATACTCCAACGAGAAATCCCTAATGGAGTGTTCACATGCATTGGTATATAGCAACTATCCCCCAGCTTTGGTTCACAAGCAACTTTTATGAGCCACCTTACAACCTTGTCAGCCTATTGACTACACCAAACCCCCCAAAAATTTCCATAATCCAGTACTCGTTACACAATACTACCCTGGCCTTGAAACAATCAATAGAATCCTTTGGCAGGTTTATGATTTCCTACTAACCTTCCAAGAAAAGAGATTCATTCTTCCAAAAATCCTCCCTGGTCCTCCCAGAACTTGTTTCAGCTAACTCCTATTCCACAAACACAGTCTTCCTCATCCCATCAGAAAGCCCGAAGGCTCTTTTCCACGGAATAGACTCCGCTGTAAAATGTGCGACATCACCATGCCTCCATCACTTTCACCAACCCTATCACTGGCGAGAGCTTTCCTACCATAGGACACACCACCTGTGAAACCTTCCATATAATATACCAGCTAACCTGCAAACATTGTCTGGCTTCCTATATAGTTTGACTACCAATCCGTTAGCCATAAGTATGAATGGCCACCAACAGACAGTATTCACATGCTATCTCCCATGATACCAATAATTTTAATTCTTGTTTCATGGTCTATGGTATCAGAGTCCTACCAAACAACAGCAGCCCCCTTGAAATCAGAAGGTGGGAGCTTGTCTATCAATACAAACTGGGCACAAGGCAACCTCCTGGTTTCAGTTTGAGGTAATACCTAGTCAGTACTTTACTGCCCCACCCTCCTCTCCTTGCTTCAATCAGCACTGACTAAATTGGACAACTATATACCAGAGGTGATTCTTAACTGCATTGATTCTTTCATTATTTTTTTCTTTTCTTCTTCAATTTTATTTTGTTTACTTATTTACTTTTGCTTATTGAGATTTATATTGTGAAGATTTTAGTGTATTATTCTGATCTTTTTGCAACATTTTTCATTGTTCGGTTACTAACTCTAATTGACTACCCCCGAGTCCCTGTCCTTTGTTTGAATTTAATCCCACCACATTCGTGACTAACAGTCATTCTTTTAGAGGGTTATCTACAGCACCCACCCTCCATAGTGTTTTCGTGTTGACAAAGGGCCAAGACCCGAAACATGTTATTCCTGTTCTTGTCTTTTTTATGTGTTCATGCCATGCAACCATCATCTAAGGAAAGTGGTGGTTCATTTTGTTATCCTATTTTGTATTTCCAATTTGATTTTTACCACCAGTTATTTCCTGGTTACTGTATATATATGCACACATATATAAATAATAACAATGAGCAATAAATTTAAAGCAATAAAACTAAGGAAGGATAGGGAAATATGACCCTACACTTACCACAGATGAAGGTGGCTAGGAATGATGAACATAAAAAAAGGACAAACACAGGAAACACAAGTTATCCTTAGTTTTATATATATATATATGTATAAATGTGGATGGGAATTATGAACATAAAAAAAGAGAAAAATACAAGAAACACAATATTTTAATGGTTAGCCTTATTCTTGCTAAATGTGATACACCAGGCAGAGAAATGGCCGTCAACATGTGCATGTCTACCTCCACCGGGTGGTCCACTTTTCAGTAAAAATAAGGCTAACCTACAAAATGATTCATTTCTTGTGTTTGTTTTAATTTATGTTCATCTTTCCCAGCTGCCTTCACGTTTGCTAAGAATTGCATCCTATTTCTTATTCTTCCTTAGTTTTATTGCCTTAAAGCATTTTCCTGCTTATTCTAGTTTATATAAATATTGTGAGCTGTTTGTATAATAATTATTCTTGTCTTGTAGCGGGGTATAGAGAGGCTTCTGCAGAACAACGTGTTTCTTGCAGCATACCCCTTACATGATGGTCCTTATAAAAAAGAGGAATCTGTTCAAGAATTCTGTCAAAGACAGGTAAATGTTAAGAGTTGTTTATTCTAATTCCTTTCTTATATTTTATTTTCCCCATATTCTTATTTGAAGGCTATAACATATTTTTGTATTTTATTATGTTAAAATCATTTCATATCATACACTCCTGGAAATTGAAATAAGAACACATTGACGCCGGTGTGTAAGACCCACCATACTTGCTCCGGACACTACGAGAGGGCTGTACAAGCAATGATCAAACGTACGGCACAGCGGACACACCAGGAACAGCAGTGTTGGCCGTCAAAGGGCGCTAGCTGCGCAGCGGTTGGGCACCGCCGCAGTCAGTGTCAGCCAGTTTGCCGTGGCATACGGAGCTCCATCTCAGTCTTTAACACTGGTAGCATGCCGCGACAGCGTGTACATGAACCGTATGTGCAGTTGACGGACTTTGAGCGAGGGCGTATAGTGGGCATGCGGGAGGCCGGGTGGACGTACCGCAGAATTGCTCAACATGTGGGGCGCGAGGTCTCCACAGTACATCGATGTTGTCGCCAGTGGTCGGCGAGGTGCACGTGCCCGTCGACCTGGGTCCAGACAGCAGCGACGCACGGACGCACGCCAAGACCGTCGCATCCTACGCAGTGCCATAGGGGACCGTACCGCCACTTCCCGGCAAATTAGGGACACTGTTGCTCCTGGGGTATCAGAGAGGACCATTCGCAACCATCGCCATGAAGCTGGGCTACAGTCCCGCGCACCGTTAGGTCGTCTTCCGCTCACGCCCCAACATCGTGCAGCCCGCATCCAGTTGTGTCGCGACAGGCGTCTATGGAGGGTCGAATGGAGACGTGTCGTCTTCAGTGATGAGAGTCGCTTCTGCCTTGGTGCCAATGATGGTCGTATGCGTGTTTGGCGCCATGCAGGTGAGCGCCACAATCAGGACTGCATACGACCGAGGCACACACAGGGCCAACACACGGCATCATGGTGTGGGGAGCGATCTCCTACACTGGCCGTACACCTCTGGTGATCGTCGAGGGGACACTGAACAGTGCACGGCACATTCAAACCGTCATCGAACCCATCGTTCTACAATTCCTAGACCGGCAAGGGAACATGCTGTTCCAACAGGACAATGCACATCCACATGTATCCCGTGCCACCCAACGTGCTCTAGAAGGTGTAAGTCAACTACCCTGGCCAGCGAGATCTCCGGATCTGTCCCCCATTGAGCATGTTTGGGACTGGATGAAACGTCGTCTCACGCGGTCTGCACGTCCAGCACGAACGCTGGTCCAGCTGAGGCGCCAGGTGGAAATGGCTTGGCATGCCATTCCACAGGACTACATCCAGCACCTCTACGATCGTCTCCATGGGAGAATTGCAGCCTGAATTGCTGCGAAAGGAGGATATACACGGTACTAGTGCCGACATTTTGCATGCTCTGTTGCCTGTGTCTATGTGCCTATGGTTCTGTCTGTGTGAACATGTGTTGTATCTGACCCCAGGAATGTGTATATAAAGTTTCCCATTCCTGGGACAATGAATTCACGGTGTTCTTATTTCAATTTCCAGGAGTGTATATTATGAGGCTGTTTAAAGTGCATTGATAAATTTTATTTTTCCCTTCCTAAATTATAGTTTTCAGTAAAAGCTTCTGATCTTGTTCGTTAAGGAGCGTACTTTAGTTTAGTGGTGCATGTAGGATCTGTAAAATTAATACCTGTAATAACGTGTGGTGTCTGAACAAAGTAAGCAGTAGAGAAAGAGAGGAAGTAACATTGGTATCATGTTTCTGAATAAAGTTGATAAACCTCATAGTGGGTGGGCAAACGTGGAAACGGAGGTGCTACTTGGGAAAGAAATTAATTCTTTCTTGGGGGTTGTACCTGTGGATACCATCAGTAGATGGAATTTCACTGGACATGGCCTCTACCTAAATAGAAAGGACAAGGGTGTACTGAGTTGTTAGCAAAAGCTGTAAGGGAACCCACTTCCAGTAATGCAAAAAGCTAAAGAAATAGAGAAGATGCCAAAGACAGAACTCTACACAGGGAGTTATTGCAGAATATATCACATAGCCAGTAATGAGAGTGTTGCTAGTGAACTTTAGAAGCAAATTGAACAAAATGATAGAATTTGCAAACTTAATAGAGATGCATGAACCATAAGTAATTTTAGAGGTAGAATCTTGGTTAAAAGAAGAAGTAGTGGACAATAAGTTTTTTTCCGATGGTGACAGTGTGTTGGTGGAGGGGTATTAATACTGACTAGCAAAAACTACTTCGGTTTACTGGTGTTTATAGATCATATCCACGAGTTACTTGGGGAAGATTTGTGTGGTAATAAAAAAAGAAAAATCAGGGTGTGGTTTCCTTACCATAGGGGAAGAATGAATGACAAAGATGAGTTCAGTTTCAGCAAATGGAGGGAAGGCACAAGTACAGTGATTCAATGTAGGAAGAGTTCAAGGTGATAAAAAAGAATGAAGAAATATTTATTCCAAAACAGAAAATAATGAGAAGTACAGAACCTACATTCTATTTTTGGGAGATTAAACGATTGAAGACGTTGGTGAGAAGAGAACATAACAGGATTAAGAGACAGTGGAAGAGATGAAACAAGTAAATTAGTACTGAGAAGAAGGGGGCTAAAGATGGATTTATAAAGAATATTATGGAGCATCAGGCAACTAATGGATGCATCTGGAAATTTCTAGAGCTATGTTAGAAAAGTGAGGGGGAGGATGGCAGTTGAGACAATTACAGAGAATGAAGGAGAAGAAGTTACTGAGGATTTGATAAAGTCTGAAATTTTGAGTTACTGGTTTAGTGAGACCGTTAGGGATAATGATTCAGGAATGGGTGGGTATAACATGGAGAACAATTAGAAATGAGCAGAGGAAGAAATTTGAAATTCATCTTTAGTATATCATGTAGGAACTAAGAAAGCTAAAGAAGCAGAAACAGGGTGGGGTAGATAATATTAACGCAGATGTCTTAAAATTAGCAGGACGTGACATTTTATCTTATCTTGAAATGTTATTTAAATAGAGTCTTGATACTTGCTGCTTACAAGCAACGTGGAAAAGTGTGATAATAGCACCGGTCAATAAAAGTGGGATGACAAATTTGGTTGAAAATTACATGCCAATCTGATTGACATCAGTGATAGGTAAATTAATGGAGAGCTTGGCATGCAACCACATGAGAGGTATTTGTGAGGAATGAAAGTGGTTTTCAAATCAACAACATGGCTTTAGGTAAGCATATACATGTGAATCTCAGTTAGTAAGCTATATGCAGGATATTTCATATTTAATGGACAAGGGGCGCCAACTTGATAGTGTAGCACTAGATCCTTTAAAGCCTTTTGGTAGAGTGTGCCATAAAATGGGGCTAAGTAAGATAAAAATCTATTGGTGTGGATGAAAAAGGGATTGTAAGGACATAGGCCGATACTGGGGTTATAGTATCGCCTGGGTGCCTTAACTTAAACACTTGATAGCTCACAATTCTCAGTACATCTGCTAAATAATTTTGATTTGATTTGATTTGACCATGTAGCCAGGATTACTCAACTAAATGCCAAGGTCGCCACAATATTTGATTTCAACCCCAAATATTGGAAAGGGTTTTATGCTAACTACTGAAGCACACAAGTTCACTGTTGGAAAACTCAAAGTTTTTATTTTCAAAGTCAATAGTTCAAAATAGCATTTACAGTTGAGCAGGCATATCGAACTATCTATACCAACGATTACAGATTGTGGAGAGAAATCTAACCGACCGAAACCCCTTAGTAAATTTACAAGTTCTTAACAGTCATTGAAGTTATGATTTAACACGACACGACATGGTTGAACTAGCCCGCATGGCGAGTTACAACCAGCGCGACGAAAGTCAGACCGAAACAGACGCCAGGCAGGAACAGACAGACCGGAACAGACCACGGACAGCCACAGACCGGCTCTTTTATCGAAACCACGAGAACCAGTGACGCCAGCAACTGTATCACATCTTTTTCCTCCGCGTAGCTCAAAGAGTACGAAATTTATTTGACGATCCAGACTATTAAAAAATGTTCAAACTTCAACAGTATCCGGACTTATCCACTAGAAGTCCGACGGCAGTCTCTTGAGAAATTTAGAGTAATTAATTTTAGAGTTTTAGCTGTTCAAGACTCTGCGTAGTGATACATTCAAAATTTGGGTAAAATCCCTAAGTGTTCTAGAACTTTTTACGCGCGTGCACAACAATCCGCGACAATCTACTTTACAAAAACTTAATTTCCGGACAAATGCTTAAACTTTTGATGAAAACCCATATATGTCTGAAATCGTCTTAATTAGGGCTATCTGCTAATGTAAAATTTAAATTGATATCTCTTTTAATAAAAAAGCTTATTATTTTCTCTTAATTAAAATCACTAATTAAACTTTGCCAAATTATTTCATTTTATTACCAAAATATCGGGGAAAGTGCTGACTACAGCTGGTGATAAAAGTTCGGTTGTAGCTTTACTGGATTTAAAGATCCTGCGAAACTTAGAATTTCACTATTCTGATCGCGTGCTTCAAAACTTGAACAAACGGGAATAACTCTTAAACTAAACGTTTCCCGATATGATAATTACACTTTAAAATGATTTTTATAACGAATTGCAACTGTGAGCAAGATTACAGGGAAATTACTTAAAGTTGAAAACTGTACTTCACAAAATTTCTAAGTCCCGCCTAAGCAAAACTAGAATTTGCCAAAATTCCAAGATCCTTACATGCCCCCTGAAGATTGAAGTTATTTTCTAAAGAAAACTAACTGAACATCTTGAAAATAGAAAAGAAAAATTTAAAATCCCCAAATGAAATTAATTATCGCATGTCGGTTCGGTTCTCTCTCCACCATTCATACTCAAAAAGCAAAAGTATTATTATTTATAACAATCTCAATAACTTTAACTTTCTCTCAAAATTATTACAAAATTTTTCTCAAAACTCATTCATTCTCAAAATCACAATATTAATAAAAAATTATTAAATTCATACGATTATTACCAAATAGCAAAAATGTGAAATTGTCACAAAATATTAGTATGTGTAACATAAATAATCACAAAATTGTCAAAATATCAGACATATTATCAAAATAAGAAACATAAGTGGTATAAATACAAATTACAAAAGTACATTGCAACATATTAATGCAAGAAATATCAAATTTGTTCTCAGAAAAAGAAATAGTAATGTATATTATTTTACAAATATAGAAATGAAAATTGTTGTATTTTATAAACAGTTGTATTATGCAATTCCATGTAGGAAAGTCTTTCGTTTTATAAACGTCTTTGTTTAAATATTATTTTGTTTTGTTATGGCCTTAAATTACCACTTTCCCTTTAAACACTGATCACAGAACTCCCTAAATGGGTGAAAACCCAAGTCCTGTCACGGTCGCCATGTAAGGAACATAGGCCGATACTGGGGTTATAGTATCGCCTGGGTGCCTTAACTTAAACACTTGATAGCTCACAATTCTCAGTACATCTGCTAAATAATTTTGATTTGATTTGATTTGACCATGTAGCCAGGATTACTCAACTAAATGCCAAGGTCGCCACAATATTTGATTTCAACCCCAAATATTGGAAAGGGTTTTATGCTAACTACTGAAGCACACAAGTTCACTGTTGGAAAACTCAAAGTTTTTATTTTCAAAGTCAATAGTTCAAAATAGCATTTACAGTTGAGCAGGCATATCGAACTATCTATACCAACGTTACAGATTGTGGAGAGAAATCTAACCGACCGAAACCCCTTAGTAAATTTACAAGTTCTTAACAGTCATTGAAGTTATGATTTAACACGACACGATCCTTCATGGTTGAACTAGCCCGCATGGCGAGTTACAACCAGCGCGACGAAAGTCAGACCGAAACAGACGCCAGGCAGGAACAGACAGACCGGAACAGACCACGGACAGCCACAGACCGGCTCTTTTATCGAAACCACGAGAACCAGTGACGCCAGCAACTGTATCACATCTTTTTCCTCCGCGAAGCTCAAAGAGTACGAAATTTATTTGACGATCCAGACTATTAAAAAATGTTCAAAAACTTCAACAGTATCCGGACTTATCCACTAGAAGTCCGACGGCAGTCTCTTGAGAAATTTAGAGTAATTAATTTTAGAGTTTTAGCTGTTCAAGACTCTGCGTAGTGATACATTCAAAATTTGGGTAAAATCCCTAAGTGTTCTAGAACTTTTTACGCGCGTGCACAACAATCCGCGACAATCTACTTTACAAAAACTTAATTTCCGGACAAATGCTTAAACTTTTGATGAAAACCCATATATGTCTGAAATCGTCTTAATTAGGGCTATCTGCTAATGTAAAATTTAAATTGATATCTCTTTTAATAAAAAAGCTTATTATTTTCTCTTAATTAAAATCACTAATTAAACTTTGCCAAATTATTTCATTTTATTACCAAAATATCGGGGAAAGTGCTGACTACAGCTGGTGATAAAAGTTCGGTTGTAGCTTTACTGGATTTAAAGATCCTGCGAAACTTAGAATTTCACTATTCTGATCGCGTGCTTCAAAACTTGAACAAACGGGAATAACTCTTAAACTAAACGTTTCCCGATATGATAATTACACTTTAAAATGATTTTTATAACGAATTGCAACTGTGAGCAAGATTACAGGGAAATTACTTAAAGTTGAAAACTGTACTTCACAAAATTTCTAAGTCCCGCCTAAGCAAAACTAGAATTTGCCAAAATTCCAAGATCCTTACAGGATTCTAAAGAATTCTGGGGTTATAGTATCGCCTGGGTGCCTTAACTTAAACACTTGATAGCTCACAATTCTCAGTACATCTGCTAAATAATTTTGATTTGATTTGATTTGACCATGTAGCCAGGATTACTCAACTAAATGCCTAGGTCGCCACAATATTTGATTTCAACCCCAAATATTGGAAAGGGTTTTATGCTAACTACTGAAGCACACAAGTTCACTGTTGGAAAACTCAAAGTTTTTATTTTCAAAGTCAATAGTTCAAAATAGCATTTACAGTTGAGCAGGCATATCGAACTATCTATACCAACGATTACAGATTGTGGAGAGAAATCTAACCGACCGAAACCCCTTAGTAAATTTACAAGTTCTTAACAGTCATTGAAGTTATGATTTAACACGACACGACATGGTTGAACTAGCCCGCATGGCGAGTTACAACCAGCGCGACGAAAGTCAGACCGAAACAGACGCCAGGCAGGAACAGACAGACCGGAACAGACCACGGACAGCCACAGACCGGCTCTTTATCGAAACCACGAGAACCAGTGACGTCAGCAACTGTATCACATCTTTTTCCTCCGCGTAGCTCAAAGAGTACGAAATTTATTTGACGATCCCGACTATTAAAAAATGTTCAAACTTCAACAGTATCCGGACTTATCCACTAGAAGTCCGACGGCAGTCTCTTGAGAAATTTAGAGTAATTAATTTTAGAGTTTTAGCTGTTTAAGACTCCGCGTAGTGATACATTCAAAATTTGGGTAAAATCCCTAAGTGTTCTAGAACTTTTTACGCGCGTGCACAACAATCCGCGACAATCTACTTTACAAAAACTTAATTTCCGGACAAATGCTTAAACTTTTGATGAAAACCCATATATGTCTGAAATCGTCTTAATTAGGGCTATCTGCTAATGTAAAATTTAAATTGATATCTCTTTTAATAAAAAAGCTTATTATTTTCTCTTAATTAAAATCACTAATTAAACTTTGCCAAATTATTTCATTTTATTACCAAAATATCGGGGATAGTGCTGACTACAGCTGGTGATAAAAGTTCGGTTGTAGCTTTACTGGATTTAAAGATACTGCGAATCTTAGAATTTCACTATTCTGATCGCGTGCTTCAAAACTTGAACAAACGGGAATAACTCTTAAACTAAACGTTTCCCGATATGATAATTACACTTTAAAATGATTTTTATAACGAATTGCAACTGTGAGCAAGATTACAGGGAAATTACTTAAAGTTGAAAACTGTACTTCACAAAATTTCTAAGTCCCGCCTAAGCAAAACTAGAATTTGCCAAAATTCCAAGATCCTTACATGCCCCCTGAAGATTGAAGTTATTTTCTAAAGAAAACTAACTGAACATCTTGAAATAGAAAAGAAAAATTTAAAATCCCCAAATGAAATTAATTATCGCATGTCGGTTCGGTTCTCTCTCCACCATTCATACTCAAAAAGCAAAAGTATTATTATTTATAACAATCTCAATAACTTTAACTTTCTCTCAAAATTATTACAAAATTTTTCTCAAAACTCATTCATTCTCAAAATCACAATATTAATGAAAAAATTATTAAATTCATACGATTATTACCAAATAGCAAAAATGTGAAATTGTCACAAAATATTAGTATGTGTAACATAAATAATCACAAAATTGTCAAAATATCAGACATATTATCAAAATAAGAAACATAAGTGGTATAAATACAAATTACAAAAGTACATTGCAACATATTAATGCAAGAAATATCAAATTTGTTCTCAGAAAAAAAAATAGTAATGTGTATTATTTTACAAATATAGAAATGAAAATTGTTGTATTTTATAAACAGTTGTATTATGCAATTCCATGTAGGAAAGTCTTTCGTTTTATAAACGTCTTTGTTTAAATATTATTTTGTTTTGTTATGGCCTTAAATTACCACTTTCCCTTTAAACACTGATCACAGAACTCCCTAAATGGGTGAAAACCCAAGTCCTGTCACGGTCGCCATGTAAGGAACAAGGCCGATACTGGGGTTATAGTATCGCCTAAGTGCCTTAACTTAAACACTTGATAGCTCACAATTCTCAGTACATCTGCTAAATAATTTTGATTTGATTTGACCATGTAGCCAGGATTACTCAACTAAATGCCTAGGTCGCCACAATATTTGATTTCAACCCCAAATATTGGAAAGGGTTTTATGCTAACTACTGAAGCACACAAGTTCACTGTTGGAAAACTCAAAGTTTTATTTTCAAAGTCAATAGTTCAAAATAGCATTTACAGTTGAGCAGGCATATCGAACTATCTTACCAACGATTACAGATTGTGGAGAGAAATCTAACCGACCGAAACCCCTTTAGTAAATTTACAAGTTCTTAACAGTCATTGAAGTTATGATTTAACACGACACGACATGGTTGAACTAGCCCGCATGGCGAGTTACAACCAGCGCGACGAAAGTCAGACCGAAACAGACGCCAGGCAGGAACAGACAGACCGGAACAGACCACGGACAGCCACAGACCGGCTCTTTTATCGAAACCACGAGAACCAGTGACGTCAGCAACTGTATCACATCTTTTTCCTCCGCGTAGCTCAAAGAGTACGAAATTTATTTGACGATCCGACTATTAAAAAATGTTCAAACTTCAACAGTATCCGGACTTATCCACTAGAAGTCCGACGGCAGTCTCTTGAGAAATTTAGAGTAATTAATTTTAGAGTTTTAGCTGTTTAAGACTCCGCGTAGTGATACATTCAAATTTGGGTAAAATCCCTAAGTGTTCTAGAACTTTTTACGCGCGTGCACAACAATCCGCGACAATCTACTTTACAAAAACTTAATTTCCGGACAAATGCTTAAACTTTTCATGAAAACCCATATATGTCTGAAATCGTCTTAATTAGGGCTATCTGCTAATGTAAAATTTAAATTGATATCTCTTTTAATAAAAAAGCTTATTATTTTCTCTTAATTAAAATCACTAATTAAACTTTGCCAAATTATTTCATTTTATTACCAAAATATCGGGGAAAGTGCTGACTACAGCTGGTGATAAAAGTTCGGTTGTAGCTTTACTGGATTTAAAGATCCTGCGAAACTTAGAATTTCACTATTCTGATCGCGTGCTTCAAAACTTGAACAAACGGGAATAACTCTTAAACTAAACGTTTCCCGATATGATAATTACACTTTAAAATGATTTTTATAACGAATTGCAACTGTGAGCAAGATTACAGGGAAATTACTTAAAGTTGAAAACTGTACTTCACAAAATTTCTAAGTCCCGCCTAAGCAAAACTAGAATTTGCCAAAATTCCAAGATCCTTACAGGATTCTAAAGAATTCTAAAAGGGGGAAAGCAAAAAATTAAGTTTGGAAATTCAGTATCAATAGAAGTGGAAGTAAAAATGGAATGCCACAGGTCAGCATATAGGACCCTTACTTTTTGTCATTCTAATGAATGATTATGTTGGGGGATTACTACCAGTTGTTTGCAGAGGACATAATACTATATAATAGAATCAAAATGGGAGAATGCTGTGAACAGCTGCAGGGTGATCAGGACAGGCTGTATAGCTGTGTAAGTCACCATTGGATGAAGATAAATGCAAAGAAAAGTCAGCGTATTAGGTTTACTGATAAAATAATCAAGATTAATTATGGTTATTAGGGGGAGCAAAGCGAGCCATTACACTAGGCGATGAATTGTGCACACATTGTAGTACACTTTTTGAAAAAACTGCCAGACATAAAGACGTGAAATTGAACATACTAATTCAAAGTCAATTCCAGATATGGTATCAATCATTGTTTAAAAAAAATGTATATATATAATTATTCTTATTTATGCATCCTGACAAGGAGAAATCTTGTTTGGAATTCACTATCGTATAACGAACAAGTGTGGTAAATAGTAAGTACATCACCTGTGGTTTCTCACCCTAAAGCAGTTCTGCCTGGTGGGCCTCCATTTAGGGGGCAACCATTAATTACGTTAGGTGAAATAGGGGGGTGGGAGGGGCGGAGTCCGGCGAGATGTCAAAAACCTCACCAAGGGGAAAGGGGGGTCAACGGAAATCTCACGTAAGGTTTTAAAATTCTTGTAGGACTGTAAAGCTAAATAATAATAATAATAAAGTTCCCTTGGCAGCATGAGACCTAAAGAAAAAAAGGTCTCAAAAAGTTACGAGGATGAATATTGGGGGGGGGGGGGGGTCTCCATCAAATCTCAACATCATTTTAGAGGGAGGTTTCTGACCAGATCTCATGAAGTCTTGCAGAGGGGGGGGGGGGGGACAGGAGGATTTCCGAAAAAAAACACTCACATCATTAAATGGATGCCCCCTTTAGAGAAATTGGGGATTAAAACGTGAAAAAAAAAATGTGTGTAAATGATTTATACCGACACGGAAGAATAAGCGTTAATATGTCGATTTAGCCATGCATGTTGAGGCGCTGTGGTGCTAAGCATGAGGTCCTCAGTTCGATCCTACGACCCGCAAAAAAATTTTCTGTTTGTATTTTTTTTATTGATGTTTGATCTTGTAGCACTACAACTTGTTTTGAAACAAAATCTCCAAATTATTTATTTTCCTTTAGAAATATGCTAACGATCGATGATGTAAATCATAGAAACATTGAAACAAAATTACGTGCACACAAAGAACATTTTATGATGGATATCCTTCCACAGTTACTTATTCCCCAGAAAGAGAAGTATTTTTTTTTGTATTAAAGATTATCTATGGTGGTTGAATGTTCTTTGTAAATTTGTCTGTTACTTTTGTAAATGTAGATGCAGGGGTTTTGTAATTATACAGAGAAATCCTGCTTCCTCCTTTAATCAGTTATTTAAATAAATGTATAATTTTAATGATAAACTATGCAAAACTTAATAACAATCAAAATGAAAGCACACTGTACATGGAGATTTTGAGAACTGCTTAATGGGAGAAATATGTTTCCACGTAACTGAAACAAACCAAAAATGCATGCTGTTCAGTAATTTAATGAAGCCAAACACAAGAACCATAAAATATTTAATAAAACGAGAGGTCTTTCTATGCAATACAATGACCCGGAATTATCTTCAGCTAAATTGTATGCATTTCAAAGTTAATGGCTTTGTCTCCAAGATCACTAAGCCACAGATATCGACTAATTTCTGTCAGTTAAGTGACTCAACGATAGCTGTTTTCAACATATCTTCATAAAAATATTCCGTAATTTTCCGTATTGTACTTCTCATCATGAATGCTCAGTCGGTTTAATGCTCTGAACTCGCATTCTGGAGAATGCGGTTCAAATCCCCATCTAGTCATCTGGATTTGGATTTTCCATGGTTTCGCCAAATCACTCCAGGCAAATGCCGAGATGCTTCCTTCAAAAGGACTTTGGCTGAATTCCTTCCTGTTCCTTGCCGCCTGTCCTCGCTGGAGTCCCACTATTAAAAATTGTTCTACAATTAACCACAGCCAGTCAACTGTGTGCTTTAATGTAGAAGAATGGGAGTTATTCTGTGTTATTACTATAGAATTGTGTGTCAAGCTTTTTGATGTAGGGGAATGACGAGCTGTGATCATAATATTGGAGTTTTATGAATGATTTCGATTGAGGTAAGTGAGAACAGCTGATTATTTTTATTTTTCGATTTTCTTAACAGGAGCAGTTCCTGTGTTATATATGTGCAATGTAGTGGTAACTATTCAGCTTTCAGACAAGTCTACTGACTTTTTGTAATGAAAGCACAGTGGCTTCCATCTTTAACTGCCACTGCTGCCCATAACTTTTTGAGAAATTGACGAACAAAATTTGTTCAGTAGGAGCAGCAAGGCACATGTATATTTACTGTGCTAACAACGCTTCAAGCAGTCACCTTCCAGAAACGTTAAAGAAAAACTTTAATTTTCTACTGAAAACAGAAAAATAATACGCATCCACAGTTAGTTCAGTTGATTGTACAGTATCTGTATTTTCCCAAAAAGAAATCATATAGATCATTTGTTAGGAAATTTTGTTTAGCTATCAGTAAATATGCATTACAATAAGGTGTCTCGTTCCGTATCTGGTGTACAAATGTTTGAAGGTGAAAGCAACTGAAAACCTTAGGAAATTTCTTAACAGAAATAAGTTAAATTTTTGGTGATTCATATCATACACATTCTATGATTCCTCACTTACATAGGATGCGAGTTGGATACGCAGTCCAGAATTCAATTCTTTAATTTTTTTTTCCTTCAGGGAAACGTTCTCCATACTGTAATGAACTTATGTAATCCATGAGTTAAAAGGTGTTTAAAATGGCTAGCAATAATTTTACTATCAGGTTTGCATCGCTTTAAGTAAATAAAGAAATTTTGAGAAAGAAAAATTAATTATTTTGATCAATCGAGTTTTCCATTAAGATGGAAGTAAGGTACGAAAATGTTGCTATGAAAATAAATACGGATTGTACATAATTACCTTAAATGTTAATTCAAACTTTCATTTTTGGACCGTAAAAATGAAGAAATATCACAATGAATTCATACCTAATGATTGCGCGTACAGTGCTGACATTTTTGTTCTTTTATTACTATTTCTGTACTGGCAAACGAATATAATATCATTCATCAATTATTTTTCCAACCTGGATGTATGTGTCCACAAACTTTGTAAGTCAGAATGTTTCACTGATCTCATTAGAGCTAGCGACACTAGCCAACAATTTTTAGATTTTTGTGTTGAACATTTTGAAAAAAAATACTGTACCTCTAGACGTGAAATTGTTCACAAATAAGCTATTAATTTAGAGTTATCTGTAGATGTGTCATCAATCATAATTTTGGCAAAATATTGTAATAATTTTTTTTAGCATATATATGTAACGCGATGAGTGATAATGGTTCGTTTTGAAAACTATTTTCATTCAACTTATAAAAATAGTGGCTGTGTTCCGATTACACCGACAACAAAATTTTGTAAAATATGGAATATCACTTCTACAGGAAAAAAAATTCCATTACATCTAGCTTTCGTAATCAGAATTCATAAAGCTCAAGATTTAACAATGAATAAAGTTGGTTTAGTTATTGGAATAAAAGAAACTTTTGTTGGTTTAACATATATAGGGTTATAGAGACTGAAAACCTTAGAAAGCCTAGCATCAAATAGAAGATTTTTTATGGCAGAATTAGTAATATTAAAAATTTGAGCACGTTAAAATGTAGCAAACAGGCAGAAACTTGAATAACAAATTTTGTATCTGATTAAAAACAAATTAAGTGAATTGATATTTTAAATATTTAAGGATTGTGGCTTATTATAAATGTGACTATTTTTTTTGAACAAACTAATTTTTTTATTTTTTTTTTATCGTATTGTATGAAGTTTAAATATTAAAATCTTTATGATTATTATTTAATTTCTTTAATTGTATATAATATCTTTTACAACAAAACATCGTGAGCCACCACAAAGCCGTGCTGTTATCTAGTTGAGGACTTTAAATGTAAATAGCGTGGAATAATATTTGATAACAACCCCAACTGGGCAATACATGTAGGTCAGGTAGTAGAAAAAGTTTTCAAAACCCTTCACTTTTTGGAGAGAGTGAGAAGGGATGTATGTGAGATTGTATTGGATTGCAAAAGATTGGTCAGACCATTTCTTAAATTAGGTAGTGAAGAATGGGACACACATTTTTGGTATCAGATACGGGAGTTGGATGGTGCACAAAGAAGAGCTTCTGGTTTGTATCTGGAAATTACCACAGAACATAATCAGTATGTAATATAAAATAAATTTTGACATCATATTAACAAAATTTGTCCAGAGAATGTTTAGCTACATTTAAGTTAATTTTCTTAAAAGTTTCAAGGGTTAAGTAAAAGTAAGCAGTTTTATGAAGTTGTAAGATAAACATTGTTGCTATGTAGCATTTTGTTTATTTTTTCATAGAAAATGTTGCATTCATTTTCAGAGGTACTTTAGTACATAAAAAGGAAAACAAAATATGTAACTTAGCAGATACAAAATGTTACTGAAGAGATATTGGACTTTGGAAATCAAATCAGATGTGCTTTGGCCAAATCCAAAAATAGATAAAAATTTCATGAAGTCACAGTTTTATATATAAGGGAATGATTTATTGATTAAAAGATGCATAAATTGTTATTACACTTTATATAAAAGTTTGAGAAACATAGGTTAAATTTAAGTATTGTTTTTACAGGAAAATGATGAATTTGTCAAAAATGTGATAAAAACAGAAACAATTTACTGAGGGGGGACCGTAAATAATAGAAAGTATATTTTTTCCTGGGTAATATTTACTAATTTTTATCAAAATCTATGCAGTATTGTGGCTGGAATCGGAAAAAGTAAATTACTTCAAAGTCCGCAGGAAAGGTCAACTTCCTGGTTTAAGAATCTGGTGGGATAAGTTCACAGTGAATAATTTTTTTTGAATCAATAGGAAAGCCATTAAATACCAGTCATTTCAGTTTAATAGTACCACTATCTTATAGAAAATTTAACAAAAAGTCATTTGGAAAATGTTTTAACTTGATATTTTTGATACTTACGGAGATAGAGATTTTTTTAGTATTTTTCACCTTGTCAAACATTTAATGATAAACCAATTTTGACATCACAACATAGAGGAGTAGCAAAAGATCATTTCAAAATCAGTTTCAAGTCGATAGCTTAAATACTTTAAATGTGAGAGCAAATTTTTGTTATTATTTATATAATAATTTTCTATGGTAAATCTAGAGGAGATATAAAATTTTTCACTAAGATCAGTTTTGATGTTTAGACCATGCTCTACATACCACAAAAGTTTCCAGTCGATTGGGGGATAATTTATTTCAGTAAAGTTTCAGATAATTCGGAAATTCTGATATAGTTGCACAATGCTGATCGATAGCTATTTAAGGACCTCCAGGGGTGGGGGTAGGAATATGGGTCAGTTATTTGTGAGCAGTTTAAGGAGAAGCCAAGGAAGGCTTTGCAGTGTTTTGGCGCATTTTGGCAGGGGTAGGTGACGAATCTGTATAGGAAATGATCATGTTTAGGTGGACACCTTTGAAATTCTGAAAGTGCTTGTGCTATAGCTGCTTCACTCTCATTTGGCCAAATTCAGTGAAGGGGTATGGGAGTTGACCATGCTTGATTTCACTAATCCAAACTTGCAATCGTTATTTTGAAAAGGAAGTACCAATTCCTGTAGATTGTTAAACAGACTTCGTAAAATTTTGTTGAAGAATTAAGTGATGTTAAATAATTTTGAGGCTACAGTGACCTTTATTTAACACCACCTGCTTTTTGTAGTTAAGGTTAATAATAGACACTAGTAACAATCTACTCCAAGGGCAACATTTACGGTCATAGAATGGATATATGGGAAGATTCGCTTTTTTAGGTAAGGGTGTCAGGGATTGGAATGAGTTACCAAGAGAAATGATGAATAATTTACCGAAAATAGTTGAAAGAATTTAAAGATAAAATTTGTAGAGGGCAAATGTAGGTGGGTGCAGGTTATGGGGAAGATGGGGGAGTAGGGAAATTGCCACCGGAGCCTGTGCTCCATTGCAATTAAATTAAATTAAAGATTTTGTTTCAAAGGTAAGGAGGTCAGTGATTGGAATAAATTCTTAAATTTACAAAAACTGTGACAGAATTATGGTTGAAATTTGTAGAGGTCAAAAGTAGGTGGATACAGGAAAGGGGAAAAAATGGGTGTACAGGGAAATTGCCACTGGAGCATACGCTTCATCACAATTAAATTAAAATATTTATAAACCATGGGTATATATTGTCACCTAATTGTTTCAATATGTACATTGAAGTTATTTTGTAAACAGAAAGCAAAGGTGTCAGCATAGTATAAATTACTTATGACAAATATTTCAAATCATTTTTTAATTCCTAAAATTCTGTCTCCTTTTTAAATTGTGAAGGGAAGACTATAATCTTCAAATATGATTTAGCAAAATCAAGACTGGTAATTTATGGAGAACCCATATTGTACTGGATGATCACACACTAGAATAAGTATAGAACTTCAACTGTCTTCAGCATTGTATTCGTCAATGTGGAATTTGAGATTTGTGCTGATAATTCCCAGACAAAATATCAAAGAAATGTTGGAAATAGCTAGCAACTTCGTTCACCTAGGATTTTAAAGTACCCACAGCCCTCTTGAGTCGATTATGTCACAATTTACGGGAAGTCTACGGGTCAAAATAACTATTGTGTTCAGTTAAAAAAAAAAAAAGAAAGTTTACTAATTTGTGGGAACTTTTTCCCTAATTTCTTAGCTTTCCAACTTCACATCATAGTGAAACATATCCCATTGTACCTTCCCAATGTTAAGGACACTGAAACAATTTCTTCCTACTAATAAACATTTACTGTTTCTCTTGTGCGCTTCTTGAGTTTGTGTTCATGCCTCTTAATTTTGCGCACCGCTTGCTTCAGCATTAAGAATTCTAATTCTTTCATTGTGTTCTTCATGTTTTCATTCAAGGCTGTTATGCTATTTCAGTGTGTTCTCTCTATTACATCAAGAACGTCGACTGATGTCGGATGGCTGGCATTTTTCTATTTTACAATTGGGCCGGGTGCAGAGAGCTTTCATCACCCGGCCCAGCGCAACTCTGTGCTGTCCACTTTGGTGCAAAGGGCGAGAGCTATCTCCGACAAGGAGAGCTTGCCTGTTGAATTGAAGCATCTTAGGACGGTCTTCAAACGAAACGGTTATTCCCGGCGGCAGATCAAACGGGCCTTTACGCAAAAACCGCCGAGAACACCATTGGAGCAAGAAGAACCTCCAAAAACTCTTGCCTTCCTGCCATATGCCGGAAACACATCAGGAAAGATTGGTAGACTTCTGGTGTGGTTTGGTATAAAAAGTATTTTCCAGCCCCCACCAAGATACGAGTCATACTGCCCTCAGTCAAAGATGACCTAGGCTTGAGGACCCCAGGCATTTACTCCATACCGTGTGAATGCAGCAAGGTGTACATTGGACAGACCACCAGAACCATTGTAGAGCGCCTTTCCGAAAATAAACATCATCTAAGGCTGGGGCAGCTTGAGAAGTCGGCCCTAGCGGAGCATGCTTTCGACCACGAGTACATGATTGAGTTTGACAAAATGGTAGTGTTGACCAGGGCCTCCACTTTCTGGGACTCGGTCATAAAGGAGGTGTTGGAGATTTGACTGAACAACCAGAACATAAATAGGGATGGCGGGCTCTTGCTGAGCGAAGCCTGGAGGCCCATTATTAATGACCTCCGACGAGAGCGAAGCAGGACACAACACGCTGTCAAAGCGGCTAATGACACTAGTTCGGGCGCCTGCGGGTATCCGCCGACTAGACATCGACCGCTGGCACTCCCTGGTGGGGCGGGTGCGCTCTGATTGGTCGGACGCCCCGCGTGGGCAGGTAGATATAGGGGGTGCATCGAGGAGCTAAGTCAGTCGACGCAGTGACAGCCAGCTTATGACAGCCAGCAGACACTGATACCTGATGAAGACAGCCGAGCTTGCTGTCGAAACGTCGTGTTACTTTGACACCATCCGGCTGAACACCCATGAAGATTATATTTGACCTATTAGGGTTGACAATTAAACAGTCCATTATTTGTAAGAATAATAATGAAAATTGAAACTATGACATAAGGAAAAAGTTGATTGGCAAAGAAAAAGTAAACAATAAGAAAATATGCTTTTGAAGCAATTTAAACAAAAATATTAAAAATAAAATTATAGTTTTTTTGAGAAAACTTCAAATGCCCTTTTGTTGCAAATGAAATAATCTTCAAAAGATTTTGTTCACCAGTGATTGGATGTCCCACAATTTGGCATAATTTAATTTTTGTTATTTTTTGAATAAGCTTTAAATGAATCCTTGACCAAAAATTAATTTTAATGTTAAACAGAAAGATGTAAAGTGTTCAGGTGTTCTCTTATTTACTTTCCATAATGACTACCATTATAAACAACTAGTGATAAAAAAATAAGACAACTGATGTCTAGCACCCCCCATCATTTATTGACTTTAATATTAATTCTTATACTTATTTTAAGATTAATCAATAACTTAAGTTATTTTTAAGTGTGGGATTGAAAAATTGTAGTGAACAAACAAAGGAGAGTGTACAAATCTCTTGTGTGTTCACATTTGGACTATTGTTGTGCCATTTGGGATCCGTTTCTTAAGGGGTTGATCGAAAGTATAGAGAAAGTACAGAGAAGAGCCAGTTGATTCATGACCGCTTGCTACAGTCCTTATGAAAGCATCACAGAACTGATTAGTAGACTAGGCTGGGAGTCTCTGGTAGATAGACGACGCACGTTTCATTTAAACTTATTGGTAAACATGTGTACTCCCACTTTCACTCACGAGTGTAGTGAAATACTTCGTCCACCAACCTATTTGAGCCAGAATGATAGGAAAGATAAGATTAGAGAAATAAGGTGCCACAATGATTCTTATATGAATTCTTTTTTCCCTCGTACCATTAGGAATTGGAATGCACAACAAAGAGATTAGCTTTGGTGCTGAGCACCCTCTGCCACCTACAATTTTGTGAATTGCAGAGTATATATGTAGATGTAGGTAATATATCACTGTTAGATCTTGTTACAAACATTAAGTTTAGTTATTATAAAAAAAAATTGTAACTTTAATAGTTTAGCCGAAAATAAATAATTTTGATACGAATTTTTGAAATATTACTCCAGGCGAATGCTCAAAAATAATGCAATTGAAAATACTATATCAAAACTGCAAAGACCTAACTTCCACCTTTAATTAACATAGAAAAGATAAGCAATTCTGTTTAATCTAACTGGTGGTTCTGATAACAAATTTTGTCATGCAGTTGCGAAATTTATAAGATACCTGACACAGTTTATCCTCTACTTTTGCTCAACTAGAGTTTTGACTTCAGGGAAAACTAGTTGAAATAATCCAGTAGACGTTATATCCTTATACTTCTCAGTCTTTTCCTTGTCCAGTTATGTTGAAGCGGTTATACAAATTTTCGCCATTTGTTCTATACCAAAAGTGAACGTTAATTTTTATATTAATTACATGAAGTAAAGTCAAAGGCATTTCCAATGGCTAAAAAATGAACTCTACTATAGACGTAGTTTGGTCTCATATGACACACTAAAGACAGTAGTCATGACAACATTATGGCATTTTAACTTGGTTTTATTTATTACCTTCACCTGCATATATGCAAGTATGTATAAATACAATAGAATCTTTCAATTCAATTTTCACCCAATTCGAGATTCCCAAATTATTTGAAATTTTGCATGCATTTTAAGAACCAATGACAGTGGGTGAATTATTTATTCATGTAACTGTATTGAATGCTATCAGTGAAATTGATGTTTTTAGCTTATTTGAATTCCACATAACTACAGAAATAAGTAAGGTAAATATAACTGACTGTAATTTTGCTTCTCATAATGGTATAACTAACTTGAAAAAAGGAGGAAATCATAATTCAGTTTTTCAAAATGGTTATTCAACACAACAAGCTGCATTTGTGTTCACTGACAGTATTTTAGAAGGAATAAATGATAAGTTAATGCCTGTATGAATTTTATGTAATCTGTCTAAGGCATTTGATTGCATTAATCATGGGAGTCAGATACAAAAAAAATATATATATATTTAGAAAATGGAAAGTGTCACTAACACATTTAATGCTGCTTAATAAGGTTCACTGTTTTCTGAGTGGGGTATATCAGATGTGGAATACCTCATGGTCCTGTGTTGGGGTACAGTTGGTTATTTTTTTTTTTTTTTTAAATGATCTACCCTGTGTTACATTTGAAAACTCAAATTGGTGTATTTTTTTCACAATTAGCTTGTCTATCAAAAGTACTACCAATTTCTCAACTGAACATATTTCAAATTATATCTTTGACCAGTTTAATAATTGTGTCACAAGTAGTGCATTGTGTTTAAACTTTGATAAATCTCAGAATATACAATTTAATACACCAGACATGTAGGTCATTCCATTCAAGAGGTAGAGGGAGTCTAATTTCTAGGTTTGAATGTTGATAAACTATTTTTTTCATACTGAGATCACTTATTGCTGAAATTATGTGAATTACAAATGTGGTTGCACCAATCAATTTGGTAAGTCAGAGACATGCACCCTCCAGTTTAAGTTATTGGAGGGTTCATGTATTTGACTTGCTAAATTGTTTGTGTGCAACCACATTTGCAATTCATATAATTTCAGCAATAGGTGATCTTAATATGGAAAAAAAACTAGTTTATTTTGCTTATTTTTCACACCTTAATATCATATGAAATTATATTCTGGGGAAATTCAACCCATAGATACAAAGTTTCCAGATCCCAGAAATGAGTAAGGAGAATTATTTGTGGGGATAGCAATAGTACTTCATACACTAAGCTGTTCAAGGAGTTCGGAATTTCAACATTAGTGGCCAAATATATATGTTTTAATGCCCTTTATAGCCACCAATTATACTTTACTTGAAACAAATAATAAACTAGAAGTTAAAATTATCTTCACACTGATTGTAAGTCATTGTAATTTGTGCAAAAGGAGATTGAATATTCAGGTATATTTATCTTCAATTAGCTCCCAGCATATCTTAAATATCTGACAGTGAATGTGATTAAATCTTATATATATATAAAAATAGATGTTGGTTTTCCTATATTTCTCACTACCTAGCACACATCACTGGTGTTTGTGTGCGGAAGTAGCATGGAGTTTCCTGTCATGCACAACATTGGCCGAATGCCATAAGCTGTTGGGATGTGGGACATATGATGATTAAAGTTGGTCAATACAGTGCGTATTCATATTTATACCAAAAATTTTGTGTCTCCTTATACTTCTCTTTCCTGCCACATCTACATAGCATAGACCATTGGTGTTTGTGTGTGGAAGTAGAATCGGGTCTCCTGTCATGCACTATGGTTGTTAGATGTATGTACCTATGGGGGTGTGGGAGATAGGAGGGTTGAAAGTGGTTGATCTGCGGCAATTTCATATTTCTACCAAGACGCTTGTGTCTTGGTGTATCACTTTTAAGCGAAAACTATCTATCACAGATCACTGGTGTTTGTGTGTGGTAGTAACACAGTCACCTTTTGATTGAAACATCGGCCGAATTTCAGTTACTATGGGAGTGCAGGAGATATGGTGGTTCAAATTGGCCAATGAAGGATATTTTCGTATTTCAACCAAAGACATGTGTCTCTGAATATGTCACTTTTCTGCCACAACTACATAGCATAGAACATTGGTGTTTGGGTGTGGTAATAGAACCATGTCTCCTGTCATACACTATGGTTGTTAGATGTCGGTAGCTATGGGGGTGTGGGAGATTTGAGGGTTGAAAATGGTCGACCTGCGGCACTTTCATATTTCTGCCAAAGACACATGTGACTTGGTGTATCACTTTTCAGCGAAAACTATGAAGCGCAGATAACTGGTCTTTGTGTGTGGTAGTAACACAGGGTCACCCATCGATCACAACATTGGCTGAATTTCAGTAACTTCGGGAGTGTGGGAGATATGGTGGTTGAAAGTGGTCGATCAAGGAAATTCTCATATTTCGTCCAAAGACTTGTGTGTCCCAATATTTTACTTTGCTGCCTGAACTACATAGCAAAGCATTTGTGTGTGGTACTAGCATTGACTCCCATCGTGCACCATGGTTGTTAGATGTCGGTAGCTGTCAATCCAAATTCTTTACAAAGACAAATGAAGTCGTTGGTACCAGCTAGTTCAGGAATAAAATAAAAGAATTTTCAATTGTCAACACTTTTACTCAATGGATGAATTTAATTCTAAGTGATCTGCAATTGGCAGCAGTTTGTGTAATTATAGTCAAATGTATTTAAAGTTGATATAATTGACTGTGTATCTTCTGGTGCATACATCTATTTCATTTTAATTGTTTTGCTGTATATTAACTTCTTTACACATCTCTTACATTGTGATCTATGGAAAATAAATGTATTATTGTTTTGAATTTTGAAAGTTAGAAAGGTAATAGGCAGATTCAGACCTAATACTGTGAATCAACCAGTGGACAATGAGGGAAACGTCATTGTTGATACTCAAGATATCAGAGAAGCATGGAAGAGACACGTAAAACAACTGTTCTCAGATAGCTGTCCGGAACCTCCACAGTTTGAATGTGAAACAGATCCAAGGATTTTACTGACTGAAGTATGAGCTGCAATAAAATGAACAAAAGATTATAAAACTCCATGCCCTGAGAAGATAAATGCAGAATTTTTTAGAATTGTTTGATGTAGATACTACAAAGTGGTTTACCACAGTGTTCAATGACATCTACAACTCTGTTAGTGGTGTTCATGGAGATTGGCTTAAATCATAATTTATTACATAAAAAAAACTGAATGATAAGCCTTATGAGCCACCACATTAAAACTTTTTCTGAAGGTAGTTCACCAAAGGACATATATGCTCTGTGAAGAATATGTATTACCTAACCAGTTCAGATTCAGAAATGCAGTTGGAACATAAGAAGCTCTGTTCAGCATGCAGGTACTATTTCAACGATACAGAGATATAAATTGTGAAATCTATGCTTGTTTTATAGATTATATCAGAAGGCCTTTGACAGAGTAAAGCATCAGAAAATGATAGAAATTTTAAAAAATATTGGCTTGGATGACAAAGACTTGAGAATTATTGTTAACCTGTATTGGAAGCAGTCTGCTCATGTGAGACTTAAGGGAGAAAATATGGAAGAAGTAAAAATTCTTCATTGTGTAAGACAAGGTTGTATCCTGTCCCCTTTATTATTTAACATCTATTCAGAGTATATCTTTAGGGAGGCATTGAGCGATGTGGAGATGGGAGTGCTGTTGAATGGAAACTGGATAAACAACATTCACTACACCTATGACACAGTCATTTTGGCAGACATTCAGGTAAATTTACAATTTCTTATAGATAGGGTATCACGGAAGCTACAGTACCTGGGCACATCATGAGGATCATTTATGAACTCCTTTCTCAAGGGAAAAATACCAGGAAAGAGAAGTGTTGAAGAAGAAATACATACTTGTCATTGATATAAATAAGACCAAAGTAATGGTCATTGGAAAAAAGAACAACTCCGAATGCCATATTGTGATTAACCAGACCATTTAATGTGTATCTAGGTATAAGTATCTTGACACCACAGCAAATAGCCAATGGGATCCATCTGTCACTTGATGGTAAAGCTACTTTCAATAAAATGAATAAATTTTTTAAAAGTCATAATTTATTGGTTACAATGAAGATGAGACTCCTATGCTGCTGTGTGTTCTCTGCCCTTCTGTATGGCATTGAAACGTGGACATTAACAGAAACTCTCAGTAAAAGATTAGAAGTTTTGGAAAAGTGGCTATATTGAAGAATGTTAAGAATACCATGGACAGGCCACACCACAATTGCTGTAGTGCTCTGCAAAATGAAAAAAGATATGGAAATATTGAGCACTGTAAAAACACGGAAGATACAGCACCTTGGCACATCATGAGGAACATTTATGTACTCCTTTCTCCAGGGAAAAATACCAGGAAAGAGAAGTGCTGTAGAAGAAAAACTTCTTGGTAAAAAAAATCTGAGAACATGGACCTCCAATATAACTATGGAGCATCAACCAGCAGAGAAAAGACAGCCAAGATTGTTGCTGACATCAGGAATGGATAGGGACTAGAAGAAGTATTGAATTTTATACATAATCCTGACTGTAGCTGCCAGACAAGCTCTCTTGGAATAATATTAACACCCTTACATATCTTGTAATTTAAATTGCTTGTATAGAAAGGAACCAAAGTCTAACCCCAATTTACTTTTTTACCTGTCTCATCTTTGATTTAAGATTATTTTAATTTTAATGGAATACATTCTTTGCTCTGTTTTGAAATAGGGTACATTGACAGATCATAGTAAAATTCTAATCATAGTCTTCAAATTCATTCTTTAGTGTAATGTTCCTAAAACAGGTTTTGAGAAAAAAGTAGCAAATGTCAGATCTTTATTATGAATTTACATAAAATTAACAGAAAAGAGCAATAAAATTGAAAAGAATATGAAAATCGTTTATTTTAACATTTAACCATGGGGTATAAACAATTTATGTTATTTGAACTTCATAATATATGATAATTTATCATCTAAGGAAAAATGGATAAGTTTCTTTGCTAATATGTTCTTGTACTCAAGAGAAAAATCACTTTTTTTTTCAAGGTTTATATTTGTTTTCAACATCTGAAACAGCACTTCATATCACTTTAACAAACTGCTGAAATACTAATTTGAATTATTAAGGATTGGATTTAGGGGTCCCACATAGAATGTCTTTGACTTGGCATTTTCAGGCATTTAAATAAAATGTTGAATAGATGTCAAAGAAAAAATATAAGGCATAGTGATGCAGAACACTATTATCCAATATCACTGCAGTGAACAGATTCCTACGTTCTCCCTTATCTTCTTATATATAAAAATCAATGTACGTTTGTACGTATATCCTCTATGTGCTCCTAAACCATTTATCTGATTACTGTGAAACTTTGGTGAGTTGTCTAGTGCCATCGGAGAAGGTTCCTCAGAAATAAAAATTAAAAAAAAACGCCCCCTCTTCCCCATAACACACCATAAATTAAAAAACCCAACAGATTTTATCCGATTTCTACAAAAATTTGCACATGTATACTGTAAAACAAACAGAAAAATGCTGCCTACATATGGTTTCCAAAACCGCATTCCCTCTCACCCTTCCCACCCCTTAATTTTTACACAAACCCACACTTTTTTAGCCAATGGAACTTTGTAGTCATATACTTTTAAAAAAATAGAAAAATGCTATAGACATTAGTTTTATAAAAACCCAATTCCTCTCCCCTTTTCGATTCCAAAACCACCCCCTCTTCCTCCTTACACCCCATAATTTATAAAAACCTACAGATTTTATCTGATTTTGATGGAAATTTGCACACATATACTTTAAAACAAACAGAAAAATACTGTTTACTTCCAGTTTGCCCAAATCCAATCCCACAACCTTCCCCTTTAACCCTCCCCTATTAAATTCCAGTGATTTTTATTGAAACCCACAGTTTTTATCTGATTTCTATGAAACTTTGCATTTGTTTACTTCAAAACAAGGAGAAAAATGCTGTTTACATTTAGTTTTAAGCAACCAACTGCTCCCCCACTTTACCCCAACCCCCTAATTTTTGTAAATATTTCATATACATACCCACACTTTTTATATGATATTGATGGAACGTTGCACATGCAAACTATAAAACAGACAGAAAAATATGATCTATATTTAGATTGCAAGAACTGAAACCCTCTTCTTATATACCTCCCCCATTTATTTTTTTGTCAATGTTCTTTATACAAACTCACAGTTTTTATCCGATATCAATGGAACTTCATACACGTATACTTTAATACAAGGAGAAAAATACTGTCTGCATTTGGTTCCCAAATCCCAACCTCTCATCCCCTTTATTCCCTCCTCTTTTAATTTTCAATGTTCCTTATACTAACTTTATTCAATGTGGATGGAACTTTGTACATGTATAAATTAAAGCAAGGAGAAAAATGTTGTCTATCTTTTGTTTACATAACCCAACCACTTTCCTTATAAACCTAATTAAGAAAAATTTACACTTGAAACCATTCAGTTTTTTGGAATTATCTCAAAAATGCTGAGGTAATTATACAAAGTAGATGTCAACATTATTAAAGTACACATTATTTCATGTTATACAGCACTGGACAGATTACGATCATACAATTGCTGACCAAGTAATTCGAACTTGAATTTTAAAAATTATTTTAAAGTTTTTGTGACAACACACCAAAATCTATAGTTTTTATTTGATGTTGAAGGAAGTTTGCACACACATACTTTAAAATAACTGAAAATGATGTTTAAAGTTTCATCCCTCTTAAGACTGATTTACATGTGCAACTTTTCTGTGTTTGGTGTATATCTCCAAACTCACTTTTATTTTGTTGTATATATGCTGATTGGAATCACCAAAAACATAGCATATCCAAGACCATTGCAATAAACTTGAAATTAAATGAACCAGTAATCAAAATTTATACAGAAATATCTAATTTTTACTAAATGCAAGCTTTTAAATATATTCAATAATCTGTAAGTGTAGTCAAGTCTAGCAATAGCAAAGCAATGCTGGGTTAGCTAGTGAACACTATAAAAATGCCGTTTAGTGAACCTCTGCAGAAACCTTAACTCTTATTGAAAACACTAACAGAGTAGCTGGCAGGATACTTGTCTCCGCCTAACCCTGAAAACTTCAAATCACATGATTTCTTTTGATACCTATGTTTTCAAATATATGCTTCCAGATTGCAGCGCCATACTTGTAAAATAAAGTGGTGGTCTAACTTGAGAAGTTGCATCTTGGTTTGGTTATGTTCCTCTGATCTTTGGGACTAAGTCTGATGTATAATGGAATAAAAGTAAAGTAAAAAACTTGAACGACTGTAAGCTTCCTCGTTGAGTCAGTTGCATAAAATCTTCTAGGGCTTTCCACTGAGGTAGCACATCAATGTAGGGTGATGTATCAAAGCCTGCCTCAGGCTCCATCTTCCTCTCAAACAAGGCCTTTTAAGCGCTTCCAAGAATCCAACACTTTGCCGGAAGATGGAGCCTGAGGCAGGCTTCGAAACGTCGCCCTACATTGATGTGCTACCTCGGTAGAAAACTCTAGAAGATTTTACGCAAGTAAAAAACTTATTATAGATTATTTATTTAAAAAGTTAGCTCTCATATTTATGGGAAGTTTTAAGTATTCCAGGGGAGAGTACTACACTTAGCAACCAGACAGATCTACAAATTCCCAAACATGTCATTTCTTCAAAAATCTTCATGTCAATTACTGGCAAAATGATTTAAGCACTGAAAGCTATGTATTATGCAACAAAAGCCTGAGAATGTTTTACCCATTTTAATTTAACAACAACTGAATGATAATAGTTTCTACCGTGATCACTCATAACAACAACCAATTACATATGTTTTTCATTTTTTGTCATGTGAAGCTGTTAACTCTTATGTTCATAAGCAGTTCATTACTTACTAAAATTTACCCAGTTATCATCATTATATATAATGCAATATATATATATATATATTTAATTATATATATATTTAAATATATATATATATATATTTTTAAATAATCTACAACGAAGCGAATGTTTTGTGTGTATTCTTTTATATATACTTTGAAAGTGACATTTCTGGCATATATGCTATTTAGAAATTATATACTTTCAGAAGTTGTATAACGACTGGGTAAAGCCTCATAACTGGTACAAGCGACAGCCACTGAATGATGTGAGAAACTACTTTGGAATTAAGGTTGGCCTGTACTTTGCTTGGCTAGGATTGTATACAAAAATGTTGATTCCTGCTTCAATAGCTGGGTGCATTGCTTTCCTTTATGGTTTGGTTGCAGTTCTCACAAATTCTGAGGATACTTCACCAAGGTAAGAGTTATTTATAATAATTACTTTTCACATTTTAGCCATCCATTTTTCAGTAACAGAAATTTCAAATTATGATTAGGAAAAGGAAAGAGATGGATACAGATGAACCAAATTGCATGAAATATCCAGCTTAAAACTCTGTAGCAACAGAAGAATATGTTGTAAATTAAAGGGCAAGTTAATGCACACTGCTTTCCAATTCACACCACATTCTTATAATTATGAATGGTTTATAACTAAAAATATTATACTGCCATAGCAGCAAACAGTTGTCTGCCTTGCCAATTCTGTAACACTGTTGAACTGAGAGGTATTTTCCATCTCAGAATTCCTCTTACTTTACTTTTCCATTAATCTCATTAATAACCACTTACAAGAGTACTGCTACCCTCACACCTAATGTTTTATCATTGGCTGACCCCACACCGGACACCAAATTAAATCCTTTTGCTTTTGCTCTGCCGCTTTCTGGGAGGTATGTTAAACTATGGGTAAGACTCTAAGTTATTTGAGTGATAGTTTTTCATAAATGATACTCTCAGCAAGGTATATATACATTTCTATATCTTTATACACAGTTACTCCTTGACCCCTTCAAATGGTTAAACTCATTACTTGCTGCTAATGCTTGATATCCCTGGCACATGTTCCCACATAGTTTCATCCCACCTGTTGGTTTTAAAGATGATGGCGTATAGTTCCAGCTGCTTCCATCACTGCTTCACTGCTAATGTTGATGGTTAACTGTCCACCTTGAACATGCCACTGCTGATCTCCTCATCAACCTAGAACAAGAGCCTCGAGCCTCTGATCAACTGATCGACCAGATTGGCTGCTCTCCAATCCGTGCATCTAGGGTTTGATCTCCAGTCTCCAGTCCCACCATCCTCCGGCAGTAGGGAGGCTTTACGACCAATTGCGGCCTCCACGACTCTCTCGTGCCTTGCCAAATGACATCGTGTTTCAGCGTATTCTTGCTGACTCCTGACCTGCTTTCCTGGGCATTGGCTCCTGCATTGCCACATTCCAAAGTCTGAATTTGTTTTCCTTTGCTCTTGCAATTGGCCTGATTTAACTAGAGCCGTATGAAATTGTAGCTGCTGCAATACCTTACCAAAAATCATGTGGGCTACCACATTTGTGTTAATATTGTTAATCGTATCAGGGAAAATTTCTTTGTTAATAGGAATTTTTCTGTTTAACACCTCTCTTTAAAATTTATTGCTGTCCTTGATTGCCTCATCTATACTGAGCCGTGCTCGGCTCTTGTTGTATCTTTGCCTTCTCTTCTCTTCCGCTCGCGATTGTTTCCTCTTTCGTGTTCCCCCGCTAGAGAGTGCTGGGGCTCCTGGCGATAGCGGGTATATATGTGGGGACACGGAACCGAGCGGGCAGTTAGTCTTGTTCAGTCAGTCAGTCAGTCGGAAGCAGAGTGCTTCCCTGTGTCGCCGTGACGCCGGAGGCCCAGTGGGGCTGCGGGGTCCGGGTTGGACCGGGCGGCCAGGGAGGCAGTCAGTCGGTCTGCCCTGAGTGGCCGTGCAGTTGGAGGCACGCGATCGGCATTCCGCTTATGTTTCCCGGAGTGATAGCATTGCGGGACTAAGGAGGAATCAGTCAGTGAGGCAGTCAACAGTCGATTGGTTATGCCTGGTATTTCTCGTAGTGGCCGCAACCCAGCTTGATGGTTTGACTGAGCCGCCCGTGGATTATACTTCTGGTGAATTGGTGGGTCCCTCGCGAACCGTGCTTCGACCACCTGCAGAGAGGGAATTTCTCCGATACACCCTTCACCGAGAGTGCTGGGCCGAAGCTTCGGGAACACCGTGGCGATCGACCCGGGTGGTACTTTTCGAGCTGAAACCTGCCTTCTCGCCCTAGGAGGGTATTGGAGTAGTGGCCGTCAACTGCAACCAAAGTGTCGCCTTCCGCCTCATCGTTAGCGTTCTGCCTCAGCCATAAATTGTGTATGGTCCTACTGGCAGAGTGTTAGATGCTGGTAGATGAGAACGAGCCGGTCTTGTTATTTCTGTTATTGATCTACGTGGAATTGTCAGAGATTACAGGATTATTCATACGTTAATCTATAAGATCGAGGCCAGTGTTATTTGACATTATATTAGTCATTTTCTCTGTCAATTACTACTACCAGTGTGTCGCTTTCTACCTCCTCGTTAGCGGTCTGGCTCAAATATAAAATTGTATTTGGCTAGTAGATTATTAAGAGCCAGTCTGGTTATTTTCTATAATTTGGTATAAGTAGGATTGTTTGTAATTATAAGGGTTATTCAAGGTATAAGTTGCAAGACCAAGGTTTGGACCATAATATATATCATTTTGTGATAGCAAGATTATTCATATCTTCGTTTGCAAGACCAAGGTTTGGTCCATAATATTATACCATTTTGTGATAACAAGATTATTCATATCTTCGTTTGCAAGACCAGGATTGGTGGTATTTGATATTATAGTTGTAACATTTTTTGTAAGTTTCAGCATTAGCATTAATAATTGTAATAAACCAATGTTTAAACAAGGCTTGAACTGCTAACCATGTTCCCACACACTTCCCACTGTATCCTTGTGGATAATTACTGTCTGTTAGTAGTAGTAGCACTGCCTCATATACAGTACATTGAATCTTTTCCTCTATCTCATGTCTAAAATCAACTACCAGATCCAAGTTCCTCTCTTCCACAATAAGTCTTATTCTTTTCAACATATATATCTTATTCCAAATATCACCTTACATATACCCCCAAATCTATTTTACACAGCTTCAGTCTTCAGATAACACCATACCCAGCTTCTTTATCATATCAGTCAGTAAATTTTGTTTAGTAAGTAATTTCCATGGAAAAATCTAGCTACACTCTTTTGGAATTCTCCATCTACTGTATTCAACAACATTAATCATCATAATCATCATCCTCAACAGTTTCCAGCCTCTGGCTGGGTCTGCTTCATGCACAAGCCTCTCCATTTCTTTCTTCCATTCCACCACCTCTCTATCTCTACTTTGTTCCAGTCCTTTCCTCTCTTCCATACACACTCATCCACTCCTTTCAGCCATCCATCTCTTGGTCTTCCTCTGGGTTATTTACTATGCATCTTAATTACATGGATTTTTCTTGGGATTCTCTGAGCCTCCATTCTCTTTTATTTCCACGCCATCTCAGTCTGGTTTTCTCTACCATTTCCTGTGGTGGTTCCTCTTTTATGGTGCATCTAATCAGTTCATTCCTTATTCTGTCCATTTTAGTAACTCCAATTCTATCTCTTAAAAACTTCATTTCGCTTGCTTGTACTCTGCTGATGGCCCGCTTTTTCACTGTCTACGTTTCAGCAGCATACGATGGGCACATGATAGATTACTCTCTTGCTTCTCTGTGGCACCTCTTTATTCCATATCAGGCTTCTAATGCTCCTTAGAATACCTCTGCTTGTCTTCCTCTTTCACTTATCTTCCCATCATTTCCTCCACATTCCTATAATACACTCCCCAAGTAATTAAACCTATTTACTTTCTTTAGTTGTTCCCCTGCCATCACAATTCCCTGGGTTAGCCTATTCTTCTTTCTGGTTGTCACCGTGTACTCACATTTCTTTACATTAAATTTCAGGCCATATTCCTCCACACTGTCCATTCATACATCCAACTGCCGCTGCACTTCCTCTTCATCACCTCCCCATATCATGAGATCGTCCGCAAAAGCTATTACCTTCATATTTTCCTCTCCCATGCTCACTGCCACCTTCTGTGTTATTTCATCCATGATTATAATGAAGAGTAGTGGTGATAGGGCACTTCCTTGTTTTAGTCCATTCCTTTGTTCCAGCCAATCTAATCTTCCTTCCCCTATTTTCACATAGCTTACACTTCCTTGGTACAGTTCCGTCACTCTCCTGATGGTTTTTTTGGGAACTCCTCTCTTCTCCAATGCGTTCCATACCTTACTCCTATGTACACAATCATATGCTTTCTCAATATCGAGAAATATCAGCAGTAGATCCTTTCCATACTCATAATGTTTTTCCTGCAGCTGTCTCATAGCAAATATCAGATCTACCGCCGATCTCCCTAATCTGAGGCCATTCTGCTCTTCCCTTAGCCCTTCTCATACAATTTGGCACAGAGGCACATCAGTGTGATACCTCCATTGTTTTTAAACTCCTTTCTGCTCCCTTTTTTGAATATAGGTATAATTATTCTTTTTTTCCAGTCTTCAGGAGTTGTGCCCTGATTCCATACCTTTCCCATCACACGGTATAGCCACTGCTTTTATACTACTCCTGCTGCCCTTATCATTTCCATGTTCACTTCATCGATGCCTGGCGCCTTTCATCTTACCCAGAGCTGGTTCCACTTCTTCCCAAGTTAGATCCATCTCTTTCTCTCCTACATGACTCTTATTTTTCTGCTTCTCCTGAACAACTGTATCTTCCTGTGACCAATCTGGGTTCAATAAGGGTTCAAAATACTCCTTCCACATCCTTTTTAATCTTTCTGTGCTGTTTATTTTGTTTCCATCCTTATCCAGAATGTTGACATTTTCTATCCGCTCCTTCCTCTTGCTTTTTACTATTCCATATAATACTTTCTTTTTTTATTTCCTTTGCTATCTTCTTCCATCATGTTGGTCCATTTCTCCAGCCACTTGCTCCTTTCCTCCGTTACTTTTTTTTGCTTCCTTCTTTTTATTTACATAGTCATCCCTTGTCTCCTGTGTCCTCTGCTTGAACCATTTCCTAAAGGCCCTATTATCAAGTTCCACTGCTTGTTTTACTCTATCATTTTACCATGCTGTTTCTTTCCACCTTTTGGTGCCAGTCCTGCCACACACTGTTTCTGCTGCTTGGCCCTAACATTGTTTTAAAATATTCCCACTCTTCTTCCACTGTCCCCATTTCCGCTATTGGTATCTTACTCCTTATTATTCTCTGATATTCCTCTTCATTACTCTTCTCTTTCAACTTCCATACTCTTAATCTTATATCCTGTCTTCCTGATTTGCTCCTCTCTGTCGTAATCCTTATCTCCATTACTATTACAATCCAATGCCTCTGATGGCATTACCTTCACACCTGCCACACTCTTCTTTAATTCACCATTAAATATAAAGTAGTCCACAACTGACTTCCTCTGCCAATTGCGACTGTACCATGTTACCTTGTGGCTCTCTTGAGTTTTGTACCAGGAATTTCCTACTTTCAATCCAGTTCTTTTGCAGAATCCAGCAACCTTTCACCTTCTTCATTTCTGCCACCCCATCCTTCTGTCCCTATTACTTCCTCATACCCCTGCCTTTCTGGGCCTACATGGGCATTTAGGTCACCCATAATTATACTATTTTGCCCTTTTAACTGTCTCTGCAACTCCTGCTCAAATTCCTCTTCTCTTGAATTGGAAAGCCTACTTGTGGGGCATATACTAGAAGTACATCTAGGCTTCTCCCTTTGATCGCTATCTTAACCTTCATCATTCTATCAGTCAATAATTTTTGTTTAGTAAGTAATATTCATGGACAAATTTAGCTACTTTATTTTGAAATCCTCCATCTACTGTGTTGAACAACATTAATGTGGTTTCTAAAAAGAACCCAACATTCTCAATTAAGGAGTGTTTGTTTAAATTTTTCTGTATCATTATACTGTTTGTTTAAATTTTTCTATCATCATACTGTTGTCCATGGTAAAAAATGGTGATTTTTATTAGTCTTCCTTTATAATGGTTAACTGAAGCATCACTTATTTCCAGGAAATATCTTTTTGTTATCAATTTGATATATTTAGAAAATGGTATAATAGCAATATCTATACTATTATAAATCTGTAAGCAAGATGTGTCAGTCTCTTTATTTAAACAGGACGCCCGCAAAAACTACCACAGCATTTTGGACAGGGTTTTCAAATATTTAGAAGTAATGGTCTGAATCAAAATCTGTGGAAATAGCTAATGACTTATATGTGCCATGGGAAGAAGCAAGTAGTTAAAAACCTTAATATATGGGAAATGGTGAGCCACTGATCATTACGCGCTATTGGACACTCACTCCTTTCGCAAAAATCTGTCAAAACTTACGATTACCGTACGTTTTAATTTTTTACTTTTGCTATTCAGTTTTCAGGGCTTTGTCAGAGACCTGCTGTTTGCTGGGGTGTGCATACAGTAGTGCTTTGAGAATTAACCGTGGTCGTGGTACTGACTGGTTCTTTTCCTTGGTCGCCAATCGCTTGTTAAATGATAAAATAGGATACCACAAGAGATAAAGGTATGTTCATGAAATAAAACTCAGTAGACTTCCTGATAAATCAAAATGATGTATTGTGCAAAAGTTCTTTTACAAACTCGGTACCAGCATAATAGAAAGGCATCAGACTTCTTTCTGAAAATAAAATGATTGCAGGTTAAAACATTTAAACACAATGTAAGGAGCTTCCGTGAACCCCATATTGATCAAAAGTTCAAAATCATTGAAAGCGCGACATTACTTCAACCCCATGATGATGTTAGTTATCTGTGGAGGAGTACTCTACATTTCGATACTGCCCCGAATACTCTGCTCCAGCCCAGCACATGGTGCAACTTTCACCCCCACCTTCTCCTCTCGCTAAAAAATCTGCTGAAACACTGAAGGACGCCTCGGGGAGGCGATCCTCTTAAATAGGATGGGCATTTTTTGTGACACCAAGCAGTGGAATTTTCCACTCACTGGCTACACTCTCTGTCTAACCCTGGCTGCTGTCTCTCTCACACTGGCGTTGAATACAAAGGCTTTACCTTATAATTTCTCCAATTTTCTCCCAATTTAAGTGTCAAATTTGGTCCTTACAAAAAATTTTGTATGTGCTATAGTTTCATAGTATGTCGATGCTTTGTTTTTGGATCAAGCGTCACTACCCGCCATTTGCAGGCCATAAATTTCAATCTTCCCATCCATTTTTTGGCCAACATATTACTTTAATCTTTCCAAAAATTCCTCAGTGGGACCAGTGAAAATTGTACTTTACTTTAAACCTACTTTCTTTGCGGACTTTGAAATATGACAACTGGTTAAAACCTTTTCCGCCTACAAAATCTCTTTGATTCTACCTACAGACTCGACTTTCCTACATAAGTTGGCTTGATTTTTTCTGTATCTTCTGAACTATAAAGCTTTGCTGTATGTTAAAAATTACAGCTTTTAGACTAAAAATAGTACTTCTATTTTCATTTGGCCCACCTGGCTTTAGCATCTATAATTCTCGATATTTCTTTAATGCAATTTTGTTGATCTGAAGTATCATAACTTATTTGAATCATAGTTTCATTCTGCATCACTGTATATGGAGGGAACAGAATTAATTAATAAATACTCAAATTTTGTATAATGCATATGTTTACTTTTAATTTCGATTTAACTATACTTCAAAATGTGTCTTAAATATTTGAAACCACTAGAAAATTACTTTAAAATGTTCTGCTGTTCATTTGCTGCGAGGCATATTTTTTAAGTAAGTACCGTTTTGGCACTCCGTGGCTGCAGTGATACGGTCGGCATTTCGCGCATGAACACTGGGTACCTGCATCTCTTGCCTATGCACTGACGCCATTACAGTCTAAATCTTCCTTGTTTACGATGTTCACGGAGTGTTTAAGATGCCTCCCATAATTGTGAGTCCCGCCGACTGTGAAGTACAGGCTGTTATAAGATTTCTTAGTGCTAAAGGCCTAAAAACAATCGATATTCATCTTGAGATCTGTGCAGTTTATGGACAAAACATTATGAGTGGTGGAATGATGAAAAAGTGTGTGACAGTATTTAAAGATGGCCGCACAAATGTGCATGATGAACAACGGAGTGGGCTTCCTTCGGTCGTTAATGAAAGTTTGGTGCAGAAATCGGACAATAAGGTGAGAGAAAACAGATGCTTTATAATTTCCCCCTTGTGTGATGACTTTCCTAATGTTTCTCGTAGTGTTTTGTATGGCATTGTGACCGAGCACTTGAATTACCGAAAATTGTGCTCACGTTGGGTACCGAAAATGTTAACGGATGTGCACAAAACCAAACGTTTAGGCAGTGCATTGACTTTCCTGGAGCGGTACCACAACGATGGTGATGATTTCTTAAGCCAAATTGTTACGGGCGATGAGACATGGGTGGCCTATGTCACACCTGAATCAAAGCAACAGTCCATGGAATGGTGGCATTCAGGTTCACCCAAAAAAGTGAAGTTCAAGCAAATGATTTCTGCCAGGAAAATCATGTGCACATTTTTTTGGGACAGAAAAGGAGTATTGCTTGTGGAATTTCTGCCTCGTAATGAGACAATCAATGCAGCAGCTTATTGTGAGACATTGAACAATCTGCGCCATTCAATCAAGAAGAAAAGACGTGGCAAGTTGAGCAAGGGCATTGTTTTGCTGCATGACAATGCCCGTCCACATGTGGCTAATCAGACCAAAGATCTCATCACATCTTTTCGATGGGAAACTCTAGATCATCCTCCGTACAGCCCTAATCTGGCGCCCAGTGACTACCATCTGTTCCTGCACTTGAAGAAACACCTGGGCGGTCAGCGTCTTGAAGTCGATAACGAAGTCAAAACAGTTGTGATGCACTGGTTAACAAGTCAGGCTGCAGACTTCTATGAGGAGAGTTTTCAAAAACTGGTACTATGTTATGACAAGTGCCTCAATATTGAAGGGAATTATGTAGAAAAGTAGAGTAAGGTACAGGCTTTCGTGTAAAAATAAAATTATTGGAATATATTTGTACGTCTTTTTTTAATTTCAAAACAGTACTTACTTAAAAAAACATACCTCGTATATGCTTGCAGCCTTTTAAGTAATTTTTGTAATATATTGACAAAATCGAGGTTATATCACATGCTCCTCCAAAATCGAAGTTGTTTTGCGCAGCAAAAACAATTGAGATTTTCTTGGAGAAAAGGAATCAAATATTTCCCCCTTTCTAGCTATCTTTGAAGGCAGCTTACTTTCATTAATCAAACATTCTCTCTCTCTTTCTCTCTCAGTCCAAGATAATCAAAATTTTAGAAAAAACACATAGAAATATCAAAATGAAACATATCAAAAGTGAAACATAACAAAATTCTCATGAAATACCTATTGTTTGGTACCGGCCCTATCAAAACATTACATTAATTACTATACACAAAAAAAGGTTACATACTGTAACATGAATATAATGACATTAGATTTTTTTGTGTGGATCGCGGCAGTATTGAGATGTAGAGTACTCCTCCTCAGATAACTAACATCATCATGGGGTTGAAGTGATGTCACGCTTTCAATGATTTTGAACTTTTGAACAATGTGGGGTTCATCGGAAGCTCCTTACTTTGTGTTTAAATGTTTTAACCTGCAATCATTTTATTTTCAGAAAGAAGTCTGATACCTTTCTATTATGCTGGTACCGAGTTTGTAAAAGAACTTTTGCACAATATATCATTTTGAATTTATCAGGAAGACTACTGAGTTTTATTTCATGAACATACCTTTATCTCTTGTGGTATCCTATTTTATCATTTAAAAAACGAGTGGCGACCAAGGAAAAGAACCACTCGGTACCACGACCACGGTTTAAGCTCAAAGCACTACTATATGGACACACCAGCAAACAGCAGCTTTAAAATAAACAGAATACATGAATCAAGTATAATCAGCATTTACTTGCTTTGTAACATTTCAGTGGCGATGCAAATTACGTTAGATTACTAATGTGGCAGACATATATTGTCTCTGGTAGGTAGTTAAAAAGTTTGTCGCTGGTACAATATGACTTCCAGTTGACAATAAACGAACTAATATTTCTTCCTTATATATAGTTTGTTATGGGTACAAAAAAAAAAAAGTGTTTTTTTTTTCCTTAAAAAAAAAAAAAAAAAAAAAAAAAGATCTGAGAAACAGCTACCATAAATATCAACAGGTAACAATAGATAGTGTTTCATTACTAACTTCTACAGAACTGCTTATATTTTGATGGGCTTTACTTGATTAATATATATTTGATGGCTTTAATGTGCAAATATTCCTGAATAATATCACCCAAGAAATGTATGTACAAATTTTCACTGCTGTTCAATCCACAGGCAGTAAAATAAACTGTTACTTCTACAAAATAATTTCGTAACCCTGACTTTATACTGTTTATCCTCAAATGTGTCATTGAGATAATAATGACAGCAACATACAACCAATGAAATTAAAAATTAACTAGTCACCCTGAAACTTTATGTTACACCACATAACTTATAAAACTAAATCTATTATTCCTTATGCTGTAAAATAGCGTGTCAATTGTCATTTTGGTCCAGGCTGCATTTCAACTGAATCACAACCTCAGATAATATCTATCGCTGTTTGAAAATCATATCTTCAGTGAAGTGCTTATTAACACATATATTGTGATTAAATCTTGATATTTTGGATTTATTTATATGTGGCTGAAATAATGGCATTAGTAAATATGATGATTTGAAAGTGAAGAAAATTTAGAATAATTCTTATCGTGTGAAACCGCACAAGATTAGTTTTAATCCTTAGAAATTTCTGTTTTAAAGCAGAAATAATTGATCTTACCAATATCCTTACAGTAAAAATAATAATAATAATAAAAAAAATTCAGAAAATTAAATATGACTGATTTTTTTCTATAGAACGTTTAAATTTTTACTATTTTATTGAAATACTTATTACTCTCACTGTTATTACTAGTATAGAAGTCTTATGCAATAACACTCTTCCAAGAGCACGAAGCTGAGGTAACTGATATAACAGTATAAATTTGCGGCACGCAGAACCCTGTAAGAGGAGCTGGATTGGGAATCATTGGAGGGAAGGAGGAGGGTAAACAGAGTGCTGGGAATGTACAGGGAATATTTTGGTGATGGGGATATTGGTCAAAGAATTAAGAATAGTGCATAGAAGGGAAAATACTACCATATCCAGAAGCTGAACTCAATTTCATGCATAAGGGATTGGAAATTTTTGGTAAGGGTGTCAAATTACCAAGTGAAGTGATGTAATAATTTATGAAAAATGCTTAAGGACTTTAAAATTAAAATTTGTATATCAGAAAAGTAAATGGGGGCGAGATTTAACACTCCAATTATAAACAAAAATTTTAAAAAATAAATTAAAAAGGGGTAATTAGATGATTATGGGAATTGCCACCAGAGTGGTAGCTCTATTGCAATTAAATTATTATTAATAATAAATCATTAATATCTCCATATCAGCATTTAAAAATGGCACACAGAGTGAATGACCTGTTATGTAATTTAAATGTAACATTTTATTTCTCTTGCACATTGCTGCGCCTACTTATAACACAAGAAAAAAATCCTTTCTAAATATTTTGTTTTTGTTTTGTTTTTTACTTTGAACACTAATTTACAAAATAGTACAGTTAATTTTTCAGATAGCTTTTCTACTATTTCATAAACTGTATTACATTAAAGAATGAAAACAGACTCTCAGACATCAGTATGAAAAAAAAAAAAAAAAAAAAAGTTTTAACCCTTTAACTGCTACGGTTTGCCAGGCCGAGCTCTTGCTGAGTGCTGCTTTGTTTACTCCTAAGCTATTTACCTGCGCTGGAATGCCGCGTTTGACCGATACCTGCTCTGCTGAGGTGGGCACACGGACCAGACCGCTGTATGCTGAATATAATCTAGAGTGTTGTGTGTGACGTTCTTCTGCTGTCGCTCTGCGATTTGAAACCCAAGATACAAAATAAATGCTGTTAATATAACAACTAAAGTTTTTCAGTTTAAAGATCCTCTAAAAGTTAATATCTCCCTAACCAAACATGCAGGTACTTCATATACTAAATAGATATTACAGGAACTGAAATGTTTTTTGTTTGTGAGCGTAGTACAAAATGTGCACATATTTCCCAACCTTTTTGACCCAGGCTATGGACCGCCACTGGCAAGTTAAAATTATGTTTTTATATTTTGTTTAGTTTTAGAGGCGTATAAATGTAATATAATTATTACTCTGCAGTTACCCGTGGTTAATAATTCTTTTTGTGTGATAAGCCTTGAAAAAAGGTACAACACACAGTGGTATATTACATGTTCTGCATTGGTTTCTCGACGTACTTTTTGTTTCGAACATACAGCGCATATATGCATTGGTGTGCTCTTTTTTTAATTTTCAATGTGAATGGCATTTGAAAAATGTCTCCCAGTAAATCCTTGACGATATTATTTATCAGAGCATCTTCCATTGCTAGGTTCGTTCTATTCTGTTGTATATGTTTAAACAAGTTCTCTAAGGGGGCGTCCATAAATTACGTGAGGTGAAATGGGGGGGGGGGGGGTCCGGCGATATCTTACCAAGGGGGAGAGGGAGGTCTTGTTGGACTGTAGAGCTAAAAAAAAGGGTCTACAAATGATGCAAAAGTAGATTTCAGGGGGGTATTTCCTCGAAAAGTGCAGCTTTGGAAGGTTGAGACCTAAAAAAATTAAGGTCTCAAAAAGTTGTGAGGGCTATTTCTAGGGCCGGGATAGGGGGGTGGTCTCACACGAACCAGAATGCACAAAAGGTGGGGGTGAGGGTGTCCGGAAATCCAGAAAAACACCTCACGTATTTTATGGATGCCCCCTTACCAGAGACAGATGAAACTGTGCAACTGACGTTTTTCGTCCGGTTACTACTCGGCGAATAGCGTGAGCATTTAAAATCATTATTGGAGAATGTGGAAAAAGAACTTTTTATACCACTTCATAGTGAAAATATAGTGTGAACTGATTCTCACGTATCTGTTGGTCTCATCAACAATAGATATCTTATGATCTTCTGTTAGAAATATCAGGAAAAATGACAAACTGCTGGAATGTTAACCTAATCCACACTTGTATCCCACAGCTTAATCGTCAAGCGCATGCAGTCAAACATGTCATTAAAGCATTCTCTTTTTCAACACATTTTGCTCTCACTATCTGTAGCTTCAAATTCTGAAGAATTTTCACTTTTGGAGATAAATGGTCATTTTCCACTAGCTGATGTACACGGCTTAGGACTATTACTTTGAGAGCCTGTCGAAGGGTCGTCACTGTGATCCATATCAATGACATCATATTCACTGTCACTTCTATTAAGAATCTACATGATTTCTTCCACTGTACAAACATGACGGCGTGCCATTTTCTCAGCGAAAACTAAAAGGAAAAGAGAAACACAAATTAGATCGCAGCTACCAACGCTCAAGGGTCAAATAAGGAAAACAACTAACCACCCTGGGTGAAATATGGCTACATGTAGGGGCCGCTAAGAGTCTAGCGCATTAACACGTGCAGAGCACACAGGGACCCGAGCAGCTGGACATGTATACACGACCAAAGCACAGACAGGGCGGCAAGGCGGCGCGTGTATAAATGTATGGAGCACAGAGAGGGCGGCGAGTGTGCGCATGTATACACGTCTGGAGCTCCTGGGCGCAGTGGTAGCCACGCGCGTTAACACTTCCAGAGCAGTCAAAGGGTTAAGAAGACCATTAGAATTCATGCCTCTCAACATTAATATCTGGTAATAGAACAAAATTGATAAAGAATTTTTACCAACACCAAAGCACACACGCATGACGCAGCGGGGAAATGATAGTTAACTGATAAAATTGTGATTCAGCCCATGCTGCGGTGGCAATCTCCCTACACACTCATCTTTCTCCTTTCCTTTTCCCACCTACATTTGCCCTTTACTAATTTTAACTATAAATTCTTTCAGTGTTTTTGGTAAATTATTCATAATTTCTCTTGGTAAGCACACCCTTACACTCTTTCATACAAAATAAAATTTTCCCATACCTTTATGCCTGCAATAAACTACACTTCCATGCACCTCTCTTAATATTCCCATCAATATCTTCCCATGCTACATCACTAACATATGCCTTGCACAATCCCTTGACTCTCTTCACCCTCCTTCTATCCTCCAATGAATCCCACTCCAGCTCCATATTATATTAGATACTGATTGTGTTTTGCAGTAATTTCCATAGAAAAATCTAGCAGAACTTCTCTACATCCCCTCCAACTCCTGTATTTGATACCCAAAATGAGGGTCCTATACTACACCACCATATTCCAGTAACGGTGTGACTAGTGTTGCAAACTGAAAAAAAATTTTTTTTTCAGATTTGTGAAAAAAAACATGAAAAAAACTTATCACCCTTGTTTTTTTTCTAAATTTGTTTTTTCTTTTCAGAAAACAATATATTTGATAAATTACAGTTTTATTTACAGACCTTAAATTTTACATGTGTGTTTTAAATCTTACTAAATCATATAATGTCTTACATAATGATTCATAAATGTATCTCTATAGGTAACAATTTTTTATTCATCCTCTATGTCAGTACCACATTTACTAGTATCAGCACTACTAACACTAGTTTGGCCATAGTCAGAATTTTCTGTTTCTTATTCTGTCTGCTCTTGATCCATAACTTCAGAAATAATTACACACAAAAGCTTTTGAGATTGCAATTTTTAATTGTGAGCAAAGTACACAGTGTGCATAAAGACTGTGCCGATAGTTCTGTATTAAGGTCTTTTAAGTTTGAATTTAAATCTATTTTGGAAGGAAATTGATTCATAATTACTGACAATAAATGACTCAGTATCACTATACGCTGCGAGTTTAACAAGTATACGAATATAAGGAAAGCACAATAAGTAATAAAAAGAGGCAAAAAACCATAGATAAATATAAAATTCCTAATTTTTTGAAAAGATCCGTAGGTTTACAGATAAATTCACAGCTGCTGGCAGCACTTGTTCAAATATCGAGTATCAATCCAAACAACGGGGAACGGGGATTCCTTCTCGTAGAACCTAGCCTCTTCGGGAAGTCCCCGTTTGTAAAAGAAAACTTCAATGTTGCCAATATTTTTTTTTTTACTGAACCAGAAAAATATAGTAGATTTAAAATTAAGTACTGAGTATAAACTCTAAAAAGTCGTATTAAACAATAAATGCTTTAAGAACTTTAAATTGAGTAGTTATGAAAATAACATGTTTTTTTACACAGTTTTTTTCATGTTTTTTTTTCATGTTTTTTTTTTCAAGTCAGAAAAAGAAACTTTTTTTTTTTTTTTTTTTTTTTTTTTTTTTTTTTTTTTTTTTTTTTTTTTTTTTTTTTTTACAACACTAGGTGTGACCAAAGATTATTTTACATCTGTAGTGCGTCCCCTCATTCCTTTCAACAACAGAAGAAGGATTTTGAACCCTTTCTCTACTACGTGTCCAATGTGTCCTGCCCAATTAAGTCTGCTATGAAATGTTATGCCAAGGTATTTACATTTTAGTCTCCAATAAGCAGCTCCTTCCCCACTTCATAATCATAATCAACCTTTAACTGTTTATCTGTGTACCTAATAAGCTGGCTCTTCTTTGCATTTATCTTTATCCCATGTTGACTGACTCAGCTAGTTATCCAGTCTAGATTACCCTGCAGATGTTTACAGTCTTCTATAGTTTTTATTCTTTTATATAACACTAGCTTTGCCCAGCATACATTGCAATTCCTCTTTTTCTTTATTATGTGGGCATGCATATACAAAACAGATACATTTTCTATTCAAAATAAATGAAATTTTTATGAATTAAATTAATTTTGAAAATTTTTATTCTAGTACTTCAGGATTTGCAGTATTTTTGGTCTTTCATTTTCTGCAAAAACAGACCAATGTTTTTTATCTGATTTCAATAGTACTTAGCACACCTATATTTAAAAACAAAGCAGTGTAGTAGCTCAGTGGTTACAGTCCTTTATTTCAAACATTTTTTTGGTCCGGTACCAGCTTCAAATTCCAGTGGGAAGCAGGAATTTGTAACAGTTGTAAACAGTTGTATAAGATCAATTGCTTAGTACACTCCCTTTGTTAGGTTCTAACCAACCTTCAAGTTGTAGACAATTTTTTTAAAAAAATTAAAGAGAAAAATACAGTCTACAGCATTTCTCTGCTGCAGTTTGTGACAATTTTAGTGTTTAATCCCTTTTGATTGGATTCTACTAAAAATCCTCTATCAGCATCCACATTGGTAGATTTCTCTCCTAATACAAAAAACGGAAAAGTTGCTTGTATAAATTAGTATTAAGAAGGGGAAGATCAAGTGCAGTTTTGTAAACTAAATGTAAGATGATATTTCATCTATTTTAAAACATGTGTGCGGAAAGTTCCTTCAGGATTAGATAAAAATTGTAGATTTTTAAATTTCAAGAATTTCTAGGTCAGCAACATGCCTGTCGGAATGAGTCCAACACCATTTGACAGGAAATGTTAAGGGCTCTCTGAATATCATGCACATCCCTGTCCCCTTTGGTTATTTTCCCTACCACTTTTGAGAAATTTGTAAAAAAGACTGAATTGTTCCAACTATAAATTTTGCATACGGGTGAGAGGTGGATTTTTGTAAACCAAATGTGGGAAATATTTTTCTCATCGTTTTAAAGTGAACGTGTGCAAAGTTCCATCAAATCGGATACAAACTGTGGGTTTGTATAAAGGACATTTGAAAAAATTATGAAGGATAAAGGAGGAAAAGGATTAGCTTTCTGTAAACCAAATGCAGACAGTATTTTTTTTTAATAAAGTAAGGAAACTAACTTAGGCCACAACCCGAAGCTTCGTTGAATCCTCCCGAAGGACGTGTACTATCCCATTGTGTCAGAGGCAGGACGACCAGTTCCTTTCTTCTGGCACCTGCAGTTTATGTGGAATCTAAACCATGGAACTCTTGACATCGTTCAGATAGCCAAATGCAACTCCTAAAAATTCCTGCTTCCTCTAGATTTTAAACCACAGCCTAATACAGAAAATTCCTTAAATATTCAGCTAGAGACCATTTTGTTGCATACGCATGATAAGTACTATCAAAGTTGGATTAAAAACTGTGAGTTTGAATGAACAATGTTGGCAAAAATTAAGGTGAGGGGGTGGGGTAAGGAAAAGAGTTTCTTTTTGCAAACCAGACAATATTTTTCTGTTTGTTAAGCAAATTAAAAATTCTAACTTAGTCCACATCCTGAAGGTTGACTGAATTATCCTGAAGGTGTACTAAGCTATTGCATCACTGGTAAGTTGTCAACATCTTTTCCTCTGGGACTTACAGTACAACGTGGAATCAAACCACGGATCTGACGTACCTCACGTGATCAAATACCGTGCTAAAAAGTTTCAACTTCCATCCTGATCTAAGCCTGAGAACTTTCGAAAGTAAACCCATTAGCCAGTGAGCTTGCAGTCCACTCTTTTTATTATATATAGCTGATTCCCGTGACTCATATGCATGGATTAAGAATTTCGTTGCCAGAATTGAATATAGACAGCTATTGGTAACGTAGGATTGGTCCCAAACAACAATCAGTTGGCATTATATGACAGGAAAGCCATATAATATTTTACCGTCGAACCTGTCTCATGAAGAGAGTCAATTTCCAATAGTTTTAAAAATAGAAAAACAAACAAAAGTGCAGGGATGTGGAGGGGGGGGGGGTGAGGAGGGGGGGCTAACTAAGGGCAGCTTTTATTAGCTGCTTGTGCTTTGCTAGCCAGTTTACGCCCGCAAGGCATGTCAAAAAAGAAGGGAAAATAAACTGGTTCCTAGAAACATTTAAGCAGACACAAAGTAATAGTAAAGAGTAAATCAACATCTATACTAAATAATACGTTTTGTCTCTGAATGGAATTTATTAACAAATCATACACTAATATAATACACAAGAAGCACAACTTGAGCAACCAAGGCAACATTAAAGACTAACACACACATCTGTCCCTCTGTCACCATTAGATAATTTCTCAAAATTTCGTGACTACAACTGAAAAAAATTTCCTGTGCCCTTTCTACAGATACAAAGTGTAAGCACCTTAGAATTTGAGTAAATTCTAGTTTCCTCAGTTAGAGAGCATAAGGGAGGGAGTAAGCTTCACAGTAAATAATAAATTTTTCAGTTTGTAACTATAGGATAGGAAAGAAACGTTTCATGCAGAAGCCGATACTGCAAGCTAGCTCAATAAATAAACCGATTTAAAAACAGTAAAGTCACTCAATACACAATACAAGCTCTAAATAAACAATTTATAATAGTAAATCAACTAACCTGGAATAGGGTAATCGATTATTATCCCATTTGTAAACAATCGATTTTTGTTACGTAATAATTTCACTAATTCTTAACAATTTTCGATGTAGTAAAGTAATTTTGTAATAATAATTATCAAAAAGAGAGTTGAAGTCACTAAAATTCAGTAGTTTTGGGCCGTGTAAACAGAATAAATACAATTTTAAACACATCGATAGACACACTTGCACTTTCAACATTTTTAATCACATGTTTTCGATAATTGCCCAAACTAAAAATTAAACTTTCTGAAAGAACGAAAAATATTAAAGTTTTAAAATATTCCATGTGGCAGAACAAATATTAAATCAATTTTAAAGTTATTTCATCGTAAACCAAAACGTGGTAGTTTTCGAAATTAAACTGTAATCAAACCAGACCACTCCCGTAAACAAAACCACCGTTAAAATGTGTAGGAATATTCAAAGAAAATTCACATGATATCACTTTTTTGGTATAAACAACACTTGAATAATTATTAAAAAAAGAAACAGGTTTTTACGTCTCAGCAATTTCAAACCCAATTTTTGTTAAATAGATAACTTTGCTAGTATATTAATAAAAATTACACCTTTGAAATCAAGAGCAAGCACTGAAACCTTTGACACTAATTTAATTACTATAATTTGTAATCCAGCAGGGATGACTAAAAAGTTGCACAAATAAGTTAGAAATCGGGGGTTCACCAATTGTTTTTTGGGAACTTATAACCATTGTGCACATAAACTGAATTAATTAACAAGAAAGCTAATTATTTTAGAATTTAGCCAAATACTTTTTATATACCTTAGTAGCCAAGCTACGCATGGTTAAATTTTGAACACATTCTATAATCACATCTTTTTAGACTATTTTTTGGTAAGCAGTAGATTACACATATCACACGGCTGAGGGTATAAAGCTAGCTGCTCAGGCCGTCTGGCTGTCTTTATTGTTTCATCTTCGGATTTCGTCTTTTGTCTTTATCCGGAAACGTTGTGCGTAGTGTATCTGCGCTAGTATGTTTCTTCGTGTCGTTGTGTGCTAGTCCATAAATTATTGGTCATATATCAAAATATGTTAAGGTAGATACCAGTAGCAACATTTGATAAGTATAATCTGTGTTCCATGTACATCTGCAATATTATCTATGCTATGTATGTGTGCTTCTATGAACTCTGCTTATTAAATAAAGGTCAGTCATTCTTAAAACACAAAAACATGCACTACAGTTTTATTTAAAACTTACAGGTAACGGGCCCAGAGTGCCTGATAGGCTTAGGAGATTATCTTGCAAAAGTTTAAATAAGTTATTTTATTCGCAGCAGGAGAAGTAATCAGTAGCTAGCTTAGATATTGTGTAGTAGTGCATGAACTGTTCTTGTGTTTGGTTGCCGCTGGTTTAAATTAAAAAGATGGCGACAACGAACTATATTGTAAATGTGCCTAAGTTACGTGGTAGAGAGAACTACAATGAGTGAGTGTTCGCTGCAGAGAACTTCTTAATACTTTAAGGCATGATGAAGTGTATTATCAAGTCCGAGAGAAACAAAAGTGTTGCTGAAATTACAGTGTTGGCCGTTGATGACGCCAAGACAAAGGTGAAATTGATTCTTAAAATAGACTCCTCACTATATGTCCACATAAAAACTATCAAGACTACAACCGAACTATGGGAAAAACTTAAATCGCTCTTTGACGATTCCGGTTTTACAAGAAGGATAAGTCTTTTACGGCATTTGCTATCCATTTGATTGGAGAGTAGCAGTTCAATGATGTATGTTACGCAGATAATTGAGTCAGGTCAAAAGCTAAATGGAACAGGATTTGCGATAAATGATGACTGGATTGGTTCGTTGCTGCTAGCTGGAATACCTGAAAAATATGAGCCAATGATTATGGCCATCGAGCACTCAGGGATTCAAGTGACATCGGACGCTATTAAAAGCAAACTTAATCAAGATGGTGCATTCGTTATGTCGAAGAATAGCCAACATAAAAGGAAACAATTATATTGCAACAAAGATGGCAGTTCAAATAAGTCAAGTAGTACCAATTTAAAGACTGTTATTGTCAAAAGCTATAAGTGCAAACAGATTGTTCACTACAGAACACACTGCCTAAACAACATGAAAACAAATGCATTCTCAGCAGTGTTTTTGAATGGAAGTTTCAATAAAAGAGACTGGTATATTGATTCTGGTGCTAGTGTTCTTCTAATGGCTAATCAGGACTGGATCACCAGTAAATATCATGAAGTACAACAAGAAATAATGGTAGCAAATCAGGAAACTGTTTCAATTACGTGTGTTTGCGATGTTGTAACATGACGCGCTGTCGCCACGTACAAGATGCATTTTTATTATATATGTAATAATATAAAGTAATTTACATAAATCTTGGGCGACCACCTAAATAGATTTTTGTTGTAATTTTATAAAGTACACAAGATTCCAAGTGAGGATTGTAATGAAATGGTGAACTTATACAGTGTATCTTGGTAAAGCGCATATTAAAGAATTATTGAGCTATGTAGGCTTGAAACTAATCTTGGTGTTCCCGAACCTTGGCGACAAGAAGTCGCGGATTTGGGGTTTTGCCAGACCACACACTCTGCTCCCTAGCGATAGGCGGTCAACAAGGTTACTCACCGGGCGGGAAATGCCTGCCGCCAGAACACAGAGTCGTCCCCGAACTTAGCCGAATATGTCCGACCTCTGTTAGATACGCTGGCCAAATCACATGTCAGGGATATCACGTGACATTAGGTGCCAACCTGGAGATCCAATCCAAATGAGCGTATAACTTAAAATCCTGGGAATTTCTGTTGTATGTGAGCTTCGAGACTGCAAAGGGGCGGAGCGAGAAGTTTCCTCGTGGACCGAAGAGCGAGGAGCTGGACATTCTAACTTCGATCTTCGAGTCCAAGCTATGCTAGTCTAGTCTGAGGTTGACTTGGAAAGTTGGCTTCTCTCGCCAACTGCCGTTGTACGATATCTGGCTGCCAGCTTGCCTTGCTGGAGCAAGCTTATCACAGCAGCACAGCCGGTAATGCGATGATGCGCATTGTCAGACCAGAGAGATGCCTATAGCCGACTTGTGAGATAATCTCACATATCGTGGGTCCGCTACAGTCACCGCAGACATCAGACGCAGGACTACAATGGTAACTTATTACGACCAAGCCATCTGATTGTGCATTCCGTGAAACAGAACCCGTAAGCGACTTTGAGAGGATAGATCCATGTTCTCACTTTGTAATTGTAAAAACCCCTGAGCTAGCGGCATAATTTGCCAGAACTAGTTATTTTCGAATGATATATTGTTCAATCTGGCGCCCATGATTTTCTTTTTAACTGTAAAGTCACAGTATTATGATACCTTGGTCTGAGGTCGTCATAACTTGTATTTTTCATTGTTTCCAATTGTCATTATTTCTTGCATTTTGATTCTGAGATATTTAAAAGTAAATATACAATTGTTTGCTTGCTCATGACGGCTAATTGTAACTCTGAGCGTTGCTTTTATGATTTTGCCAATTTGTGTTAATGTTAACGGTAAATTCGCTCAGACTTGTAATCGCCAGTGATAAGAAAATAAATGTCATATTGTGACAATTTTTCCTAAATTCCAACTAACGTCGAGATTCTTGCAAAATTTATTAATTTTCACTCCTTCATAAAAATTAAAATAATAATCTACAATTATTAATCATAAAGGTATGAAAGATAATAGTAACATAGTTTGCCCCCCAAGGCACCCACTACATATTGTCGCCCAACGTGGTGCCAGATGAGACATTACTACTAAATGTCTGCAAATTGGTGGCACTAACTCAGATTAAATTTGAGCCCAAATTCAGAAAGTTTCATGGAATGTTGCACATGGCTTTTGGCAGTTTTATTATTCTTGTAGTCAATAGATATTCATACAAGATTTTATTTTGATGTTTCCCTTATATTTTAATGCATAAAGTTCATTTTGTTTCGATGCAAAATAAAATTTATTTTGTTTCAACGCATTAAAAGGAAGTTGATTTGTGTTTTCAATTGAGATGCAATACACTTTGTATTGTAACAATTTTGTGATCAGTTTAAAATTTTTAAATGAGTAACGTCAGTGTTGATTTCTTAATGCATGGCAGCTGCTAAGAATATTAAAGACACGCATGTTTTGCCCATGTGTTTGAAGGTAAGTCTGCTTTCATGGTGTTGTGTTGCATGATTCATCGTTGCTTTTCTCTTGCTGTATTTTGGAGGGGTATATGTATTTGTGTGTATTGAAATTCGCGGTACTTTTGTTGTTAGTGAATCTAGATTTCATCATTGCACAATTGCGGTGTAAATTCATTCTTGGTGTGTTCATATGAAGCTGCGATCCCATACAGTAAAAGGTTTCGATATGGAAGATCAGTCTGATAGGCAAAAATCTCCCGAAATCATGAACGATCAGGCTCAGCTAACGGAACAAAGCGGAATATTGGCTGCTGGGGAGGGGAACGTATGTTCTGAAGTTCCGACCCACTCATATAGTTCGCGGTCTACTTTGTCGGCACAGGAAGAAAACATGGAAAATTTTCTGTCACCTGTCGGTGAGATAATCCGGAACACTCCCTCTTATTCAGAACAGACCCGACAAATATCACAAATTCCAGTGGAATCACCACCCCTATCACCGCCAATGCTAAACATGTTGATGACTGCAATAGGGCAACAATTTAATACTGCAATTAATTCACTAAAAGAGGAAAATAAGAGCACGAATCAACAATTAAAGCAGGATTTAAGCCAACAATCAAGCCAGCAATTTCTGCAAATAAAGCAGGAAATTAATTCACAAAAACAGGAATCAAGCCAGCAATTTCTGGAATTAATCAAGAATTTTGATGCATGTTTTGATTCACAAAAGGAGGAAAATAAGAGAAATTCGGATCTGCTTAAGCAGAGTTTTGATACACGATTTGATTCGCAAGCTGCGATATTAACAAATTTGGACGGAAAAATATCCACCTTCCATTCTGTGGTCACAAAAGAAATGTCCGAATTCAAGTCTGATGTAACTAAAATTGTTTCTAAGCTGGAAAGGGACACAGAAGAAGTAAAAACTACCTGTGCTTCTTTGCAATCGGGTAATGAACAGTTGACTAAAAGACTTGACGCCACCGACCTGTCCATTGAACAGATGCGAAACGAGAATGGCCAAAACCTAGGGCAAATTTCGGAATTTGTTCACGAGGTCAAAGACCATACGGAACAAAACCCCCGAAAACTTAACTCGGAGGTGACTGCCATTGCAAGTTCGGTTCAGTTCGTTAAGACGGCACAAAGCGAGTTAAAATTGTCACTGGACGAACTTGTGGAAGCCGGACGTGGTGATTTTAGTCCTCCACAAAATCCTCTGAATGCGGTATTACAGACTGCGAGTGAGTCGGTTGTTGAAGTCACCACTCAACTCTTAGTTAGTGAAATTGTCAGTTTGTACGCAAGAATCTCTGAAATCAAGAAATACAACAATTGCAGTTGTCTTGGATCCACAGTTAAGTGCAAACTGTCGGTAAAACATAAGACATTTGTAGGGCAGGAGAGGAAAGATGTAGAGTACATGTCGTTCTTGAAAGTCAGACAAGAGTCGGCAAGTTTTCCAATCCTCGGAGAAATGCGAAATCAGTCTCAGAATTCACAGCCTATCAACATCGCGTGGAGTTTTTCTGTCCGTAACTTTGTGTGGAACACTACGCAATTTGTTCATTCCTTGCGGTCAGAAAAGACGCAATTGTCAGCTGGACCCGTTAGTAAGTGGGGTCGGTCGACGGACTCTGTACCTGTTCCAGGAATGTCATTAGCTGTCGGGCACAAACCGCCGAACGTCTGTGACCTTGTAGGCTCAAGCTTCTACGTCCTTCGAAATCCTGTTGAAAGCGGTAAAGACAAATATTCGCGACGCAGAATTATTTTCCAGAGGAAGATCAATGGACGTCTCAAATTCGTCTTGTAGGCATTGTTCAACAAGTTGTGTAGCATGCCAAATACAATGACGAAAAGGCTGACTATGAATTGACCAATTTGAATCATAAAAAAAAAAAAAAAATTAAATGTACAGTACACATTGTTTTAGGTTAGACGCCTTACTGAAATTAATCATGCTTGAAAAACGCTGATGCCAGTTCCGCTAGTCTAAATCGTCTGATTTGCTGGAAAGATTAGATAAACGTAAAATCAAAATTCAAGTTAGCAGAAGTTGCACTTATAGTTAAAGCTACTTAGGATATTTCCATATTCGGAATTTTTAATGCTTATTTCGCTATTCCGAACTTTATATTTTGTCCATGTGAAATATTAATAGTCACTTTTGACTTTCACACTGTTAATTGGACTTGATTTGGTAATATTGAAATATTAAATGTTTTCCTGAGCCAGATAAATTGATATGCACTCGCGGAAAATGAAGCGCCATTAGCAAGCACAATTTCTTGTCTTCGCAATCACAATGAATCTGACAGCGATACAAATATTGTGATATGCTTTCTAAGATGTATTCTGTGACATAAACGAAAAGGGTTTCAACATTTTGTGATGCATGAGTTCGATGTAATGTTTTACCTTAGGTAGTTGCATTATATCTTTTCTGAGTAGAAGTGTACAGCGAGCGTAATATCGCTTTGTCTGTGTTGATCGAAGATCGCATGTTATCTCGTCAACGTAATTTACTTCTTTGTTTTTGTGTATCTGGAAAGGGTAGCGAAAGTGCCATAGATAATGCCCTATAGAACACGAAACCTTGCCAGAAAGATTTGTTCGAATTGTATTGGTCATCACAGAAATTAGGAATCATAAGTTGAAGGATTACAGATACATAGGAGAGTTATCACAATACCTTGCTGTTATTTTGCTGACGATAGAGCGAGGTCGAAGAGCAAAAAGTTAAAGGCGACTGCGTTTGTAAAGGCTAAAAAGAAAAAAACTTTATTTACAGGATATATTCAATAATTCAGCTAACTTTGCAAGTTAAGGTAATTATATTTGATGCTAACTTCAATAAAAAAGGAATTTTGTATATGATAATTACACAGATGGTGAAGACATGAACAATAAGATTATTGGTGATATCGAAGTTTTTCCTGCTATATTCCGGGCCTTATTCAATGGCCAGAGTGATCTCAAAGAATTGTTATATGTTGACGGACAAACCGAGATCGGGCCTCATAACGTCCGAAACCTAAAGCCATTCCATATATCGTAACGGTATCGAAAAAGCAGCGGGAAACTTTTCTGTGCCCGTTCAGGTCGAAAGACAAATATTTTGCTTCAGAAACAAAATTCTGGTGCATCAATGAAATCAGCTGGAGGGGTAGACAGACAAGAATGTTGTGTAACCCAGGTACCTGGTTGTCAGCTGAGCCCATTAGCAAGGCTAAAGGATCCGCTAGCACAATGCATCTTCCGAGAATTTTGTCAGGGAGCGCAGATGTTGGACTTAGGGTCATCACTGAGTGCAAAACGTTTCACGTCTGGCATCAGCGTGTTATCGCATTCCATAAATATGCGATCATCGTGTATTCCGAAAGGAATTATGCGATAAAAAGAATCCACGGAAGCCTAAAAAAACATCTCACTGACATGTAAGCATCACGTCAGGCGTAGCAAATGAGATGATGAATTGGCTAGGCGTTGGGTTTAGAGTCTGGTAACACGAGAATATTATATAGGAAAAAAAAATTAGATTAAAACTATTGTTGGACAGCATACATTTAGCTCAGAATTGTGTGCACTCAACGAAAATAATTTCAAGATTTATATTTTTCTCTTTAGATAAATTCATAGTATTCTGCTAGCGTGGAATCTCAAAATTTCTTTGTATTGGCAAACGGAAAACCTGAGAGCGAACCGTTCTATGCACAAAGCTTACGACCATTTTTCATACAAGCTAAAGAAGCATAAGTGTATAAAAGAAGATATTCGCTAACTGGGATGGATTTTCAGCTTAAAACGTGGAGTAGACGGACATGTTAAGAGTATTATAATAACTCCTAAATAAAGAGAAATATTATATTCTTTGAATGTCGAGATAATCTCGAATCATCAATAGACCCATTGTGAAAGGTATCGTAATATTATTGAGGAATGATAGTTACGCTATTCATTATTCTTTCATTTTATGTGCGGAATGGATATATTTTGGGTCCGCTTGTATGCCAAAGATGCTACAGCGACTTTGGTTGACGATGATGAAAGGTCCAGTCAGACCGCATAATGTGTATAAATGTCTCATATGGGAATGGTAAATTTTATAAAAATTCCATTCCATATACCCATGAGCAAATACAGTTTCCTTTTGCCATAAATTCGCAATCACTTCACAGACGGTATGTTAAAAGTTAGAGATGTCGACACGTGTGAGACTAATTAGGAGACCACCTAACATTCAACGTAAGGTTCATAATTTACGTAACAAACGAAAACATGTACTTACATCGTTCATTCCACACCACGTTGAATTATAAGTAAATGCCGCGTCATTAAATCCAAGATTACAGTTGGTGATATTTGACCATGAACACGAACACATCTTCTCTCTGAAATGCTTGTTGAATTAACCGTCGTTCATGACGCAAATCACGTCACCGAATCCGACTAAACTATTCCGTTGTTTTGAGATTAAAACCGCGCAATGTAATGAGATATTTTACGCTCACCTCTAGCATCTTTATGGGATGTTTGTTGAAGGCAGAATTATTTTTATGCACATGAGTAAAGCATCACGCTAAATTGTAAATACAATGTATAGTTCAACCACTTTCTGCATAAGTGGTTCTGACAATGTTTTGGTTTTATTAATGTGTTTCATTTTAGTAATTTAATGATAAGATTTAATACAAGTTATTTTCAAGATTATTATTATTTAAACATGTATGTAAATAATTTCTTTTCATGTATATTTAGTATTGTGTTTAATTTAACTTTGTATTTGGAAGGCTACCTGAATTCACGTGCTTCTGTTGTAAAGAATTGTAAGATGGCCAAAAGGACATATGCTCCAGTTATAAATTCACCTTACAAGGCAGGAATACCGATGGTTATTGGAATCACATTTAAAATTTATGTGATTGAATAAAAAAATGCTTCAGTTTTTGTTGAGTCACAATGGAGGTAGAATTAGGTAGTTAAAAATAAAATTATTGTACCATAATTTTATTTTCACCAACGGACGGCCATATTGTAACATGACGCGCTGTCGCCACGTTACAAGTTGCATTTTATTATATATGTAATAATATAAGAGTAATTTACATAAATCTTGGGCGACCACCTAAATAGATTTTTGTTGTAATTTTATAAAGTACGCAAGATTCCAAGTGAGGACTGTAATGAAATGGTGAACATACAGTGTATCTTGGTAAAGCGCATATTAAAGAATTATTGAGCTATGTAGGCTTGAAGCTAATCTTGGTGTTCCCGAAGTCGCGGATTTGGGGTTTGCCAGACCACACACTCTGCTCCCTAGGGATAGGCGGTCAACAAGGTTACTCACCGGGCGGGAAATGCCTGCCGCCAGAACACAGAGTCGTCCCCGAACTTAGCCGAATATGTCCGACCTCTGTTAGATACGCTGGCCAAATCACATGTCAGGGATATCACGTGACATTAGGTGCCGACCTGAAGATCCAATCCAAATGAGCGTATAACTTAAAATCCTGGGAATTTCTATTGTATGTGAGCTTCGAGACTGCAAAGGGGCGGAGCGAGAAGTTTCCTCGTGGACCGAAGAGCGAGGAGCTGGACATTCTAACTTTCGAACTTCGAGTCCAAGCTATGCTAGTCTAGTCTGAGGTTGACTTGGAAAGTTGGCTTCTCTCGCCAACTGCCGTTGTACGATATCTGGCTGCCAGCTTGCCTTGCTGGAGCAAGCTTATCACAGCAACACAGCCGGTAATGCGATGATGCGCATTGTCAGACCAGAGATGCCTATAGCCGACTTGTGAGATAATCTCACATATCGTGGGTCCGCTACAGTCACCGCAGACATCAGACGCAGGACTACAATGGTAACTTATTATGACCAAGCCATCTGATTGTGCATTCCGTGAAACAGAACCCGTAAGCGACTTTGAGAGGATAGATCCATGTTCTCACTTTGTAATTGTAAAAACCCCTGAGCTAGCGGCATAATTTGCTAGAACTAATTATTTTCGAATGATATATTGTTCAATCTGGCGCCCATGATTTTCTTTTTAACTGCAAAGTCACAGTATTATGATACCTTGGTCTGAGGTCGTCATAACTTGTATTTTTCATTGTTTCCAATTGTCATTATTTCTTGCATTTTGATTCTGAGATATATTTAAAAGTAAATATACAATTGTTTGCTTGCTCATGACGGCTAATTGTAACTCTGAGCGTTGCTTTTATGATTTTGCCAATTTGTGTTAATGTTAACGGTAAATTCGCTCAGACTTGTAATCGCCAGAAAATAAATGTCATATTGTGACAATTTTTCCTAAAGTTTGCCCCCCACTACAATGTGAAGATAGTAACCTCAGTTAAAGGCAGTGCAATTGATATAAACATTGAAGATGTGTTTTGTGTTCCAAACTTAACAACAAATTTCATCTCAGTTAGCAAGTTAATTCAGAAAGGCAACAAAGTGATTTTCACAGAAAATGGTTGTGATATCTACAATAAATGTGGAGAATTAGTTGCTATTGCTTCTTTGACGAATGGTGTTTATAAATTAAACCTGCAAGAAAGGATTAATGTAGCTGTGACAACTACATTTCTCACTTGGCATCACAGACTTGGTCACGTGAACAGTGATTGCTTAGTGAAAACTGAGAAGGCAGTAGAAGGAATGAAGTTTGATGATGAAGTCAATGTAAACAAATCATCTTATAAGACTTGTTGTGAAGGAAAGCAATGTCGGCTACCTTTTGCAAGTAGTGGTACAAGAGGTACTGAATTATTACAAATCATTCACAGTGATCTGTGTGGACCGATGGAGCAGCAATCACTAGGAGTTTCATCTTACGTTCTATTATTTGTAGATGACTTCAGTTGGATGACAGTTATCTATTTTTTTTAAAAAAGCATTAAAATACTTTAAAGAATTTAAGGCATTAGCTGAAAATAAAATCAATAGAAAAGTGAAAGTCTTCAGAAGTGATAATAGGAGAGAATTCTGCAATTCAGATTTTGATAATTACTTAATGGAGTTTGGAATAATGCACCAGACGACAAATCCATACACACCACAACAAAATGGGTTATGTGAGCGGATGAATAGGATGATTGTTGAGAAGGCAAAATGTATGCTGTATGATGCTGACTTAAGTAAGAAGTTTTGGGCTGAGGCTTGTAACACAGCTGTATACTTAACCCTCTACAGGCCAGGTGCGGTCTCTGTGACCGATGCAGTTTTCTATCGGTTCATTCCAGTTCACAATGTAGCTCGACGCCTTCGACCCTCCCCCTACCTTCCTAATTCTGTTTATTATTGCTGCCAGTCCAATTGTTGAAGCTGTGCGCATGCTTATTTTTCAGTTATTTCGTTTCTGCTCAGTTTTCGGTCACCGTGACCGCACCTGGCTTGTTGTGTCCTTCGGTTTTCAGTCAGCGTGACCGCACCTGGCCTGTTGTGTGCTTAGTTGTCATTTTACCCAAACAGAAATGAATGTGAATAATTGTGAACAGATCAGAAAGTGGCTTGAAGAAGACTTGATTCCTGAAGATGGGAGTGATCCTGATGATGCCTGGAGTGACACAGAAGTAGCTGATATTCCAGAGAATCACGTACTTCAAGAATCTCATGATTCAGAATCTGAACAACAGGCAGATTCAGCTTCAGATGAAGAAGAGCCTACAACAAACTCCCAGGGGAGGACAGATGAAATCAGTCAAGAGGTAAAACTTATTGTAGTAAAAATAATTTTCTTTGGCATGGCTGTCCGAGTACGACTCGTAGTAGAAGACGGTTGCACAACATAGTCTCCGAAACACCCGGTATTCATCGTGAATATAGAGACCAAATAAATAGTGAATCGAGTGCAGAAGATATTTGAAATTTTTTATTTGATGAAAACATTCTGAACAAAATCATCGCATCTACAAATCAGCATTTAGAAAAATATAAATGCCAGTAAGAAGACAAAAGTAATTGTTACGATGTAGATGTTGTAGAGTTGAGAGCATTGTTTGGTATGCTATATTACTCCGCAATTTTCAAAGAAAATCATGAAGACTTCACGAACTGGTACAGCTCCGATGGGACTGGTAGAGACATATACAGGTCAATTATTTCTAAAAATAGACTGAAAACCTTGCTGCTAGCCTTACGCTTCGACGACCACATAACAAGAGACGAAAGGCACAAAACAGACCCTGCAGCTCCCATAACGGAGGTTTTTGATGCTTTTGTTACAAATTCAAGGAGTATTTACTGTATCGGCACATCAACGTGTGTTGACGAAATGTTAGTAGCATTTCGTGGCCGTTGCAAATTCAAAATGTTTATGCCAAAGAAACCAGCCAAGTATGGTGTAAAAATTTTGTGCCTCACAGATGCTGAAACAGGATACTTACATAATGCCTATGTATACGTTGGAAAAGACTCAGACGGAAAGTATTTGCCAGAAGAATATAAAATATTCAAGAAACCAAGTCAGGCCGTTTTGAAACTTGCTGAACATATCAAAGGGAGTAACAGAAACATAACAGCCGACAATTGGTTCACGTCAATAGAATTAGTACAGGAACTTCAAAGAAAAGGTCTAACATACGTGGGAACAATAAAGAAAAACCAAAAAGAAATACCAGCAGCATTCAAAGCGTCACCAACACGTCCAGTTGGATCTTCCTTGTTTGGTTTCTGTGATGATCTAACGTTGGTGTCATATGTACCGAAAAAATCTAAAGCAGTGATTCTCATTTCGAGTATGCACCATGATTGTACTGTAGATAGTACAATAAATAAACTGGATATAATTATGTACTATAATGCCAACAAGTTTGGTGTGGACTTACTGGATCAGCGTTGCGCCAGTTACAACACGGCAAGAAGAACTCGACGATGGCCAATGGCGATTTTCTATCGACTGCTTGACATTGGTGGCTCAAACGCCTTCGTCATTTACAATACAGTTCATGAGCAAAAAATACGGAGGTTTGATTTCCTAAAACAACTTGCTGGAGAGCTTGCACGATCAAATATGATGCGTCGTACATACAATCACCACATACCACGAGAACTACGTGAGGTCATTCGCAGAATCCTCAAAGTTCCAGAAGAGAAACCCCAAGGTGAAGAAAAATTGGAAAAAAGGAAAACATGTTATACGTGTGACCCTAAAAAAAAGAGAAAAACTTTTCATGCTTGTTTCATGTGTCGGAGACCTATTTGCGCACAATGTAGCCAAACAATGTGTAAACAGTGCCGAATTAATTTGGCCGAGTCAACACCTTTTTTATTTCATTAATTTATTATGTATAAAGGCACTTCAATTTGGAAATTCTTAAAAAAATGTTCAAAACAAGTTTGTTGCTTTATTCAATAACATCTTTATTGCAGACTAGCATTTGCCCGCTGCTTCACGCGCGCGTGCCTTGGCAGGTGTAGAAATTATTTACCGATTTTATTCTCTTATCAGACATTAACGTGGAAAGGCATGAACTGTTAATGTATTCTGAATAGTTTCGTTTGTTTCGGTTAATACGTTAGGTTCGGTTTTCATACTGATGTCAGAGAGTTGTTTTATTCATATTTTAACGTGATGCAATTGATTCAATAGTAGAAAAGGTTCCTGAAAAATTAACAGTAGTAATTCGTGGTTGTAATTATTGTGCGAAGTATAAACATTTATTGTTTAGAAAGGCCTTTTATTTTTGCGTTATAAGTAAATAAAGCAATGCTTAAGAGAAATAATATACTATCATCAGCATACTTCGTAGGTCACTCATTGTAATGCCTCTGTGTAGACCACGTTTCTGGTCTGATTGTTCATTGTACATATGTACAGGCGTGATCTGCCACTCACCCTGGAGCAAGCAACTGTATAGCTGGCCGTGCTGAGAAACATGGTGTCCGAAGATCAATGCCTACGGTTCCCAGTGTCTGTCCCTGAGACTTGTTAATTGTCATGGCAAAACATAACGTTAGGGGAAATTGTAGGCGCTTAAATTTGAACGGGAAGTTTGAAGGAATCAATGGTATTCGTGGAATCAATACTTCCTCTCCTCGTCCACATCCTGTTAAAATAACGGCCTCAATGATGTTTTTGTGCAATGATTTCACCAGAAGTCTAGTCCCATTGCACAGCTGTGGTGGTGATATGTTTCTCATTAGCATAATTGGATTACCAACTTTTATATTCAGTTCATGCGCGGGTAGACCAGATGCGCTGAGGGAATTTAAGAACTCGGTTGTGTAAGTAGTCTCGTCGGCTTGATCTTCAACCATGTTTATAGCGACGTAAGTCATCGACGTTGTTTTCATCATATTCCAGGATATACTTATTGATGACATTCACGTCTTCATTCCTGGGGTGCCAGTATCGCTAGTTCACAAAACCAAGATTTTTCTTTGTTGGTAATATTTACTATGTCAGGATACACACTCGAAATTAGATCATCGATGTTTGGCACCATAATACAAAGTGACGAAGTCAATTTTATTTCTCCGTTTATTTCTGGCATGGTTCCTTCGCCAATTGCTAACAGAATTTTGGAAAATTGTTGAGACTCTGGATCTGCTCGGAGATATGTTCTCATGTTCGTTTTTAAAGAATACTTTTGTATGCTGAACCATAAAGATGACTGTTTTATACATGCATTCACTTCATCCGCCCTTGTACCTCTTGGCACTACAGGTAGCGTTTGGCGGAAATCTCCCAAGAAAAAAGAAATGTAATGCCACCCATTATTCTGTTATTATTACGAATGTCTTGTAACGAACGATCAACAGCCTCAATTGCATTTTTGTGTGCCATAGTGCATTCGTCCCATATAATAAGTTCACATGTTCTGATATGATGCTTTGTTATAGGCCTAAGAGACGATGCCTGCAGCTTTATAATCTACGCGGTGTAGCATTAGGATATGGAACATTTTTAATTTAAGTTTCTTTCAATATAGCCGTATTTTCTATGTAATTATTTCAGTCGCATGTAAGTACGTGGCGAAACAACAGCCTGGACCAGATGACAATTGACTCGTTTTGTTTAGCATCAGGCATAACGGGTTTAGTTTTAAAATTTACGCAGTGTAGAATAGAATTTTAGGATGCCTAGTTATATTTGAAATAAAAATTCGTTACCAATAATCACAGCATCTCAATTTTTTCTGATTTATTTATTTTTTGCTGTTTGGATATTGGTTTTTATTTTATGTTGATACACCATCAATTATTCCTGCTTTAAAATAGAAATTTATGTGAATTGGAATTAATCTTGGTTTTAAATCGTCGTATCATTATTGTCATTATTTCAGTCAGATATAATTAATTCAAAAATGTAAAAATGGATCACGGTACAGTATATGTACTAATGTTCATGTAACTCAAGCAATTATTTCTGAGTGGCAAAATTATCACAAGTTGTAAATCGATTGAAATGCAACCTGGACAGTGATGACAGCTGATATGCTTTGTTATAGGCCAAAGGGACGATGCTTTTAGCTTTATAATTTACGCGGTGTAGCATTAGGATATGAAAATTTTTTTATTTGAGTTTCTTTCAATATATCCGTATTTTCTATGTAATTATTTGAGTCGCATGTACCTGAATTTTCGGATGCCTAGTTATATGCACGTTATAGCCACGAGACATATTAATCGAATAAAGTACTTCCAAATATGTGCAATTCCGCACAAGTCATTATGAAAGAAGTATGTTTTATTACTTGCTGATATTTATAATAGCTGTTTTTCAGACATCGCTCTTCGAGAAAAAACTGAATCTCGTATTAAGTATTGGCTTATTGTGGCTGTATTGTACAGCGTTCACATAGCAATTTTGTTCCAGAGACAAACTGTATAACAGTCAACCAGAGACAATACATGTCTTCAATATCAGTAATATAACTTTTTCGTAATTCAACAGACCTGTTACGATTCAAGTAAATGCTGATTATACTTGATTCACGTATTCTTTTTATTTTGAAGTACTGCGGTCGAGAAAAATGAATCGCAGAAGTAAAAAAAAAAAAACAGGGAAATCCTAAATTTTTTCAGGTCTTTTTCTGAAAGGAGTGACCGTCTGAATGTGTATAATTATCTGTGGTCTACAGTTTCACATTTCTGAAGTTTTTTACTGACTTGCTTCTTCCCATGGTACATATTAGTCGTTAGCTACTTCTGCAGATGTTGATCAGCAACATTAGCTTTAAAAATTTGAAAACACCATGCAAATTGATGCGGTAGTTTTTGCGTTATTAGAGATCAAGCCTCACTACAAACGCAGCTTGCTTACAGATTTATAATAGTATAGATGTATACTGAAACCAATTTGCGAATAATTCCTTCTATTTGTTTTTGGTTTATAAAATAAAAAAGTATTCTCAAATTGTCATTTAATGTAGCAATAAATTAGCGCGGTCACCATGATCGCACATGGCCTATTAAGTTATAAATAATGACCCGGCCTGTAGAGGGTTAACATAATCGTACCGTATCATCAGTTCTGGATGGTAAAACACCATATAAGCTATGGATGGGAATTAAGCCAGATTTAAGTAATTTGAGAATTTTGGAATCTCCTGTTATTGTTCATGTCAATAAAGAAACAAGATCTAAGTGGGATAAAAAGTCAGTTGAGTTTATACTTTTTGGCTTTCCTGATAATATCAAAGGGTACAGAGTATATGATCCGATAAAAAGACAAATATTTACAAGCAGAGATGTGATCATTATGGAAAAGCCATCAGTAATGGTAGACTGCAGATAGTGAAAAGGAATGTATAACTGAAGAGAACATGTCAGAAAATAAGACATTACAAGATTCAGTGGGGGACATCACAGACTTAACATTAACTGAAGAGTCACTGAAAGCTTCATCAGATTGTGATTATGTTCCAACTGACTATGAAGAATGTTTGGATGCTCAGGGTACAGGTGATGAATCACATAGGCCTGTCAGAGATGCAACTAAGGAAAATGGAAGCGGCTTCTAGGCGATATAAATAAGAAAAGAAAGGGAAATTAACCCACCACATACCAAAGTGGACGGATGCGATGAGAGAACACTAATGCTGACATTAGGTAACGTTCGGTGTGCGCACACGTTCCGAGCCTAATGGCCCGTTTTTTCTATTTGTGAGCAAGGCATATGCCGAAATATTGTGTTGTTTGTTTGTCAGCATTAGTGTTCTCTCATCGCATCCGTCCACTTTGGTATGTGGTGGGTTAATTTCCCTTTCTTTTCTTATTTATAGGCCTGTCAGAGAAAGACGTGATATGGTTTTGGTGGTATTTGTTATACAGAGAATAATTTAGACAATGTGACTGAACTTACATTTAAACAGGCATTGGAAGGACCTGAGAAAAATCAGTGGTTACAGGCGGTACAGGAGGAGTTAAAAAACTTTGAAGAAAATGATGCTTGGGATATAATAGAGCCTCCATAGTGCAGTGTAAGTGGGTGCTTAAGAAAAAGATTGAGTGTGACAATAAAGTGCATTTTCGAGTAAGGTTAGTAGCTAAAGGTTTTACTCAACAACCTGGTATAGACTGTAACGAAACATTTTCGCCTCTGGTAAGACATAGTACTTTGCCATTACTGTTTGCTTTGTCTGTGAAGCTTGGATTTGATACTATGCATATAGTTGTAGTTACTGCATTCTTGAATGGCGATCTTAATGAGGATATTTACATGCAAATTCCTGAAGGATTTAACTGTTCAAATCCTGGTAAAGTACTAAGACTAAGGAAAGCCATTTATGGGCTAAAACAGTCATCAAGAATGTGGTATGATAAGGTAAATACTTGTTTAATTAATATTGGATATTCAAACTCCAAATATGAACCTTGTTTATATATTAAGAATAATGGCAAAAGTATAACCATAATCACATTGTATGTCGATGATTTTTTTGTTTTTTCAAACAATTATAATAATACAAATAAGCTAAAATCTGCATTAGGATCTCAATTTAAAATTAAGGATCTGGGGCAAATCAAGCAGTGTCTTGGTATGTCTGTCTGTTATGATAAACAAAAAATAATGTTAACTTTGGATCAAAGTAATTATATTGATCAGTTGTTACTTAAATTTAATTTAGTTAATTGTAAGTCTGTTGACATGCCATTGGAACCTGGATTAAAATTAGCTAAAGATGAGAATTGTGATAAAAAATTGCCTTATCAACAATTAATTGGCTGTCTAATGTATCTAGCAATACTTACCCATCCAGATATTTCATATGCAGTTGTGTACTTGAGTCAATTTAATAATTGTTATAATGAAGAGCACTGGACTCATGCTAAGCGTATATTAAGATATCTCAAAGGAACCAAAAACTATTGTATTAAATATTTTGGGACAGATGTTAACAGAGAGATAGTTGGTTACGTAGATGCAGATTGGGTCAATGACATACTAGACAGGAAGTCCTACACAGGATTCTGTTTTAGTCTCTCAGGTGGTGTGATATCTTGGGGTAGTAAAAAGCAATACAATATTACATTATCAAGCATTAAGGCTGAATATGTAGGAATATCAGAATGTTGTAGGGAGGCCATTTATCTGAGAAATTTAAATAAGGAAATAACTGGTCATTTACAGTGTATTGTAATCTTTAATGACAATCACACTGCTCATAAGTTATTGTATAACCCTGTCTTTCACAATAGATCAAAACATATTGACATAAAATACCATTTTGGTCGAGAATGTATTAATAAGAATACTGTTAAAGTAGAATACTTAGAAACAGCAAGTATGCCTGAAGACATACTCCCAAAACCTTTATGTCATGTAAGGCATTGTAAACATTTAAAACTATTGGGAATACAAGAAAAGTAATGTTGTTAGTTTATTTTGATATAGTGGGGGTATTGGTCATATATCAAAATATGTTAAGTTAGATACTAGTAGCAACATTTGTTAAGTATAATCTGTGTTCCATGTACATCTAAAATATTATCTATGCTATGTATGTGTGCTTCTATGATCGCTGCTTATTAAATAAAAAAGTCAGTCGTTCTAAAAACACGAAAACGTGCACTACAGTTTTATTAAAACTTACATAAATAAATAAATATTGGATCTTGGAAACAGCTTTAATTATTTGGATGAAATTTAATATTTAGATAATGTTTTGTTTTTTAAGTTTAACTAAATAGGTGTTGTTCCTGCAAAAATTAGATTTTACAAAAAAAAAAAAAAAATAGCAATTCTTGTATTTGGTATCTTGCAAACGGCTCTAAAGCCATCTTGTAGATATTTCAGGCATCAGTATGCTGGGCTTATGTTAGTTTAGTTCTCTTTGGTTTCAGCAATCTTAAATCTTTAAACGAATAATTTTTGCACACTAGCTGAACCGTGCGAATAGTATCATGGCCTGTCACCGAATGGTAATATAATAACGTGGAAATAAGTAAATGCAAGTATTTATTAATGAAAGGTATTTTATTTTGAAGAGCAGTAATAAATATCACTTTTACTGTAAAAATTTGTTATCATTAAATACTACATGTTTAATTGTAAAACATTTAAAAAGTTGGCGTTTAAAAAATATTGGCTTTGTCAAGTGTATATTTTTTCTGGTCTTCTTTACTTTGAAAAAAAATATTAGCAATTATAATGTGATCATCATTGATTTTTAGTAGTACGTGTCTTTAACAGAAAAATAAACATTAATGAATCTACAAACTCATGAAAAAGTCACATGAAGAAACAGATTCTGATAAATGCAATCCTGACCTTTGAAGCATTGGCTCTTGTGATTTATTAATGTTCATAACAAAGGTTACTTCTATTGGGAATCATTTTCTTATTATTTGGAAAGGCATGGTTGATCAGAAAATGTGAGGTTAATGCGAGGTACAAGCACTGTTTTATCGGAATGAATGAATTTAGCAATGATGATGTAATAGTCTAGGTGAATTATCACAAATCTTGCACCATTAATTATTCTGCATTAACATTAATATTTGTGTTTAACATAATAATAGCATTTTTCTTTAAAAACAATTTATAACGTGGTAAACCAGACGATCTCAGAAATGGCTCTAGGGATTTTGATGAAATTTCATATTTAGATAACATTTTACGTTACAAGTTTATCTTGTATTAGGTATATCAAAGTTGGCCCTAATCTCCTAGAAGTAGCTTCTCTTTTGTTAGAGCAAGGAACTGTGCTACTCAAAATGCCTAGGCAGCCTTCAAGAAAAATGTTTTACTTTAATCAATCTTTACTCAAAGTCTTGCATATTGAATAGAATTTGAAATATTTCAAGTGAAGATCAGTCACTCAGGTATGTTATTTTTATTCAAACATTTGATAAAGAAAATTATTTCATGTTTACTTTAAAAGGTTAAGGTCATAAATCATTGATTTGAAAAATTGAAACTCCTAAGCTCAGACAGTATATGTAAAATTTTATTTTAAACAGTCAAAATTTTGAACAATGAATATTCAAGTATGTTCCAGGTCTTTACTGTTATGCTACTTTTATTTTCAGCCAAGAAATTTGTGATGAGGAAGCAGCAGGGAATCTTACAATGTGCCCAGAATGTGACGTCGTATGTGGCTATTCACTTCTCTCCAATTCGTGCATCTTCAGCCGTGTGACCTATATTTTTGATACACCAGCAGCAGTTGTGTTTTCAGTTTTCATGGCATTTTGGGGTATGTAAATAAAAGAACTTTTTTCAAAATAATAAATTTGAGTATGATTTCAATAGTATCAAAGCTGATTTAAATAATGCTTAAGCAAATTATTAAATGAAATAAATAAGTCTAACTCTTGAAATGTGTTTAGAACCCTTGATTTGTTAAATGAAAGGAATTAAAGAAAACTACATTCATCCAGATACAAAAAATAATTTATTGATTGTAATTGGAAAATCATCAATAATTTTGACAGAATGAAGAAATGCATTAAATTAAATTCTAAGCAAAATAGGAAAGCTGAATTCCCTTATTTATTACCCAAACAACATCTTCTGTACTTAAGATACAGATTTCTGACGGCCTTTCTCAGTCACCTCAAACCCTGAACTAAGATAACCTCCAACTATGATAAACTGAGTACTCAGAACCATCAGCCATACTCAACATCAGGTGTATATTTTGAAGAGTGATTGTATGGAATGAAATTCTTGTCGCCATAATCAATGAAGCACCTTGATAGTTCAAAAATCAAAAGACCTTTGCCAACAGTGGTCATGCGCTCAATTTTTCAGTTATTTATTAATGATTGTGCTTCCTACAGAAGTAGTCTGTAAATCATTTAATCATCAATGGCTTTCTGATATCCAACAGGTCTATGCACAGTGACAGCTTTCCACACCTCCCTTTGTTCCGCCATTCTCCTAGTCTCTATAAATTTCCCATTTATCATTTTGTCATCAATGATTTTATTCCTTCCCTGACATCTTCTTTTCCCTCCATTTCTCCATTTACAATCCCCTTCAGAGCAGTTTGCTCAAAAGCCTTAAATTCTTTGAAAAAGCCTGATGTTTTGTTTTTTTTTTTAAACACTGAGATTCAACGTAATAAATTTCACTATCCCGGCGATGTGCCGATCGGCAGATTTCTCTCTGGCTCGACCTTGACCAAGTGTGAGTCAAAGTGCTTATATTTCAAGAAAGTAGTAGAGTCATTGCACAGAACCTCTCTTATGTAATTCTGCTTTGCACATGCCTGCGTCTTACATTTCTTGTCAATTTCTCACTAGTTTCTTATGTAAATATTGTTTTATTGTATATTACAGCTTAATTTACATTCACTATTTTTTTGTATGATTTATGATGGGAAAGTGTACATTTAATATATTATGGTTAAATAACAAAGATCACAAACATTGGCTTGCTCCATCCCGTGATAAATACAAAGGATATTGCAGTGTTTGCTGTAACAGATGAAGGCCAAAAATAGCACCTCTGCTGGGATAGAAACGTTTTTGAATGCTCAGTCGAAAGAAAAACTTCAGCCTGTCAAGGAGACATCAGATGTTGCTGTTGTATCGGCTAATTCTTTGGATTTTGCTGTTCCTCCTCCAAGTACAACAAATGCTTTGACAGTTCTCAAGATCCCAGTTCTTGATGCTGAAATAAGGCGGACTGTGAAGTATGTGACTAGTCATTACTCGTATAATTTTTCAAAGACATCAATTTGTTATTCCAAGAAATGTTTAGTGACAGCCAGATAGCTAAACTATTTTCCTGTGTACCAACAAAATGTGCTTATCTGATTTTATAGAAATTTGTTTTATGGCTCTCTGAAAAATTGCAGTAATTATGTTTCATTGTTTGATGAGAGTTTAAACAACTTCTTACAAAGTAAACAACTCGATGTCCATATGCAATACTGGAATGAATCTTCAAACACAATTGAAACCTCATATTTAACTTCTGTTTTTATGGGCCATGCCAAAGCTGAAGATTTGAGTGAACATTTTTTGTAAGCAGTTGAGAAGTTATCACTCCAAAAAGTAATATAGGTTTCAATGGATGGTCCATCTGTAAATTTTAAATTTTTCAATAGTTTGCAAAAGAAATTAAGAACTGGATTTAAATGTGAAATGTTGGATGTGGGAACATGTAGTTTACATGTTGTAAATAATGCATTTAAACATCGTTGCCAAGCTTCTGGCTGGCACCTTAATTCAGTCGTAGTTTCCTTATTTTGGTTATTTAAAGATACACCCGTGAGAAGAGAGGATTTCTTCAATATTTCCACTTGTAAAAAAATGCCCTCAAAATTTTGTTTGCACAGGTGGTTGGAAAATTTACCTGCAGCAGAAAGGGAATTAGAAATATGGGATGATTTTAAAAGTTTCATACAGAATGTGGAAAAGGGCTCTTTACCTAAACCTACATGTAAGTCCTTTTTAACAATTCAACAGGCAGTAGAAAGATAATCTTATTTGTTCAAAACTGAAATTTTTCATTTCATTGTCTAAAATGACAACCCTATTCTTGGCTTTTTATCAGAGCACAAAACCTCTCTTGCCATTAATGACACAGGATACAAGAAAATTTATTTCAAATTGTTATCTTCAATGTTTTTAAGAAAGAACACATGAAAGTAGTGACTAATGTACAAAAATAGGCAACATTAGACCTGAGTGAAGTGTTGAAGCATTCCTGTGCTAGCAACGTCAGTTTAGAAGTTCCAGGTGATCAACTTATCAAGGCTATGATATTCAACAAGAAAGTGTCTGAAAAAGAAGTTTTCGAGATAAAAATGGAGGTCAAAGACTTCATTTTTACGATGATTAAGCACATACTGGACAAATCTCCTATAAATTATAGAGTTGTAAGACAGATGGCACTAAATAGTAGCAACTGTTATGTAAAGATGAAATATCTTCAGATTCACTTGTCAAAAATAAATTTAATTGGAGAAGGAGACTGTGATGAAATTCTTATACGATATCACAGTTTTTTATATCACAAGTTGCCTCAAAAGCTTCAAACCACTTCAGCTCATTTAATCCACATGATGAGCATTCACAATTAGATATCTTTTTAGAGAAGTATCTAGGCATAGAAGATTATAACAGAGTACACAAAGTAGTAAAAATGTTGTTGCTGTTATCACAGGGACAAGCAGATGTTGAACAAGGCTTCTCTGTGAACAAACAGTTGGAAGTTGAAAATGTAAAAGAAGAGTCTTTAGTGGCTCAAAGATTAGTCAGTCAACATTTAAAAACAGCAAAAATAAGTTGTTAGTAACTAAGGAGTTAAGGATGTTTACAGCTATGGCTCGTCAAAAGTATATTGCGTACCTGGAAGAGAAAAAAAAAAAAAATGCAAAGAATACAGGGATTCAGGGAGTGAAACACAAATCTATTTTGGATGATTTGGAAGATTTGATGTGTAAAAAGACACATCTATAAACTGCAAGTAAAGATGTTGAAGATAATGCTGATAAACTAGCAGATAAAGCTGAGGTTATAGGGGATGTTAAGTACATCACACAGTCCAGTAGTTTTTGACGAACCGCTAAAGTTAAAAAAGCTGAATTTGAGGATGTTGAAAGTAAAATTAAGGCTCTATTGAAAGATTTAAAAGAGAATTGACCTTTGTTTTTAAACAATGTGAAAATAATAAAAAAAATCATTTAAAAAAGTGTATATTTTTTTATTTAACCTGCATACATATCTCCAGTTTGTTTTATGTTTACCCTTATAACATGTTGTAGCTCATCTGGTAAGTAAACTTTACTCATATAAGAAAATATTTGATCAAATATGACCAATATGAACTACAGCTGTAACTCGAAAGATGTTGAAAAAGTTGTATTTAACCTATTTCTTAAACATATGGAAAATGTTTCATCTTTTACAGGTCTTTCACATGTAAATTAAAAAAAGGGGGGGGTGAGTGTCCTCATTCAACATTATACCTCAAATCAAATAAGTAAATGAGCTGACAATTTGGCAATCTTCCTCTGATGTAACTGCTAATGTGCTATAACGTATAAATACACATTAAGTTAAAATATATATTTATATGTTAGTAATTCTTATAACTAAGGTGGTAATGTTTCTTTTTGCCCTTGTGTCAGTTTTCTGGGATATAGTAGTTTTTTGTTTTGTTTTATGTTTAATATATGAAAAGGGAAAAAGTTTCAATATTCAATGTATTGTGTGAAAGCAAAAGTAAATTTATTATTTATAAACTTGATTAAGGCTTATTTCATCATAATCTTAACATGCATATTTTAATTTCTTTGCTGTAAGTTCCATATTATTTTTTCATAACATTTTAATATACATTAAATATAGCCTTAAAAATATGAAAAATTGCCTCAAAAAGCCTTAAAAAGGCCTTAAGTTTTCTTTAGATAAAAGGGTGGGAATCCTCCTCCATACCCACATTTCAAAAGCTTCCAACCTTTTTAGATCTTCTTTGCGTAGTGGCCATTCTTCTTCCCCATATAGTCCTACACTCCATACAAAACATTTAGCTAGTTTTTCCCCCAGGTTTTTATCCAGTGTTCCACATAATAATTATATTGATAGGACAGAAGAAATACACCCAACACTCACCAAAGTTGAAGGGAGGAGGGCAGCAGCAACACAAAACAACACACAAACAAAGAAAATACAAAATTTCAGGTTAAAACCCTTTTTCAAGTTAACAGATGTAAGTGGCTGGGCTTGCGCAACACTTCCGTAACACTTAGCCACTCATAGCATTCTCGAACTTGAACCTATACTCTTATTTAATGGAGTTATTGGTAGATTCAATAACTTACAACAATCGATGGTAATTAAATGATTTTGTGATCCATTGTCAATCAAATATCTAATTATTTGATACTTATTATCAGTCGACTTCATGTATACTTGAGATGTGGAAAGGAATATACTAAAATTAGACTTCACACTAATGCAAAGGATCATTATCTGAAGCCTTATTTGTATGACACAATGATGCGACCACCGGACCAGAACAGTTATTGTCGACTTCAGTACCATATGGCAAGCCGCGGTCTGTTATAACACTGTTGTCGGGCCTAACTTGCAATGCACAATTCCCACTCGTATTCCGATGAGCAAAATGAATATGCTTAGTTTTCTTCTGAAAATTTAACGAAGTGTGGTACAGTTTTCTGCATAACTTGTGAATATACGACGATTTGCTATTAAAAACAGTGTGGGAATTTCCCAGGAAGCTCACACAGCCTCTTTTTGAGTTTTATAAACTCATGTCTAGTCTGTGGAAAAATCAAAGATTTGAAATGAGAACAATTATATAGCAATGTATGATCTGCCTGCTTGCAATAAACACAAGACCCAGAGATAAGCTTAGTTGCCATATTGTCTCTGATGGTTGTGTTATCTCCTTTGGAAACAAACATTTTAGAAGTGCATGTCACATGTTCATACAGTCGCTTGTTTATGCTGCACAGGAATATAGTCCTGAAATTGAGCTATTAATATTTCTTGGGCGTTCAGAAATTTTTACCTGATCTTTAACAAATAAAGTAAATTCGTTTTAAGTAGGCATTTTCTTACCCTGTACTGACATCTCAAAGGATTGCACAATTTGATCATTGATCTTATGCACAGAACATTGAAATAAATTGAAATCTGTAAGATTATGGATGCCCATATTTTTTTAATATTGTCGAGCTTTCCCATATTTTTGCAAACCATAATAAGCAAATAACTCTATGACTATAGTGTTTTAAATCTCAAACCTTGAACCCCAGTTGGTGGAAATCAGTATTTACACCAACTGAGTTGTAAACCACCAGAGCCCTGATGCTCACGGACAACGGAAATAGAAATAAGAATCGATCAACCAGTTATATTTGATTAACCTTATCTTGAAAACTTGACAAAAATCTTTTTGTGGCATCAGAGTGGAATTAAAACAAAGAGGCACTAATTCAGTTCTAATGGTCACCAAATAAGGAAGTCTTATTAACAGAAATCAAAGATTGTTCAAATGTTTTGCCATGAACCAAAGTTAACAGATCTTTCGCACAGTCGAACTCCATCACTGTTTCAGGTCAAGACTCACAAAAACTTATTGGACTAAATTCTTTATCCCATAGGTGCAGATTCTCATCAAAGAAATATTACATCTGCTCAGCAGCCACTCTTAAACCTTTATTTTTCACTACAATACGTGGCTCGACCAGGATGCAACTAGGGATTGCAATCCAGCAAAGCGGGATCCCGCATCATTAGACAGTCTGGGGATCCCGCACAAAATTAAGCGGATCCGCAATCCGCAAAATGCGAATAAAACACGTGTCAGTGCGTCACTCGCTGCCCCACTCGGTCTCTATCGGATGTATTGCACTGTTTGCCTATACCCTTAGAGTTGGCATTTGGCGCGTGTGAACAAACGTTTGTTTTTTCAACCTACATCATTTGTAAGCAAATAGATACTCTTTTATGTATTCATTTTCGAGTACACATTTCTGTAATTTGAGTTATATTGCGAATTTAGTACGATTTTGTAACTATATAATTATTTTTTATGTGTTGCAAACGTTATCTGAACTACAAAATTACAGCCTTTTATTCAGAGTTTCATTATTCCCATTTTCTGTATTTGCAGATAAAGTTATTGTGACAATTTCCTTTTTTGCGCCTGAAAATTTGATTATTCGTTGATAGGAAACTAATGTTATCGTAATTTTAATTGCATACCTATTTATTTAGCAGCAATTGTATATCCTTTGACTTATTGCTGTTTTGGCCACTGCCTTAATGCGTTTCTTTGACGAAAGCAGCCTGTTTACATGTGCCGCTCAGGCTATAGATTAATACCTCTTCTCCTTGTTATTATTTCGACTAAAGACAAAGAAAGTTATAATGAAGTTTTATGGGTGTATCGACGAATTGTATTGTAGGAACACCATACTTCGACGGCTGCCTCTGCTGTCTCCCTCACGTGTGAAATCTCGTGTTTTTACAATGAAATCCGGAGATATAACCTATGAAAACTTCACTGCAATCATTCACCGAGAAAGTCTCCTTTCTTACTAAAAATTAATAATTTCCACTCTTAAAACGTCGTTACGCCACATATGTAAAATTGAAATACGGTACTTGACAGTTTAAGTGTTGGTGAATAGTTTCCTTTAAGAACATTGAATCAACTGTAAGATCAATCAAGGAATCAGGAAATATAATAATGAATCCCACAAAAACAATATTTGTAAAAAAAAATCCAAGTCTCGTGCTTGTGCAGTGACAGAAAGTTATGAGATCATGTTCTGAGCAAAGTCTACACTTAACAGAGTATATTCACTTCACTTTGTGAAATGGATAGCTTTCTCTAGGTGTTATGGACCGTTTATTTAGAATTAAAAAAAAAAAAAAACTCTGTTAACTTGGCCACTAAGCAAACCTTGTTTTTAAATTCATGTGATGTATTGTAAGGCACACCTAACACTGAATATTTTCCATTTTTTATTATTTATGTAAAAATTGGTTTAGATTAAAAAACAAAAATGTAAAACCTCGAAATGTACTTAAGACATGCTAAAAAGTTTTAATATCATTTTGCCAATTAAAATATTGTTAACTATTAATTTTTATCATTTAACATTAAAATTGATTTATTAATTTAATTATTACTTAATTTATTAACGTTTTAAGTAACTATGTTTTAAATCTAAGCGTTAAAAAACTGTTTGCGCCAATCCCGCACAGATCCCGCGGGATTGGCGCAAATCCTGCGCGGATACCACGGGATTGAAAACACTGCGGGATTGCAATCCTTAGACGCAACAGACAAAGGAATTACATTTAAAACTGTGTTGCTGTGCTAATTTTTTCTGTATCTTCTATATTATTCCCCATTATAGTGTAACCTAAACAAGTGTGGGAAACTATTTTGGTAGCATCTCTCATTGTATGCTACATACCCATAAGGTAAAATTTATTGGAGTGATTTTCTGGGTAGAAGAATTGTTAAAAGGTAGAGAGAAAAAAGTTAGGTTAAGAAATGCAGTATCAGAAGAAGTGCAGATAAACATGGCAGCATATTGGGACCACTGCTGTCTGTTGATGACTATTTGTGTTGATGGCTTACTATCAGAAGTTTGGAGATAAACGTAAAGTTATTAGGATCAAAATGGTAGAAGACTGTACAGAGCTGCAGGATGATCTGTACAGGACATCTAGATAGGTGGGTCAAAATGGCTTGAAGATAAATGCAAAGAAGAGTCAGCTTATTAGGTACACAGATAAAATACTAAAGGTTGATTATCATTATCAAGCGGGGGAGAAATTGCTTGTTGAACACCTGAATTATAAATACATTGGCATAACATTTAATAAAAAAACTCAACTGGACAGGACACATTGACAGATAGCAGGAAAATCTTTCAAAACCCTTCACTTGTTGTAAGAGTGTTGCGGGGCTTTACAAGAAAAGTGATGGAATAGGATTGTGAATTTTAGTCAGACCACTACTTGAATATGGTGGTATACTATGTGAACCAAATTTTTTGTCTTAAAAATGGGAGTTGAAGGGGGTGCAAAGATGGTCTGCTTGATTTGTCACTGGAAATTTCTGCATACCATAATCAGTAACTGATTATTTTAATATACGAGGGTGGCCCAGAAACTAATGCACCACTTTTTTTCCCTCAGTCCCCAACAATGGTATGAATGAGAAACTCTAGATATGTATTCTATGAAGTTTTCAGAATACTTGCGCAAAGTTTCCATTTATTCCAACTGATGGCACACTTGCAGCAATGGTTCAATATGGCGTCTGTTTGTGATGTCCAATATAAGCAGCGTGTCATAATTGAATTTCTCACTGTGGAGCGAGAAATGGTTAGAAACATTCACATTTATATGCAGTTTATGGAGCATCAGCAGTCAACGGAAGTACAGTTAGTTACTGGGCACATAGGGTGAGGCCATCTGAAAGTGATTCTACAGTGCTCCAAGATTTGCAGCAGTCAGGAACAACTGACAAGATGCAGCATGCTGATATGCTCATTTATGAGGACCGACGCATAATGACTTGACAGTTGGAGCGAGAGCTGTCAATCAGCAAAGGAAGTGTGGGTCCAACCGTCAGTGCCCTTGATTATGCAAAAAAGTGTTAACAATGGGTTCCATGCCATCTTATGGAAGAACACAAAACTCTCAGTAAATAACATTTCTTTTGAGTTGCTGCAATGTTTTGAAGCTTAAGGAGAAGCCTTCTTGTCTCAGATTGTGGCAGGTGATAAAACCTGGTTTCACTATTATGAGCCCGAAATGAAATTGCAATTGATGGAATGGCACCATACTGACTCTCTACAGAGGAAAATATACAAGGAAACTGCTTCTGCTGGTAAGGTCATGATCACTGTATTTAGGGACTGTAGGGTTGACGTTACGCCGAGAGTCATCCCCATTAATTCTGAGGCATATGTGAGTACATTAAACATACTCAAGAAGCACTTCCAACGACTTGAACGCCATATCAAACCAGGTAATTGTTTGCTTCAACATGATAATGCACACCCTCACACATGTTTGAGGACATTGGACCAAACCACCAAACACAGCTGGACAGTGTTACCCTGTCCACAATACAGCCCTGACCTAGCTCCCTCAGACTTTCACTTGTTTGGCACATTGAAGAATGCCAATTGTTGGAAACATTTTTAGTATAATGAAGGGGTGATTCCAAAAGTGAACAAATGGCTTTGTGACCAGAACAAGGAGTGGCACCACCATGGCATACACACTCTTGTGTCTCTCAGAAGGAAGGCCATAGAATGGGAAGGAGATTATGTGGACAAATGGGAGCATAGAAAAAACGCCATTCTTTCTTGTGTATAAGTTTCATTGTGTTTGATAGATAATTGTTGAAGAAGAAAAATGTCGTGCATTAGTTTCTGGGCCATACTTGTATGCAGCTGAGCTCCATGATAGGTGCCACCCATATTGCTCCCTGCCCATAACAGTCTGAAAGCTTTAAGTGATAACCTTTCGGCTCATTTAAAATCATTCTAGTGAATGACTAGCCAATATTCTGAACACAGTCAACAGAGTTGAGAAAATTCTCTCTAATTCTGTTTTGTTTTCTTTAATTTTAAGCAACATATTTATATATGTCTTTTTTTTTATAATAATAATAATTAAAAAAACATCCCCACAGATTCAGTAAGTGGCTCCAGCACTCAGGTCTTTTGTTCAAAATAATAGGTTAAGCTATTATTTTCTTTTTTTCCTATTTAGTTTGGCACCTTGACCAGTAGGTCTCCTTCTTTGGCCCAGCTCTAAAATACTTTTGCTAAAGGGATCCTTGAGGCTTAGCTTGTGGGGTCTCAAGTTTTGGAGGCTCAGCATGTGGACAGTCAGACTGTGGGAGCTTGTTGAAGACTTGAAATGTAAATACCTTCATATAAGATTTAATAGCAAACTCAACTGGGCAGGACATATTGGACCAACAGAAGGAAAAGGTTTCAAAATCATTCACTTGGTAGAGAGAGTGATGAGGAAATGTACCAGAGAAGCAAGGAGATTGGGTTTCAAAACTTCATTGAGCATTTAAATGAACAATTGTGGAAATACATGGTGTGTCTATCAGTACAGGTGGATATATAACAACAAATCTTCTCGGGTCTGCAGCCAGATTTTATTACAAATCGACAAGGTTTCGGCAACTAGCTCAGTAGCCATCTACAGGTCCATTATGTATCGGTGATCTTGCCATTACGAATACCAGGCGTTTACTGGTGTTGCTTAGCAACCTCACAACACTCGCAGTCCCGCTTTACTGTGATTGGTTGAAACGCCGGTCACCCATCCAAGTGCTTACCACACTTACCATTGCTTAATTGCCGGAGCTCAGCTGTGGCGGTCACCCACCCAGGTTCTCACCACGCTCAGTGTTGCTTAACTGCCGGAGTCTAGCTGTTGTGGCACGCAACCAATTGGTACCATAGTTAGGAAGTCGTGAGACCATGCCCTGATTGGTCGATTGGCACCATCTCACTTGGCTGTCCATACTCCACCGGATTGCCAGCAATCAGGGAACATGGCCCTCACAGTATAGATATTCCTGGTTTCCAAGCATTGCTCAGCAAATAACACATGTCATGGTTAACCAGGTTGTCATATTTTTATTGCTTCTTTAACCACTGACTCACAAAAAAATGAACACTCAGCATCTTCACATTGTCAAAGTCCATCTGCACAGTTGAATGGACTGCATGCAAGCTTCCGGGAGATTCGGTCGCGGAAATTTGGAGGGAAACGTGCAGGGTTCTGGAGGGAGCCAAACCTCATATATCACAAAATCTGAATGCATGGCCCTAAGAGCATTACGCCAGAATGATGAAATTGTGGTCTTACCAGCGGACAAGGGTAATGCTACTGTCCTTCTTACTACTGAAATGTACGAGACCAAGGTAAGAAAGTTACTTAATGAAACAACTTACAAGACGCTCAATGAAGACCCAACTTTGAAAATAGAAAGAAAGGTAATGGCACTTCTAAAGAAGACATGTTTTCCATCGGAAGTCATCAAGGGTCTTCGACCTCATGGCGCCAGACCAATGGACTGCCAAAAATTCACCAGGAGGACGTCCCTTTACCGCCTATTGTGAGTACCTCTAGTATTCCCACATATGGTCTGGCTAAATACCTAGCTAGTATGCTAAACTCCTACGTAGGGAAAGGTCCTCACCATGTTGTGAACTCAACACAATTTGTCAGTGTTCTTCAAATTATGCACCTGTCGGAGACTGATTTTATGGTCAGCTTTGATGTAGTCTCACGTTTTACTATAGTTCCACTGAGAGACACTTTGCAGTTGTTACGAAATATCTTTGAATCTAACAGTGTTGATCTTTTTGAGCTGGTCCTTACATCCACTTACTTTACCTATGTTGGAGATTTCTATGAACAGACGGATGGTGTGGCAATGGGATCACCTTTGTCTCTTGTTGTTGCCAATCTATTTATGGAGCATTTTGAGTGTATAGCAATAGAAAGGTCTGTTCTTAAGCCGACATGTTTCTTCCTTTATGTGGATGATAGATTTGTTGTTTGGCCCCATGGGATCAGCAGTCTACATGAATTTCTTGACCATCTCAATGGGATTCACCCAAAAATATGTTTGATGATGGAACTGGAAGAGAATGGTAGCTTTCCTTTTTTGGCCATTCTCATTCGACGAAAACCAGATGGGACTCTTCCTCTTATTGTGTATAGAAAACCTATTCATATGGACCATTACTTACGTGCCAAAAGCTTCCACCACCCGGCTCAGAAAAATGCGGTATTGTACACACTGGTGCATAGAGTGAAAGAAATCTCTGAAGCTGACAGTCTGCCGACAGAACTGGAACATCTCCATATTACGTTCAAGTGAAATGGATATTGTAACCAACAAATATAAAGGGCACTACAAAAAATGCCAAACAGGCAATGAAACCTAAAGAACAGTATAAAGATCTGGAATTTATCCCATTTGCTTGAACATATCTGAAAGAATAGGCAGGATACTAGGTCGACATGGTGTTAAGATCATATTTCATCCTCCTGCCAAAATACATGACCTGTTACGTTCTGTGAAGTACGACTTGGGGCAGAAGACACCAGGGGTGTATAGTATACGGTTTGAATGTGGGAAATCTTACATTGGACAGACCGTACGCACAATCAAGGCCCATGAGCAGAAAATCAACGCTACATCTGGCTGTTTCAAATGGAGAAATTTGCTGTTGCCCAACTTGTAATTGAAAATGGCCACAGAATGGATTTTGACAATGCGAAGGTGTTGAGAAATTGTTCATTCTTTTGGGAGTTGTTGGTTAAAGAAGCAATAGAAATATGGTTACATGACAACCTGGATAACCATGACATGGGTTATTTACTGAGCAACGTTTGGAAACCAAGGTTATCTATACTGTGTGGGCCATGTTCCCTGGTTGCCAGCGATCCAGTGGAGTGTGGACAGCCAAGTGAGAGGGAGCCAATCGACCAATCAGGGCATGGTATCGATGACTTCCTAACTGTGGTACCTATTGGTTGTGTGTGGTGAGTACTTGGATGGGTGACCACCACAGCTGAGCTCCGGCAGTTAAGCCACGGTGAGCGTGGTCAGCACTTGGATGGGTGACCACCGCCTACGATCAGTCACAGTGAACCAGGACTGCAAGCGTTGTGAGGTTGCTAAGCGACACCAGTAAACACCTGGTATTCGTAGCGGAAAGATCGCTGGTACATAATTGACGTGAGGAGGGCTACTGAGCTAGTTGTCGAAAGCTTGTCGCTTTGTAATAAAATCCGGCTGCAACCCTGAGAAGAATTGTTGTATTTTATATGTTGGGAAAGCCTACATTCACATATAACTAGATATATAGATATAAAATTGTACAAGCTTGTGATATGCCCATCTGTCTTCATCTTTTTTATTGCTTGTAAAATATTATATGACTAGCCCCACAGGAATGTCTCTGTGGTTGCTTAACTAAATATAATTGTCATAAAATAAATCTCATTGTAATTTATTGTCCCTTGTGCTGTAGCAAAAACTTCAGTTGTCAACTTGGTCCAGGTTGCACTTCAGCCTAACCATTATCTCCACTAATGTTGCTGCTAGAAAAGCAAATCTTTGATCATGCACGAATTAATTCATTCCCTGTATCGCATGTAATTGTCATCATGCATCACGATATAAACTTGATTCCCAATCTTCACAGATTCTTACACTTTTCTTTCTTAATACCTGTAATGAAGATCGATATTTTAATGACTGAGGCAGCTTACATTGGCTGAAATAACGATCTCAGTTAAAATGAAGGATGCTAAAAATAAATCTTAACAACTTATGTAATATTTAATTGTTGTTTAGGACACATGTATCACGATCACTTTGGAACTTCTTTCATTCAAACCATGTAATGATTTCAGTAAAAAAACTCATAATTAAAATGCCAATTTAAACTAAATAAATACATTTCTTTAAGTACACTGACAATTCATGTCTTAACAATTACTTAACTACATAGAATTGTTCTAAAATAAAATTCATTGTAACTCCTCGTGCCTTGTGCTGTAGCAAAAGGTTTCCATTTCCATCCGGGTCTAGGTTGCATTTCAACCTAACCATGTACTATGATAAACATGCTGCCAGAAGAATAATACTTCAATCTCATGCATATTAATACATGAACTATGGCATTTTAGTGGCAATAATAATAGCGATATAAATTTGAGCAAAAATCTTTAAGGGGTTTTACACGTTTCCTTTTGGTTATCCGTGATTCAAACCGATATTAAAATATTTGAATGGCTTACACAGTTGCTGAAATAATAGGTTCAGTAATATTACACAGTGAAAGGAAATTAAAATAAATCTTATAAACTTATATTATGTCATGTAATATTTGCTGTAAGTGTAGCGTAAGATACACAGATTGCAATCAGTGTGCAACTGTTTTCATTCAAATAAATTAATAATTTCAATAATAGGACACAGTTTAAATTATTTTGAAAAAAAAGTAAATTATTCATGCCCTCTGCCATAACATCAAATGCCATAGTAATTCTGATCCATGCTAAGCAACAATCTAACCAAAACTTTCGTTACATTGATGCTCGAAACACGAAGCTTTTATCCTACATATCTATGCACAAAGAATTTAAGGAATGCTTCTATATATCAAAAGAATATCATGTAAATATAAACATCTAATGATTGATATGTAAATTTTAACGCAATACATGCTTTTATTTCAGTTTTCTGTCTGTTAATTTGTTCACGGATGCTTGGAAATGTTATTAAATAATGTGCTTTACCAATAATAATGGCGTAAAGCCTGACTCATTACGTGATGTCATAAAGTTATGTCATGCCGTGACAGACGAGGTCATAGCTGACAGAGTTTCTTATTGTAATATTAGATAAATAAATGATAAATATCCTTTTGCATACTATTACTACTTCTTATTCTAGTTGCCATTTAGTCCATACAATCAGTGTGTGCATTATACCTACCCCTCTCTTACCTTTCTCCTGTTCTCCGATGACTGCAGCCTACTCCTTTATCATGTCAGCTGCTGATTGTGGCTTACAGTAATTTCTGCTAGCAAATATAGCTATGTTTATTTCCACCCACTAAAAATTATTCAATAGTCATAAAAGCATCAATATATACTTTAGCAAGGCACAAGATATTGTTTTGTAGCCCATTTTCCTTATGTTGTTAATCTACCCTCTCATTAATCTCTCAAACAAAAGCTTGATTTTGAAATTTCCTTCCAACTTCCCTAACGATACAAGAAGTAGTTTATATTTAATGTTTCCAACAAGGAAATTCTTACTGACTATCTACTCAGGCTAGACTATTTTCTTTCTTTCTGTGTACCTAACAAGCTAATTACTTTATTTATTTATCTATATAATCTGTTCAGATCTGTTAGCAACTGTTCACAACCACCTCTCATTATACTCTTATTATACAATATTATGTCATCTCCAAACAATATTAATTCTGACTATAAAACAACTACAGAAACAGCCACTAGAATAGTGTCAACTTATCTGGTTGAGGCAAGTGAGTATTGATCAAAAAATCTCTAGTTCAATCTTGGTCCTGGATGACATTTTTGTAGGCCTTAGAATTAATTGACTTCAAATTCTAGAAACCTTTGCTTTGTTAATGTGAATCTCAGTGGCATTTTCCATTGTTAATAGTCCATTTTACACTGTAGGTCTCCTTTACCAAGTAGGCTGAGGTGGAGAAAGATTGCACAGCCAGGTCATTGAGACTAAATGGCATTATTATTATTACTAGAACAGTGAACAATGGTTATCCCTATATAGTAATCTATTCATTTATTAATTCTTTTCTCATATGTATATCTTCTGAAACCATGTTTCAATTTGTGAATCTTTTGTTCATGCCTATTAAGAATTTCTGTATCTTGCTGATACATTCTGATTTTTCACAGATGAACACTGATGGTTTTTTGTAAAAATATCAATAAATGCATTTAGATTTGTATATGGAACAAGCCAAATGAGCTAGCAATTGAAATTTGTCACACAGGGTTGTTATAGATGTATCTATCTACACCTGTTTGTACAAGTCATTTCTATTTTTCTTCTTGATATATAACATAAGTCCAGAAATTTTTGGTTCCACTTCAGATGTGGCAAGAAAGGTGTTTTCTCTGACATTATTTAGATTGTGTACAAATTGATGTGAATGATCTATTACTCAGATTAATATCAGAAGAGTTCTACTAGATGCATATTTATGTTCCTGTTGTTGTTGTTGTTATTAGGGGTTTAAGGTGTGTCAATGTCAAGGTTATTAGCGCCTTTGTCTTCTTACTCAGTTTTTCCCTTCAGTATGTGGATTCATCGTATTGTCTTTATTATTGTGGGAAAGATACGAGGGCTGAAGTATATTCATCATTAACCAACAAATTTATTTAAAAAAAATTGAACATTTGGAGTTATGAGGTGATAGAACATGAGGATGGAACCAATGGTGCATTTTTTTGGTGTGTGATGTGGCCCAAAACTGTAAATTAGCTCACATAAGCAACCTGTCCAGAAATCAAACAAAAAGGTATGATAATATTTTGCAGTGGTGGTGAACTGAGGTAATCAGACACCATCACAAAAGGATGCCAGTTGTTACTGTGTGTTGTCATTGTGGGTCAGTGTCCACTCAATGGGATATCTGCCTGGTTGCAGCCAAACTCCTGGAAAGATGGACAATTGAGTTATGAGATGAACATTTTGGCAATACCTTTCAGTGACGAGGAGGTACCAACAAAATTTTTTGTAAGTTACATTCGGACAAATGGGGCTTTTACAAGTACAAGGGTCAGTGATAGACTTAAAGAACTTTTTGAGAGGAACCGAGAGTGACAAAATAGTGCTGCCAATCAAATGGATTGTGAAGAGTAAGAGAAGCAAGAAACCAACCTGCTTCAATAGGGAGAGATAGGAAGGAAACTAGATACTAAGGTTTTTTTATATCATATCAATGATATAAGTAAAAAATTAATGGAAAGGGATTGATGGCTGGGACCTAGATTAAGCTGGAATGAATAGTGGGAATTAGTGTCGTGCAAATTGCCATTTACTCAGGCTTGAACTCGCTTATTTACTCCTGTGACTGGTCCTCTCTACCTGGCTGAGCTGTGACCACTGGTGCATTCCCAGACTCGGTGGTCAAGTGAAGGCTCAGCAGACAAACACATCCCTGGCAGGCAAACGAAGCCTTGGTGGCCATTCGAAGGCTCGGCAATGCAGGAGTAGTTCATAGTGTATTCCTCACCCAAATCGTGTAACTTGGATGCTACATCGTAGAAAACTGGACAAGATTGCACAGCAGGGACATTCTCAAATCTACAGTATATCAGTGACTACTTCTATCATTTTGTGTAAGTTCTGTTAATTGAATCAACATAAACATGAAGTGTAAAGTGTATGTGTTTGATAGATATATGTAATGTAAGCATTACAAACAGAATATAGTGCAACAAAAACCATAACATAAATAATTTATCTATAGTTACTGACATACATAAGGCACACCCTGTATTCACATTTAGTACATTATGATTTATATGGAAGCTTCAAATATATGTGATGTCTTGTAAGTATTTGTACCTTTTAATGCATAAATGAACTCACTTTAATGACATTACAGATTCCACTCTCATAAATGACTGTAAATAACCAAAAGGAGAAAAATTATTTTACTTTTATGAAATGCTGGAACATTCCTACAGAAATGTGGCACAATCTTCCAATCTCTACTTTTTCTTTAATATAGAGTTGGACTTGGCCTTTAAGTATCTGAATTTTCTGAAAGAACGTTTAAAATCCTATAGAACAATACAACAGCATTTAGAAAATAATAATAAGAAGGCATATTCTCTTCAGTCTTTAATTATTCATTTGCTTCATCCTTTGATTTAATGATTTTAAGATGTTGATGCAGTTCATGGCTTTCGAATTGTACTGTGCAATTACCAGCATTGCACACCATGCAGCATGTAAATAACAGACTGAGTCTACTGTCAGGCTCGACCCTATTTCCAGGCTTGGTCCTCTGTATTATATTTCTGACATTTGGCTGTCAGAGGTTGTGATGGCAGTGATAAACTAAGCAAGCCTAGATGGCATTTGCATTACTAGTGGAAACCTCAGTTTAGAGGCCATGTGCTGGGCATGAGAGATGAGGATCCAGACAGACAGGCCTGGAATGAGAAGATGCTTTGAGAGCCATAGGAAAATAGGAATGGAAATGTCATCCTTTACAACATTTTCTTTTTAGCTCTGGTAGAAATTTTATGGTGAGCCCACTACAATGAGTAGGACAGTGTTTTGAACTTATCTTCAAAATGCTAGGTGTTCCTGTGTGATAGAATATTGGCTTTGAGGTCACACAATCAATGATGCACTCTGCAGTCTACAAGTAATAACAAACTATGTAAATTCAGTTCTAATTGCATTGTGAGTCTTGTGATCCAACCTATCATGCTATGGTAGAGAAACTTGCAAGTTTCAATAGGAATATCATATGTTCTGGATCTGTTGTGACCTGATGTAAGTGGCGAAGCATACCAGCGTTGAGCTCATGCAGTTCCTAAGTTTGCAATGACCAGGCACATTTGAACCACATTGTTAAGTGGTTAAAAACATAGGTGAAGGGGCTACTTGGGAATTGCTTTAGTACTGTCTTGGGAGATGTGCCTGTGGACATCATTGGTAAATAAGGTTTTACAAGGCATGGCTTACACTTAAACACAAGAAGCAAGGGGTATTAGGTAAAGCTGTGAGAGAGCCCACTTACTGTCATGATGGCGTCAGGACCGTACCTTATTTTTTGGTTACAAGCTGTTGGTGAGGGGATAAAAATAGACCATCGAAGGGATACCGAATGCAGATATGTGATGAGAAAAAACCTAAATCCTTAAAAAAAGTTGAAACTAATTAATCAATTAGAAATGGTGCCAAAACTGGGAAGGTGAAAGTTATTGCTGAAAATATAGGCGGTTATAAAACCTTTTTTTAAAAAACTTCTTGGGTTTCAAGCCGCGTCCAAATTGAGTCATCTGGCGACGTTTCGGAAGCTTGCACTGCTTCCATTGTCAACCCCCCCCCCCCCTTAACATCACTGAAGTCTGCCACACAGTAGTCTATTATATAGCGCCAGCAGCTGGGAGCGGAGGGGAAAGTGTGTGGAGGGGCGGTCTAGTTGGGCCTTGCTCGCTTGGTGACGTCACGATCGGGTCACTCCTATGCCCTAATATGGCTCGATTCCATCTCGTTTGCAATAATCCAATTACTGGCTTCCAAGCTTGGCTTAAATTGAGGCCTTGATCACGATTAATAACATTATTGCTATGCTTAATCTCAATAGCCTCCTTCACAATATTAAATTTACGATAGAAATCAAAAGGAATGGATCACTTCCGTTTTTAGATGTTCTAGTGTGTCGGAAGCCTAATGGAAGGTTAGGGCACAAAGTTTACAGAAAACCTACACACTCCAATCGCTATCTTAATGCTCAAAGTTTTCACCATTCTTCTCAGAAACTAGGAGTTCTCAATACTCTTGTCCATAGGGCAAAGATGGTGTCCGACAATGAACATTTTAAAGGAGGAACTGCAACACCTGGAACGCGTATTTTGTGCCAATGGTTATAGCACTAAGGAAATCCGACGTGCAACCATCGGAAGAAACAATAGAACCAAGACAGATGACTGAGATCAAGACAAGCCGGGTGCCTTCCTACCTTTCTGTGGAGCAGTAACATCAAAAATAGCAAGGTTATTCAACAAACGGGGCATCCGTTCGATTTTTCGACCTCCACCAAAAATTGGATAGCTGTTGCGAACTCTGAAGAATGGTCTCAATCTTCGGGCTCCTGGAGTGTACAAAATTCCATGTAAATGTGGCACTTCTTATATAGGACAAACCTTATGGATGATTAATGAAAGATGCAAATAACACATCAGATATTTTAAACTTGGATAAAAAGTAAAATCTGCCTTAGCCGAACACGCCATTGACAACGGACACGAGCTATGCTTAGACAAAACGACGCGCCTTTGTTACGCAAATAACTTATCAACAGTGTTGTGAAGGAGGCTATTGAGATTAGGCTTAGCAATAATGTTATTAATCGTGATCAAGGCCTCAATTTAAGCCAAGCTTGGAAGCCAGTAATTGGATTATTACAAACAAGACGGAATCAAGCCATATTAGGGCATAGGAGTGACCCCATCGTGACGTCACCAAGCGAGCAGGGCCCAACTAGACCACCCCTCCATGCGCTTTCCCCTCCGCTCCCGGCTGCTGGCGCTATATAATAGACTACAGTGAGGCAGACTTCAGTGATGTTAAGCGGGGGCTTGACAATGGAAGCAGTGCAAGCTTCCGAAACGTCGTCAGACGGCTCAATTTGTGACACGGCTTGAAACCTGAGAAGTTTTTATAAAGCTTTGCCGCCACGAGAACGTACATAGTTATCTAGTTATAAAACATATTTGTGAATTTTGGGAGAATCATGAAAAAACTAACAGTTTGGTAACTTAATAAAGATACACAAACCAAAAGTAGTTCAAGGAGTAAAGTCTTGGTTAAAGGAGGAAGTGCTAGACTATAAGGTTTTTTTTATTATCAAGAGTACTACAGATATAGGGAGAAAATGGCGGAAGGGTATACATTGGAACGTTCCCTTTTTGTATGGTTCTCTTTTTTTGTAGAACGTATGTGAATGTTACTTTATAATACTTTTAATATAACACTTTTGCTTATATTCTCAGGACCAGATCAGTACATAGGGATTTCATTTATCCCTTTTTGTCCGTCACTGGTTTTATTTCGATACTCATGCTGTAAATCAAATCACTATTAACAAAATCTTACCACACGAACTTTAAATGAACTCCTTTGTCTATACCTATATTACAATCTCAATATTAAATAAAACACCTTCTACTTATCTTATATCTTCTAATTTCATTATAAAAACAATTATCAATTACAAATTCATATTCCATTATCTTTATCATCAACATAATTTCTTTGCCCTCAGTCTAATATTTTCCTGTTACTAAACCCATTAGGATTCTTCGTGGCTTCTCCATCTAGCCTTTCTCTTTCATCTCTTCTCTCATTACATGTGCTCTCCAAATCCAAATCGTCGTCTTTCGACTAAACCATTTCTTAAACTTTTCTTCAACTGTTCTTTATTCCACAATGATCTTGACAATCTGTGACCTTGGAACTTACAAATTCAATGTTAGTATATACAATTACAATTATTAAATAAAAACAATAACTTTTCTAATGTTAAAATCACAAAAGGTGAGATTGTGTACGTCACAACATGTTAGTAATCAAAGCTAATATACTTCACTGGTTTTCATGGAACATAGCTATAAGTTGCTAGTGGTAGACATCTGGAATGATAAAAATAAAAAATGGGGTATTGGCTGCTTACTGCAGTGGCAGAACAAATGGCAAAGATGGGGAAAAATTAAATAAATATTCAGAGTTTATAGGTGAGCATAGTATGGTCATTATTAGTGGGGATTTAATTTTACCGGATGTCAACCAGGATGGAAATAAGATTACAAACACAAGGGAGAAAAAATTTGCAAAAGAACAGGAGGCTTCACACAAGTGATCGATCAGAGCACAAGGAGACCCAATATCTGTTATATATCCTCTGAATATATAAAAGGCATTCATCTATAGACTAAAAAACTACTGAACTGATTTACGGGCACTTATTGTATCTTTTTTTGTAAAATGGTGCGCGATGTCAGGAGAAGGTTTAAAGCTATTGAAAGCCTTGATCTGACATGAAGGGAAAAAATATTGGAATTTTATTAAATACTAGCTGGTGCCCACAACTTCCTTTGTGTTTCTAAAGAGTTTGGAATGAACTGCATGATGGGAGACTTGATTCTATTACCACACACAAACGCCAGTCATCAGCGCTGTGTAGTTCAAGCAGCAAAAAAAAAAAAAAAAAAAATACAGACACACATGTCTTTGGTCGAAATACGATAATATCCTAGATCGACCAATTTCAACCACCATATCTCCCACACTCTCACAATTACCAAAATTCGGCCAACATTGTGGTCAATGGGTGACTCTGTGCTACTACCACACTCAAATACCAGTGATCTGTGCTAGATAGTTTTGGCTGAAAAGTGGTACACCATGACACATAAATCTTTGGTAGAAATATGTAAGAGCTGCAGGTCGACCAATTTCAAACACCATATCTCCCACACCCCCATAGCTGATATCTAACCATCATAGTGCACAATGGAAAACACAATACTACTAACACACACAAACACCAATGGTCTACACTATGTAATTGTGGCAGCAAAGTGACATCAGGGGAGACACATGTCTTTGGTCGAACTACGAAAATATCCTTGATCGGCCACTTTCAACCACCATATCTCCCACACTACCACAGTTACTGAAATTTGGCCAATGTTGTGATCGACAAGTGACTCTGTGCTACTACCACACACAAACACCAGTGATCTGTGGTAGATAGTTTTGGCTGAAAAGTGATACACCATGATAGATATGTTTTTGGTAGAAATATGAAAGTGCCACAGGTCGACCACTTTCAACCACCATATCTCCCACACCCCAACAGCTACCGACATCTAACCACCATAGTATGCAATAGGAGACATGATACCACTACCACTCACAAACACCAATGGTCTATGCTATGTAGATGTGGCAGCAGAGTGACATATATGCAGACACATGTCTTCGGTCGAAATATGAAAATGCTCTGCATCGAACAATTTTAACCATCATTTATCCCACATCCTCACAGCTATTGGCATTCAGCCAACGTAGTGCATGACATGAAACTACGTGCTACCTCCATACACCAAACACCAGTGATCTGTGCTAGGTAGTGGTGGCTGAAATGTGAAATATAGCGAAACACACGTCTATTTTTATATATATATAACATTAACTCATTCACTAGAAGAATTGGTTGTATATGTAAGATTGTTGGCTTATTTCAATGACAACACACATGCACAATATATCATCTCATTGCCAATTGTATCATTTGGAATTGCTCCAAGTCTTTTGGATGGTTGGCGAACAGCAAATTCAGCACTTTAATTGCCATTAAATTACAAAACAGTTAAATACCAAACTGTGAAATTTCAAAAACATCAGGAATACATTAAGTATGCCAGCAATACAATATAATAATAATTCTAAATGAATGCAAAATCCTGCATAAACAATCTTTGGCAGCATTGCATCAAACATTGCAAGATTTACATGGACATGATCAGACATTCAGTGGTGCTCTAAAGTTGTTAGCAAGTGATTTTCGACAAACATTAACTCTTATTTCACGTTCAACATTATTTGATATTGTATATTAAAAACCAGCAATTAAAATTTAGGTTTTTTAAAGCATAGAAATAATATTGTATATGTAAATATCTAATTTTAACTAAATGCAAACTTTCAAATCTGTTCATTTACTCTATACGTGTACTCAAGTCTGGCAATAACGAAGCACTGATGGGTCAGCTAGTTCCCAATAAAGCCTGATTATAATTTTGTGGAGTTTCAAGTAACTAAACAACTAAGTGACCATGAAGCAATTCTCATCAATATCGGTGGGTTCAGTAAATAATTGGCCAGAATCGAGGTTGGTAATAGGTACAGTTATACCAATGCACATTTTTCAAAACTGAAGCAATATTTCAGTGGAAAAAAGGCATCTCTTTTCTCCTCTTACCTTAGGAGACTCTAAGAAGTTACCAAATGGAAAATTTTCACTCTGCATTCAAAACGGAATAAAATACACTTTTCAGAATCCCAACTCATTGTGAATGATTGATTACACATTTCCACAGCTGATATGTAGTTCCTAACATTTTAGGAACAGTTATATGCCAATCATCTGCAATGAGTTCTTGAATAGCCCTGGTGTTCCTTGATGTAATGCTGGTGCAGTGACCGTGGCGTAAGTGGGTAATGTTTTCAACATGCTTCTGTACTTAAATTTGTTACACCACTTTTTGACTTGAGCCCATCAATGGGTTCTTTCTCTGAACTGTGGGATTAAACTTTGCTGAATTTCAACAGTATTTACATTTTAATTGAGGAGAAATTGTGTGATAACACAAGTTGCAACCATGTGATGTACTTCTTTCTTGATCATTGTGACTGAGGATAATAAGCATTTATCACAGTAACATTATTACTGCTTTTTTTGTTATCTTCCTCCACTGTTCATACCACTACAGACCCATCATGCCATCGATAGGGGCATAATTTAAAAAGGGTTGTATATATTTGAGCCACCCTCCTTCCAAAAACTCTTGAATTTCAGTATCATCTTCAAGGTTTAAACAACTTGTTATGCCTTCACACATTTAGTTGTGACCACCTCTTCTTAGGTTGACCTATCCTCCTTCTTCCCTGTTTTGGCTTGTAATGATTCAGCATATTGGGTAGTCTAGAGTGCTACATATGATTTACTTGTGCCATCTATCTTCCTATATCTAATTATTACCATATTCAGATTAAAGATTTTTAATTACTTCATCACTTATTTTCTTATCTAGTATATTATACCAAGCCACAACTCTTGAAAATTGCGTCACAGCTGCTTCTATCTGCTTTATTTGTTGTTAAGTTAACGTCCACAATTCACATACATACAATAATGTTGGTGTAATTGTTACTTTGTAAAATAAATTTCATTTGCATTTCATCTGGAGTTCTTAAAATTTCTTTTAATTACTCTGCACAGGTACTGAAATTTCTGTAAAAACTGTCCTCGTAATTCCCAATAAGGTTTATATCATATCCTAAATATACAGAATTGTTAATTTGTTCTGTTATTAATAACAATCTTAACCCATATTGGTTTGTCTTCCTTGAATCCCATTACTTATATTTCTTGTGAGGAGATTTTCATATCATACTCATTTGATATTTTCACCATTAAGTATCACCTTCACTTGGTCAACAGTGAAAGGCATTGTGTATAACGCAGTGTCATTAACCTTGAAATGGTTGGGCACATATTTTAGCCATTTACCAATGGCAATGTAAATATAAATATTAAAAAGTACAGGTGATAATGGGCAACCTTGTCTCACTCCTTGTGTTGTTTGAGTCTGATTGCCATCTTTTGAGATTTTTAAGTTTGTGCTGTAATAAAAACTTTGTATTACTCTTACTATGAGTATATGCTGTGGTAAGACTCAATATGAATCAATTTCTTTCTGTTCTCTGTATCAGAAGCTTTTTCATAACCAATGAATACCATGTATGCCAGTTTGTTGAATTCTCGATGTCTTTCTACCAGTTTGGTGATTGTGAACATTTATTTATTTATTTATTGTATGATAAGTATCAAGATTTAGAAAAGTTGATTGCAAATATGAGGACAGTTGTACATCTTCAGGTCTAATGTTTTCATTGAATCAAATGCACTGATTAACACATTGTGTATTTTCACTATTGATCCTTTGTAGGCTTGGAAGAGGACAGTCAGAAACAATGTGGTGGATTGTCTGTAAAGTTGCTCCACAGTCACAATTTGCAGAACTGATCCAGCCCCATTTGTAAGATAAATAGCCACATCTTCCTTGTCCTATTTGAATCTGATTGATGATTTCCACTGCTGTCAGAGGAAATAAAATCCTTATAATTGTGTGGTGAACCAAGGTTTTTGGGAGAAGTACAGGATTTAACAGAGTACTTTAGCAAGCTAGGTCAGTTGCGACAGCGGTTATAAACAGTTGTGGCAGAAAGAATATGTAAGCTAACTAGGCAATAACCCATTTAGTATGCTAGAATAGTCAGCATTTGCATGCAAATCACAACATAATTCAGCCAGGAATTACTGATTCCACCGGCAAGGCAATTGACTAGTCAAGCTCCCCACCTGGGAAATAGTAGGGTGGGGAGATGAGCAAAACTTGGCAGCAGCAAGTGAAGAGGGTCAGTCTTGCAGGGCACAGTTGTCGAGATCTATGGGACCGAATATGGAGCTGCAGTGGCGCCGAATCATCGGATGCGATGCTAGGGTGAGCAGGTTGCAGCAGCATTCTTCACTGAGCAACACATCAGCTTCACCATAAGACAGGTGGGGATAAACCTGTCTAGCGGAAGATAGTTTTGGGGATGGCTGAGTCAATGGGGGGTGTTCTGGAATATTAGACTCTGGCATTAGATGCAAGGCAAACTGACCTGACTATAATGAGGCAATAATTGGTCTAACGTGATGTTAATTGGTGGCTATGTACATAAGTAAAAAATGTAAATACTTGTACATATCCAGCTGGAGTATCATTTATGCAATTACTGCTCACTTGATACAGGGTTTCCTATTCACATATAAGTTTCCTCTTGGTGGTGGCAGTAGCTAAGAACAAAATAGTAGCTGGTCCACCATAACTGTATTGAAGGATCCTCAACTAGATGTTTATTGGCTACTGATGATGGCTCCCATTGAGTTATCCAAAGCTTGTTGTTGATGAAAGAGGGCTCTGTAAGGTTGATTGCTTTGTGCCATGGTGGTTTCCTTGATTTCAAGTGGTGTTTTTTCGCCTGAGTAATATCTTAATGTATTAGCAGCATTCTTCAGAATGTTTTCCAAACCTTTAGGAGAGCTTCTAATCTTGTTAGTCTTGGAGGTGAAATGATAAATAGCAATGGAAGCCATATGATGTCCATATTCCAAATGCATCCTGTAATTATCCGTATTGCCTGATTGAGTTGCATATGTGTCTTCTTCATGTAGGAACTATTGTTCCAGTTTGGGCAGCAGTATTCAGCATCAGTGTATGACAGAGCTAATGCTGTGGATCTTAGATCAGAGCACTGATATCCCATGAAGTACTTGCAAGCTTTTGAAGAATACTATTTCTTGTTTTGACTTTAGCAACCAAGTTTGAGAGGTGCTGCTTGAAAGTCAGAGTTGTCTCTAATGTTATACCCATATATTTTGGTGTTCTGCAATATGACAATAGACAGCCTGTGATTGTGCTTGTCTTTTGCATTAAGGAAATGTCAATATAATTGTTTTGTGATGATTTAAATGGAACCGCCATTTCCTGAAGTATGCATCAATTTTTCCAGATCAATAGATAATGTTGATTCTGCCTCAGAAAAGTTGGGATTCTGGTTCACCACAGGCATCTAAGTTGCTTCATGTCTGTAGGTAAAACCTCAATTACCCCACATATGATACCTGGGTGGTGCTATGAAAGAAATAGCGATAAAATGAGACTGAACAGTTGTTTTGTTGTTTGTTTTTTTAACGTCTCTTTAACAGCGAGTTCTTTAGAGACGGGAAAGGATGGGGGTCAAGGCATGGGAAGGAATTCGGCCATGGCCTTTTGAAGGAAGCATCCCGGCATTTGCCTGGAGTGATTTGGGAAACCATGGAAAACCCAAATCTGGATGCCCGGACGGGGATTCGAACCGCCATCCTCCCGAATGCGAGGCGAGAACGCTAGCCGTTACACCACCACGCTCGGTGAGACTGAACAATCTCAATAGTCCTCTTATCCAAAGGATACACAAAAAGGAGCCAGACTGTCTTTTTCAGGTTACAAGCTTGTAGAATTTGACCGTCACTATGCTTTTTTTTTCAATTTAACATGAAAGTAACAAATTGAACAGAATCTGATTAACTTTCCAGACTTGCACAAAAATTGTGAAAATGCGGTCTGTACATGATTTGCCCTTTTGGAAGCTATTCTGTGCATCATTCATAAGAGCTTTGGCTATTATAACTACCTGCCTTTCCAATATTTTTTCATATATTTTGTATGCAGCGCACAACATACTTATGCCTCGATAATTTTCAGCTTTCGAACTATATCCTTCTTGTTTTTTTTGATATAGCACACACTAGTTCCATATTCCAATCACTAGGTACATATCCACATGACCAGCAGCAGTTTAAAAAAACTTAATAAATGCATTTAAAATAATTTGATGGAAGGTTAAATAGTTTTCTATTCAGGCCATCACAATTTGGCATTTTTTTATTTTTCAGTGATATCAGTACTCCGGTCAGCTCGTCCAGTGTTACTGGATCTACATGTTCACTGATTTCTGCAGTGAAACCTATTCCTGCTGGGTCTTAATATTTATGCCTCCAGTAACATAGATAGTCTCCTCCAAATACGGCATTGTAAACTAATTTCTTTTTATCTGTCTTATTCATATCTCTCAGCACTCTGTAAGCTCTTTCCATGAAGATCATTTTCTATATGGTTTACATAATTCTGTCAGCTTTGTCTTTTTTACTTTCTTACTTATCTCCTGTTCTTTTGTACCCAATTATATTTTCTGCTTTAGGGTTTTCCAGTTGTTACAGATATACCCCGTTCTTCTTTTTAATGATATTTTCGACATTATCATTCCACTTTTTCAATCCCAAATTGGTATATCTTATCCTACATCTTCCTAAGGTATCTAGTGCAGCTGTTGTAATGATGTTGCTAATTACTTCCCATTGTTGATTAATATTGTTCTGTGCTGGAAAATTTCTTAGTATATGATCAAGTCTTTGTTGATGGAGAAGATTTATAATCTCTTCTTTTAACAGACGCAATTGAAATGAATCTTTTATTGGTTTTGTAGTTGTATTTGTCTTGTACCATATCTTAGGCTATACCAGTTTTGAAATACATTTTGTAAAGAATTTAAAACAAAAATTCATAGAGAGCAAAAATAGGCAGGCACGAGAAAGGGAATCTGCCAGCAGATAGTGTGCTTCATTGGAGTTAAATAAAAAAAATGTAATTAAATTAGTTGAGTGGTACCTACAAATCAAAATAAGTTTTGGTATGTGGAATGGGAAGTTTCTATAGCAAATTTGACTCGGTGATACAGCTTGTGTTAGGAATGTCACTTAACTTTCATGGTATAACAAATGGTATCATGTTATATTTTCTTGTTTTTAAAAAGTTTATATCACCTGTATAAGATTAAATTTGGTTGTTAATCAAAAATTTATTTATGGTTTTGATTCATTATGTTTATACAATATACAGTGTATGGAAAGGATTCAATTTTCATCATGTGGTGGCTATAAATTAATATAAATTTTGAAACTAACATGGATGATAGTTTTTATGCAAGATTCTCCCATTTCTCCAAAAAATGAAATTAACTAATCAGTTTTATGCAAACTTTAAAATTGATATTAACAGCAAAGAATAAATTAGTAAGCAACAAATGATATTAATATTTCACCTTGTTCCCTCCATTAACAAGTTAAAAAATCATGTCTCCAAATGTTGCACATTATTCTGACTCTTTTCTCTTTTAGATTTTTCTACAAATTCAATTCTGAAATGTGTTAATTTCATAATCTGTTCGTTCACATAATTTTCGATATCTCTTTAGTGTTTCAGATTTTGAATGCTATAGTTTTCCTTTTTTCTGATAAACTGAAAGATTAATTTAATATCAATAATACATTTTGGTTTGCCATTTTTTTGTAATCCCTTTTTAGTGATTCTCCTACATGTTAGTGCCATCTAAAATATTTTCCATCAACAGTCACAATTCATAATTATATTATTAATGTCTTCATTTTACAATTGAAATTTATCAGTAGTTTATACTTTCATGTATTGTAGTATTCCAATTAAACTCAAACAGCAAACAAATTAAAGTAAGAATTGATGTAACAGAAAACTGGATGTATAGGAAAATTGCCACTAGGATGTAATCTGCATTGTATTTAGTTATAACAATGGTAACAATAATATCTTTTATTTAATTTCCTAAAAAGTTGTAATGGTATAATTTGTCTTAAAGCGAGATTGCTGCTGTAGTGGTTGTGTTTCATTGGTGGTATCATCTTATAAGGGAGCTGGTAACAGGTCGTAGGAGAAATATAGTTAACAGGGTGAAGAAGCCAGACACTTCAGTTGTTGTGGGTAAAAATAGGTTTGACCTGTTACCAGAGTCAGGAGGAGAAGAGCCTCATGTAGATATAGGAGTAGGTAAGGTGCAGCAGGCCTTTAGGAATAAGGGTGTGCAAGGCAAGAATAGGGAGAAAAGGGTTCTGCTGCTAGGTAGTAGCCATAGGAGAGGTGCAGGACCTCTTCTGCAGGATCAGTTAGGTACAGGTTACCAGGTCACAAGTTCAAACCTAATGCAACATTAGGTCAGGTAATAGAGGATAGAGGTTCACTTTGTAGGAGTTTCACAAAGGACGATAGAGTAGTGATAGTGGGAGGGGCAGGGAATAGTATTGATAGAAATGCGAGTTATAGTATAGAGAGTGACCTGAGGAAGGTGGTGAAGGATGCACAGCATACCAGAGTGGAGCTCATGCAGGTCCTAAGTCGCCATGACCGGCCACAATTGAACTATGCTGTGAGGCGTGTAAATGTGGAAATGGAAGTGCTACTTGGGAAAGGCATTAGTTCTGTGTTGGGGGTTGTGCCTGTAAACACCATTGGTAGGTTGGGTTTCACTAGGCATGTCCTACACCTAAATAGAAGGGGGAAGGGAGTACTTTCTGAGTTGTTAGCTAAAGCAATAAGGGAGCCCATTTCCAGTGATGAAGGGGTCAGGGCTATGCCTTTTTTAGGTTAGGGAGTGCTGGAGAAGGGACGGAAATAGATGAACAAAGTGATACTGATTCCAGATCCACGATGAGAAAGATCATAGATGTTAAAGAAATAGATGAAGTTGCCGAATCAATAACTGGCTGGTGTAAAACTGGGAAAGAGGAGATAAATGTTGAAAATATAAAGCCAGTAAAAGGGTGTTAACGGTAAACTTTAGAAGTATAATAAACAAAGTAATCAAATTTGCAAACTTAATAGAGATATACAAATCACAAGTAATAATTGGGGTAGAGAGTTGGTTAAAAGAAGACTTACTAGACAGTGAGGTTTTTACTGATAGTTACAGAGTATACCGCAGAGATAGAGGAGCAATTGGCGGAGGAGTCATCATACTAGTTAGCAAAAACTACCACAGTTCACTGGCATTGATAGCTCAAGACCATGAGTTACTTGGGGTAGAATTCTGGGGTCATAAAAAAGAAAAAATCAGGGTGTTGGCTGCTTACCGCAGTGGAAGAATGACAGATGAAGATGAGGCTCTTGGGGAGAAATTAAATTCATACTCAGATTTCAGAGGTGAGAATATAATGATCATTATTGGTGGGGATTTTAATTTACCAGGTGTAAACTGGGAAGGAAATAAGATTAATAACACTTGGGAACAAAGAATTGCAAATACCTTAATAAGGGAAGGAGGGTTTACACTAGTGGCAGAGCAAAACACTAGGGGACAAAATATTTTGGATATATTTCTAATTAAGCCCGATGAAAACCTTTTGAGGTATGAATTAACTGAAGGAATAAGTGATCATGAAGCAGTCCTGATGGATATTAGAGGATTCAGTGAACCAGCAGCCAAAATTGAAGGGGGAAATAGGTACAATTATAAAAAGGCCAGATTTCAAATTTGAAGAGATATTTCAGAGAACAATTCAGCAAATGGAAGGAAGGCACAAGTACAGTAGAGTCAAGGTTGGAAGAGTTCAAGGAGATAATGAGAAAGGGGGAAGAAAAATTCATTCCAAAGCAGAGAATAAAGGGAAGTGGAGAACCTGTGTACTATAATAGGGAAGTGAAGAGGTTAAATAGGTTGGTACGAAGAGAATCATAACAGAGTTAAGAGAAAGCAGGGTAGTAAGAAATATTTAAAACAACTAAACAAGGACTTAATAACAGCAAAGAAAGTTGCTAAAGATGGGTTTATGAAGAGAATTGTCAGCGCAGGAGGACCACTGACTGATGCATCTAGAAATTTCTATGGCTATATCAGGAAACTGAGGGGAAGGGAGGGTGTAGAGACGCTTATAGATAAGGATGGAGAAGTAGTTACTGGGGATTTGAAAAAGGCAGAGATTTTAAGTAACTGGTTTAATGAAAGCATTAGGGAAAATGAATCAGAAATGATAAGTTCTAATTCTGAGAATGAGCTTAACAATACAATTAGAAATAAAGATTCTAAAAAATTTGAATTCATCCTAAAGAAGTCATGAAAGAAATAAGCAAGCTGAAAAAACATAAGGGAGCTGGTGTAGATAATATTACTACAGATATCTTAAAGATAGCCAGATGTGACATTGTACCTTAACTTGAAATATTATTTAAATTGAGTTTGGATACTTGCTGCTTACCACAGGACTGTAAAAGGGTGATAGTAGTACCGGTACATAAAGGAGGGGTAAGAAATAGAGTCGAAAATTACAGGCCAATCAGTTTGACTTCAATGGTAGGTAAATTAATGGAAACCACATCAGAAATGTATGTGAGGAACATAAGTGGTTTTCAAGTAGGCAACATAGGTTCAGGCAAGGATATTGATGCGAAACTCAGTTGGTGGGATATATGCAAGATATTTCAGATGAAATGGACAGTGGAGGCCAAATTGATAGTGTAGAACTAGATCTTTAAATGGCGTTTGACAGAGTGAGCCATAAAATGGTAGTAAATAAGATAAAAACCATTGGATTGGATGTAAAAGTGATTTGCTGGGTAGAAGAATTTTTAAAAGGTAGAAAATTGAAAGTTAGGGTAGGAAATGCAGTATCAAAGGAAGTGGAAGTAAAAATGGGAGTGCCGCAGGGTAGTGAATTGGGACCATTGCAATTCATTATTCTAATGAATAATTGTGTTGATTGTTTACTATCTGAAATTAGATTGTTTGCAGATGACATGGAAAGATATTGCAGTAGGTATGAAAAGATGACTATGACCACAAGCTAGCACTCGATTTCAGGCACAAGGGTGTGGGAAGATTTTCTTGTTTAGGTAAGGGTGTCAGGGATTGGAATGAGTTACCTAGGGGAATGATGAATAACTTACCGAAAACATTAAAAGAATTTAAAGTTAAAATTTGTAGACGGTAAATGTAGGTGTGTGCAAGTTAGGGGGAAGTTGGGTGTGTAGGGAAATTGCCACCGCACCGGAGAGTGTGCTCCATTGCAATTAAATTAAATTAATATGTAGAGTGAATTTACTAACCAGTTTCAAATCTATTATCTGATGATGTTATACATAAAAATGGAGAAAGTTTAAACTATTGAGTTCTTACATTACAAAGGAAACTGATGAAGCAACATATAATCTATTACTTAATACAGTATTTTTTTTGAAAAATAAACACTAATTAATGTTGACAGCGTGCCTTTTTCTGGAACTGTGGAAACGTAGACGATCTGAACTGACATGGCTCTGGGACCTATCTGAAACTGATGAAAGTATAGATGTTCGTCCAGAATATGAACATTCTGTAAAAACAAAGCGGTATAATGTTATTACAGGGAAAGAGGAGCCTTATTTAACAACTTTGAATAAAACTGTTCGTGTTCTCACATCAGTTTCAGCAGTCATGTTCATGGTAAGCACATTTTCTTTTGATGCTTAGCTGCTGACATGTATTATATTTACCTTATTCTGGAATCTGAGGAAATCAGTTTGAACAGTGTTGGCAAAATGGTGCAGATCCTATGATATGGATGCTGTTGTGCTGCTTTGTTCCAGAAGTGTTAGACATTTTGTAGGTTGTTCTTATAGGCAGAATAATTAGTTGGTAATGCAGTATGTCTGTAATATGTGATATGATATGGATGCTGTTGTGCTGCTTTGTTCCAGAAGTGTTAGACATTTTGTAGGTTGTTCTTATAGGCAGAATAATTAGTTGGTAATGCAGTATGTCTGTAATATGTGATACTATTTAGACAAATCAAAATGTCATTTAAGCCAAAAAAGTTTGTGTATTATTTCAACAGCTTGCAATTTTGATAAGTTGTGCTATGAAATATTTGGAAAGAACTATGTTGTTATCCTGGAGAAATTATTTAAATTATCGTTATGAGTCTGCAGATCATAAAATTTCATTGTAGGCATAAACTCATGATATTTAACAACAGTATTCATTCAGTGATCATATATGGGTATGTATAATGGAAGCTGTCAAAAATGTTTCTGAATAGACTTCAGACCTTCTTGAACAGATGCTTTAGGAATATGGTGGCCAAATATGATACCCAGTATGGAGGGTTAGGAAACTGCCTCCGAAAGAACAATAGATCAATGAGAGGGAATGGGTTGTTTATATTTTCAGGCAAAATAAAGGATTCATTGCAAAATAAGCTCTGAATGGAACTTGTTTTGCTGGTGGAAGTATGAAGAAGTGCATATGGCAGATCTGTAATTTGCTAAATGTAAGAAGTAAAGTCATTTGCATTGGATGGGAGACCATGAAGGGTTGTTTTGCTGCTGAATGGCAGAGTTTTTTTCCCGGATGCATTCTGCCTCTGTCATGGCTGGACCTACAGTTTTACGTGGACTCAAATGCGCAGAGCATCCCAGCATATCTTTTAGGAACAAAGCAAAACCAATTAAAATTTGTAATTGAGACCCTAAAATTTTGAGGGAAATGCCTAAAAAAAGGACCATCAAACGAGTGTTGTGGTAAATCTACTGCAGGGAATAAAAGGATCTGATGATGGAAAGCAATGTTAAATTAAAATTCAAGAAAAATCTAAACCATGCAACCTTTTGATAACAGTTAGTTCATATATGTGCTTAGAAAGTTTTGTCACTATTGTATGATTAAAATTTATCACTGGGATTGAAAGGTACTTAGTTTGAGTCTACAAATTAGCTGAAATTTTCATGTGCCTTAACCCTTTCCTACCGGCTATTGGAAATAAAAGGAAATTTATAATTTCAATTATATATTTGTATAAAGATACTTGAAATTAAACACAAATATTATTTCAATTTTTTTTTTTTTTTTGGAACGAAGTGGTAATTACTAAGCCACTACTAATAAGTATGGCCAGGGACTTTGTGTATCACAGGATGTACAAAAATAGCAATTGAAATCAATTATGTTCATATTGGTTTGAAATTCTCGCCTCATGATATTCAACAAACCAATTCTTTTTGTTCATACAGTTGGAATATTTGGAATGATGTTCTGACTGTATCTTCTTCATACTACATACTTTACTTCACATCTTCATCTGATTTTTACAAATTAGGGCCAGTATGTACCACTGTTTCCCAATTTTACGTGTCTCATTGTGAAACAGTCTGGCTTACGTTGTTTAAATAGATGAGGGCTTGGTGAAATATATGTAGATGACCTTTTCTTCTTACCAATATCTTTCATAGTCAACATACCCTGTGCGACAGTTCTACTGAAATTTGTTACAGACATTTTTTCAAATATCAGATCATTTATGTTAGAGGCATTGACAAATACTATATCCAGAATACCCCAAAGCAATCTGTGCCATGATTTCAGTGATTTTATGTCAGCATTGCACAAAGCCATCACCAATCTGTGGTATCAACCCCACCCATAAATGTATTGTAATCTTTGATGACTCTCGTGCATGAAAACATCTTTTTCTTTGTGTGTAACCAGTGGTGCAACAACAGAATGGTAGGATGGGCAAAATGCCATGGGACCCAATTCCAATATCCGGTTGGAGAGGCCTTCTTGCCCAAGATCCACCCAGGTCGCCAATCCAGCCTGAGAGAGAGCCGATCTGTTGAAATTGGCACGGACTCCAGCCAGTGTAGTTAATAGTACACCACTGTGTGTAATAGTAGATTCCTTGCTGCCATTAAAATTTGATATTAAATGTACAACCTTTTTTTCCTTCCATTTCCAGTAGCCAATGCCTAGGTTTGAAAAACTATGTGTAGGGGGCTAAGCTGTAGTATCGGCTTCTGTATGATTCCTGTCCCCCCATATCCTGTAGTGACTAGCTGAAGAATTTAACAATTTTTGAGGTACTTACACGCCCCTAGAAGATTGAAGTTATTTTCTTGAAGAGAAAACTGACTGAACATCTCGAAACAAAAGAAAAAGAAAGAAAAATCCCCCTTGAAATTACTAAACTGTGGTCTGTCTGCCTTCCCATATATCTCTCGTTCATTCTCAAAATTATCATCATAACCATTTTCAAAATTCTCAATCATTTAAACATCAAACTATCAAACCAAAATTATCAAAATCAGTTCACATCAAAATATCAAACAGAAGCATCAAAGAAAAGTATCATCACATCAAAATATAAAACATTAGCATATCAAATTTCGAACACAGAAAAATATCAAACATTAAAAAATTATTAAGAATCTTACTACAAAATAGTATAAAAATTTGTGTTTCATGTAAAAAATTTATGTTTCAATTGTTAAATTCTTTTTTGTCAAGAATATCTTTTGTTTTAAATAAACGTTTATATTTTTACTAAGTGTTGTTTCTTTTTTATACCTAAATACTCATTTTCCTAAAACTCATCACACACTTCCTTAAAATGGTAAATCCCAAGTCCTGTCACAGTCACAGATTGTAAAAGGCTTGAATTTATACAAAGCAAATGCTCTGTAGCTGATTCCACTAAGTATAGTCCATGTCCCTGGCCCCTGACAGCAGGTGAGATTCTAGGACCTCAGTCAGTCAGCTGTTCTGTGAACAGAAATAATTGAAACACCATGTGTGTGAGAGCTAGCAGTTCTAAACATATCTACTATCATACAAAGATATAATGCAAGTTAAAAGAAAAAAAAAAAAAAAAAAATTACATAAAACGTAATCTTGTCTTATATATAAAAATCAATGTTTGTTTGTTTGTATGTTCGTCTTCTATGCATTCCTGTACCATTTATCAGATTGCAATGAAACTTAGGAGAGTTTTCGAGTGTGCGCCTGCGAAGGTTCCTGTGAAAAAAAAATTCCAAAAAGTCGCCCCCTATCCCCCTTACACCCCATAGTTTAGGCAAAACCACATTTTTTATCCGATTTAGATAGGAATTTGTACACTTATACTTTAAAACAAACATAAAAATACTGCCTAAATACGGTTTCCGAATAATAATCCCCTCGCCCCATATCCACCCCCATACTTTAGGCAATACCACATTTTTTATCCGATTTAGATAGGAATTTGTACACTTATACTTTAAAACAAACAGAAAAATACTGCCAACATATGGTTCCCGAATATTCATCCCCTCTCCCCCTTTCCAACCCCATTACGTTTTACCCCATAATTTAGGCAAACCACATTTTTTATCCGAATTAGATAAGAATTTGTACACTTTTACTTTAAAACAAACAGAAAAATACAGCCTACGTATGGTTTCCGAATATTCATCCCCTCTCCCCCTTTCCACCCCCATTACGTTTTCACCCCATAATTTAGGCAAACCACATTTCTGATCCGATTTAGATAAGAATTTGTACACTTATACTTTAAAACAAACAGAAAAATACAGCCTATGTATGGTTTCCGAATATTCATCCCCTCTCCCCTTTCCAATCCCATTACGTTTTTACCCCATAATTTAGGCAAACCACATTTTTTATCCGATTTGGATAAGAATTTGTACACTTATACTTTAAAACAAACAGAAAAATACAGCCTATGTATGGTTTCCGAATATTCATCCCCTCTCCCCTTTCCAACCCCATTACGTTTTTACCCCATAATTTAGGCAAACCACATTTTTTAACCGATTTGGATAAGAATTTGTACACTTATACTTTAAAACTAACAGAAAAATACTGCCTACGTTTGGTTTCCGAATATTCATCCCCTCTCCCCCTTTCCAACCCTATTACCTTTTCACCCCATAATTTAGGCAAACCACATTTCTGATCCGATTTAGATAAGAATTTGTACACTTATACTTTAAAACAAACAGAAAAATACAGCCTACATATGGTTTCCGAATATTAATCCCCTCGCCCCATATCCACCCCCATACTTTAGGCAATACCACATTTTTTATCCGATTTAGATAGGAATTTGTACACTTATACTTTAAAACAAACAGAAAAATACTGCCAACATATGGTTCCCGAATATTCATTCCCTCTCCCCCTTTCCAACCCCATTACGTTTTCACCCCATAATTTAGGCAAACCACATTTTTTATCCGATTTAGATAAGAATTTGTACACTTATACTTTAAAACAAACAGAAAAATACAGCCTACGTATGGTTTCCGAATATTCATCCCCTCTCCCCTTTCCAACCCCATTACGTTTTTACCCCATAATTTAGGCAAACCACATTTTTTATCCGATTTGGATAAGAATTTGTACACTTATACTTTAAAACTAACAGAAAAATACTGCCTATGTATGGTTTCCGAATATTCATCCCCTCTCCCCCTTTCCAACCCCATTACCTTTTCACCCCATAATTTAGGCAAACCACATTTTTTATCCGATTTAGATAAGAATTTGTACACATATACTTTAAAACTAACAGAAAAATACTGCCTACGTATGGTTTCCGAATATTCATCCCCTCTCCCCCTTTCCACCCCCATTACGTTTTTACCTCATAATTTGGGGAAACCACATTTTTTATCCGATTTAGATAAGAATTTGTACACTTTTACTTTAAAACAAACAGAAAAGTATTGCCTACATATGGTTTCCGAATATTCACCCCTTCTCCCCCTTTCCAACCCCATTACGTTTTCACCCCATAATTTAGGCAAAGCACATTTTTTATCCGATTTAGATAAGAATTTGTACGCTTATACTTTAAAACAAACAGAAAAATACTGCCTACATATGTTTTCCAAAGCGCATCCTCTCTCACCCTTTCCAACAGAAAATGAATGAAACAGCAGTTTAAAATTTATATGTAAATATTTTTTCATTTAATCTATGTGCCTACTCAAGTCCAGCAATAGTGAAGCATTGCCGGGTCAGCTAGTATTATATAAAAGGAAAGTCATATATGAAGAAAAAAAATTACTCATTGACAATAACCTATTATAATTATAAAGGAAAGTGTAACAGCCCTAATACCTGAATTTTGAATAACATTGTACTGTATGAAGTATTTGTAGTGAGCTAATGTTTGGTTGAAAGTGATTTGATATGTTTGTTTTGTAATTTCTTGTAAATCAGTGTATATAGACTTTGTTTTAGGTAAGAAAATTATTCAAAGGCCATTTAATATGTTTAAGAACCGAATGATGCAAGAGAATTTCTTAAATGTTTGTAATTCCATGTATTAATGTAAGTTACGATGTCTACAGGACAATTTTCTACCGTTTGAAAGGATTTCTGTAAATAATTTTGTATTTAAGTATCTATAATTACCATTTCTGATCATTTTGTAATGTTGTTAATTAATTTTGTATTAATTCTGATTGTTTTTAATATGTTAGATTGTTTGAGTGATTGTTAATGATCGAGAAATATCGGGCGGATGCCTTTGAAGAATTCTCGTAATTTCGATAAAGACTATATAAACAGATCGCCTGGACAGAGACATTCTTTCATGCATTCAGTTAGTAAGTCAGTTTCGTTGACAGTATTCAGTGTTACAGAGAGTTTCAATCATTCAGTTGAGTTTGCGACTGTGCATCTCTGTATTGTACCTATACTAGTGGATATCGCTGACTTGTTGTTTGGATCACAATAAAACAGACATCTTCAAACATGACCTGTTTGGTGATTTTTTAAATTAATTAACCAGTAAAATAAACCACCATAAAGAACCCTAACAAAAGTAGTTACTATAGACAGCAAACGTCGTACCTAAAACACGTAGAAGTATCCAAAATTATTTTAAAATATCAAATATTCCCTTCTTTATTCCCAAAAGTAAGTAATATAAGAAAACAATTATATAACACAGGGTGTTGAAATTATCAGAGCATTATACTAAATGCCTCTATTGGTTCTATTAATGTATTGTTATGAATCTTAAGTCTAACAATATCACCTAAAATACGAAATGGATGATGAAAATATTATTGGAATATCCTCCGAAGAAAGAATAATAATGAAAAAAAAATCCTATCATAAGGAAACAACGTTTCCCCTCAGCAGTACACTGCTGTCAAAAGTCAAAATCTGGAAATGTAAGGTAGATGCAACAAAGTTGCGAGGAACCAGTACTCTGGGTAAGAATTAAGTAGTGTATATCCTCTGTAATCATTATTTATATGGTCAGCTCATGGCTGTCATTGTATGACATAGGATGTCATAAAAATTTGTGTTTCAATTGTTGAATTCTTGTAGTGAAGAATGTCTTTCATTTAAACAGTTACTGTTTGAGCTTCGTTATGACGCAGTACCTGATGAAGGCAGCGGAGGTTGCTGCCGAAACGTTGTACGATGATTTAAATAAAAATATTATCCGGCAGAAAACCCGAGAAAAGTTTAGTTCATATTTTTGTTAAGTGTTCTTTTTCTTTTATACCTAAAATACTCATTTTCCTAAAACTCATCACTTCTTCCTGTTCGGTATTAGACCTGGTGGCCATCTTCTTGGTGGTCTCCCTACATCTCTCCTGCCTCTGGGATGGTATTTGAGAATTTTCCATGGGATCCGGTCCGTCTTCATCCTCAGTACATGTTCTGTCCAAGATGTTCTGTAATTTTGTACAGTTTGGAGAATTGGTTTTACTTTAAGTTCTTTAAGGATATCTTCAGATCTTTTTCTGTCTTGTAATGTGTAGCCAGCTGTTCTCCTCATAAATCGCATCTCAGCCGCCGTTAGTCTCCGTTCATCACCTTTGCGTAGTGTCCAGGCCTCGCTGCCATACAGTAGTGTAGGTTTAGCCAGGGCGTTATATAGCCTGATTCTTGTGTGCCGTTGAACTAGAGATGGTCTGAAAATGTTATTTATTATTCCTGTAACTTTCGTGAAATTTGTGATTTTTTGTTGCATATCGGTTTCTAGGGTGTAGCTGAGGTTGTAACCTAGGTATTTAAATTCTGCTACTTGTTCTATGGGTGTGTTGTCTATTGAGATTTTGGTTCTTATGTGGTTTTTTCCAACAAAGGCCATAACCTTGGTTTTATTGAGGGAAATCTCCATGCTGTATTCTTTTGCTGTAATATGGAGGTTATATACCGATCTCTGCAGGTCATCTTCTGACTCAGAAAAAAGCACTTGGTCATCTGCAAACAGTAATGTATCCAGGTTGGTCTGTCTGTCTATTATTATTCTGCCATGGGGTTTTTGTCTCCAGTTACTAATGATTTTGTTTATATATATGCTGAATAAAAGGGGTGATAGGCAACATCCTTGTCTCACTCCTCGATTAATGGGTTTCCATTCCGACAGATTTTGTCCAGTTCTGACTGTGATTACATTGTGGCTGTAGATGTTTTGAATTGCTTTTATGATCTGTGGTGGGGTGTTACTTTCTGCCATAATTAGCCAAAGTTTTCTTCTGCCAATTGTATCGAAAGCTTTTTTGAAATCAATAAATGCCAGGTGTGTTTCCAGATTAAACTCTTTCCTTTTCTCAATTAGCATCTTGAGTGTGAAATAGCCATCTGCACATGATCTACCCTTCCGAAACCAATTTTGTTCTTCTCCAAGTAGTGGTTCATAAAATTTTTGCAATTTTGATTTAATAATGCTTGAGTAAATTTTATAACCAGCATTGAGCAAGCTTAATCCTCTATAGTTATTGCAATCCTTGAGGTCTCCTTTTTTATGAATTGGGATGACAATTGCCCTCTGCCAGCTATGAGGTGGGTATTCTCCTCTCCAGATCCTGTTGATAAAGTTCAACAGTCGTACTTTAAATGTCCTGTTGCTGAAATTAAAAAGTTACATATGAATGCCATCTTCTCCTGGAGCTCTGTTACTTTTACAGTCTTTTAGCACTGATTCTAACTCTTTGTAGTGAATGTCATCTGGGCTGTTAGTCTCTGGTAGTGACATTACCTCCGGTTCGTTGTCTGCTTGATTTTGGGTCCACAACTGTTGAAAATACTTTAGCCATGTCTCTTTGTTTATTACTTGAATGTCTGAGTCGCATCTTACTTCTCTGTTTAACTTTTTTATAATTTTGAATGTTGTGGGTGATGGTTTTGTAACATCTCTTTTGAGATTGTTAATGAAGCGGTCCCATTGTTCTCTGTGCCTTTTCCGGGTTTCTCTTGTAGCAATCGCTCTTTTCCTCTTATATTCAGTAAAATCCTCTGCTTTCTTTGTTGCTAGATATCTCTTATAAGCATTTCTCTTATCTTCAATAACACTCTTGATTTCTTCATCCCAAGCTCTTAATCCTTGTTTTCTATTCCAGCATTTCTTCATTCCTATACTCTCATTTCCTGCTTCTTTCAGAATTTTGGTTACGTTTTCCCATTCTAATTCAATATTTTCCTCTACTTTGTACTTCTTTTCGATTTCACTTAATCTTCTCTGATACAGCCATTTGATGCTTTGATCTTGTAAGAGTTCAACTCTGTAGGACATTTGGTTTGACTTATGTATTTCTTGTTTCTTAGAGTTGCTGTTAAGCCAGCGGGGTGGAAATCTTGCTGTACCTACCAAGAGGTGGTGGTCTGATTCAATCTCATAGGATCTAAATACTCTTGTGTCAAGTATCAGTTTTCTCAGTTTTTCATTTGTTATAATGTAATCTATGATTGATGTTTGGCCTCTTGCGGACCAAGTGTATTTGTGCAAGTCATTGTGTGGGAAAAGTGTGTTGCATATGTAGAGCTTATTGTAGATTACTGTGTCGATCAGTTTTTGCCCATTGCTATTTTTTGTGGGTTCTCCGTGTGGTCCTATTTTACTCGCTATTCTTGTATTTCCAACCCTTGCATTGAAATCGACCATTAAAAGAAGGTAGTCATGTTTATTGATTTTATCTAGAATTTCTTGAAGTTTTGTGTAAAGCTTGTCAGTTTCTTCCATTCTACCCTGTTCTGGAGCACAAACACCTACAACTGTCAGGAAACCACGTTGCATTTTTAGTCTTATTTCTATTATCCGTTCATTCCAGAATGTATACTGTACTATCTTTGACTTAAGTGATTTATGTACCATGACCATGACTCCTGCTTGTGCTCTTACATTTCTGTCAACTCCACTGAAGATTTGAACGTAGTTGCTTGTATCCTTTGTACCTTTCAATTTGCACTTGGTTTCTGTTATGACTGCTATCTTAACACCTTTCTTGTTCAAGTTATCATCTAGTTGCTCATCTTTGTATGCTAGTGCTTGCACATTCCATGTACCAAGGAGGGTTTTATGCTTTTTCCAGCTTGTGTCCTTTTTCTTGCCATTGTCGTCATTATTGTTATCCGTCCTGCTATTTCTTGTTTGAGACTTGAAAGCAAAGACAATTAGTCCTACCAATTGGTTGCTTGCCAAGAGGTAGCAAGTCTGGCTGTGGGGCTGCCACACTGATGCTTCCAGACCAGCATTTGATTTTCTGTCAGGGTTAACTCCCTTAGCCTTTGATAGTCCCCTATCAAACCTGCAAGGCAGTAGGTTCTCCTCACATGGTTTAGCCAGTGGACCAACACTGTTGCCCGGGTGATAGCTCTTGGAACTAACACGTGAGAATTGGATGTCTGGTGTAGACCAGTCTGCATGACTTGTCTTGAGTCAAGACATGGTCAGCCATGCTCATAAATGGGTAAATCCCAAGTTCTGTCATGGTCGCCATGTAAGGGGCAATGCTGATACCGGGGTACATATCAGCTTTGAACTCCTTAACTAGCAACTTGCACTTTCAAATAAATTTTGTCGAAGTATCAACTAAAGTTCCATCTGTGCAAAATTTTAGACCGTGAAAACACCTTTGGAAATTAAATCAACTACAAATTAACAAGTTCACCACTTTCTATTTCAACCTTCAGAGAGAAAAGGGTTCAGTTTGAACTATGAAATTAAAGTCACTTGTAGAGTTTCACCATTAGTATATTGTAAGGATCTTAGAATTTTGGCAAATTCTAGTTTTGCTTAGGCGGGACTTAGAAATTTCGAGAAGTACAGTTTTCAACTTTAAGGAATTTTCCCTGTAATCTTGCTCATAGTTGTAATTCATTATAATAATCATTTTTATGTGTAATTATCATATCGGAAAACGTTTGGTTTAAGAGTTATTCCCGTTTGTTCAAGTTTTGAAACACGCGATCAGAATAGTGAAATTCTAAGATTTGTAATAACTTTAAATCCAGTAAAGCTACAACCGATCTTTTATCACCAGCTGTAGTTAGCACTATCCCCGATATTTTGGCAATAAAATTAAGTAATTTGGTAAAGACTAATTAGCGATTTTAATTAAGAGAAAATAATAAGCTTTTTTATTAAAAGAGATATCAATTTAAATTTTACATTCGCAGATAGCCCTAATTAAGACGATTTCATACATATATGGGTTTTCATCAAAAGTTTAAGCATTTGACCGGTAATTAAGTTTTTGTAAAATAGATTGTCGCGGATTGTTGTGCACGCGCGTAAAAAGTTCTAGAACACTTCGGGATTTTACCCAAATTTTGAATGTATCACTACGCGGAGTCTTAAACAGCTAAAACATTAAAATTAATTACTCTAAATTTCTCACGAGACTGCCGTCGGACTTCTAGTGGATAAGTCCAGATACTATCAAAGTTTAAACATTTTTAATAATCTGGATCGTCAAATAAATTTCGTACTCTTTGAGCTACGCGGAGGAAAAAGATGTGAGACAGTTGCTGACGTCACTGGTTCTCGTGGTTTCGATAAAAGAGCCGGACTGTTCTTGCCGGCGTTCTATTCGGGTCTGTTCCGGTTTGTCTGTTCCTGCCTGTCGGTCTGTCTTTCGCGCTGGTTGTAACTCGCCATGCGGGCTAGTTCAACCATGTTGGATCGTGTCGTGTTAAATCATAACTTCAATGACTGTTAAAACTTGTAAATTTACTAAAGGGGTTTCGGTCGGTTAGATTTCTCTCCACAATCTGTAACTTTGGAATCGAGTGTTCGATATGCCTGCTCAACTGTAAATGCTATTTTGAACTATTGACTTTGAAGAATAAAACTTTGGAATTTCTAACAGTGAACTTGTGTGCTTCAGTTGTTAGCTTAAAACCCTTTTCAATATTTGGGGTTGAAATCAAATATTGTGGCGACCTAGGCATTTAGTTGAGTCATCCGGGCTACATGGTCAAATCAAATTCAAAATTATTTAGCAGATGTACTGAGAATTGTGAGCTATCAAGTGTTTAAGTTAAGGCACTTAGGCGATACTATAACCCCGGTATCAGCTAAGTCCTTACAATATTCTGATATAAAAACACAATAAATTCACAATTACAGTTGATTCAGCGATCGGATAATCATTTCAAAAAATTATGAATCACAGAAGACAGACAGGATAAAACCCCTGAAAAATTTTACATTAACTGTTCATTGTCCCGACTGAACTACACTAGTTTTTTAAACCATTATGGCTGCCATCCAGCATGTTGGCTATCATCATTGCGGTAATACCAACTATTGTGTCGCAGACACAACACACATGAATTCCCAAGGTAGACTGAGCCATCTTGGCTCTAAAACGTCTTATATAGGACAAGAAAGTCTTCCAAACCATGTGACACCCAGGATATAGTGCATCCAATATACTTGCAGTAGGGCTTTCAGATTTTAATATTATTTAGAACCAAAAATTAAAATTTTACCCCTCTTCAACTTTTGTCGAAAACTTTATAGATTGGCTGTAATTAATTTTCTCCTGTTTACTGCGTAGAAGCCTTGACTTCACTGGTCCTATGTGTATCCTTATGTAGAAATATATCCCGTATAGGCTTTCATCTTAAAAATTCAAATTAAACAAAAATAAAAAAGTCTATCATGAATAGCTCTGAAAGTAAGGCTTGTATCCAAAAATGAATTTTAGCATATTATTACCCAGTGTCCAATACATCTTTTAAAACTAAGTTTATTCACCAACTTTGATTAGTTTGAACGTAAAAAAAAATATATTTAAGACGGCAAAGTGTGAATTTAGATGCAATAATTTTTAGAAATTCCTTCCAAACTTTATTTACTGTATAGAACTTCTCGAAAAGTTTAACACAATGTTCAAAAAGAATTTAAGTTATAAGAATCGTATCATTTAATATCAGAAATGCTTTAAAAGTGTTGTATTTAACTTTTGAAAGTGCAGGTTCATTAAAAACTTGTGTTTTCTTTATTTAAATGGCTTGAAACTATATATTATGTGTTATTTACTGCAAAATTTTATTTCTCTGGTATAATAATTATTATTATTATAAATGTTTTTTACTGTGATGAAAGCATTGAAAACTGACAATATGGTCTTGTAACTAAAATTGAGTGTTTCTCAGCTGAACTATTGAGGATTTCTATGATTTAGGTGAGTTTACTGGTTACTTTTTATCATTAACTGTCTATTTAAAGCTTTTATTACATATTGAGTGAGTTTTTAGATTTCAAATCACCTTATATTCGGTTATAAGCTGCAGTATTGGCTTCTGTATGATTCCCGTCCCCCATATCCTGTAGTGACGAGGTGTAGAATTCAACAAATTCTGAGGTGCTTACATATTGTGAAAACCTCCTCTTTTTAGTTTCCCATCAGCAGTTAAGTTGTTAGAAAGTATCTTGCAGTTGGGCCTGACTGTCCGACAGCCAAAAGTTATTTCAGTTTTCAATTTTTCTAATAATGAAACAGATAAAAAATAATTATCATTGTAATTGCTCCATTTTTGTTCAGTCAATTCTAAGACCATTCTTTGATATAATGAGTAATCCATGAACTTTGTAGTCAGTTCTTCATTTTTGCCTTCATAAATCATAAACTTCTGTAAGAAGAACTTCAATCAGAGCCTAGTTCTTAGAAATATCCATTTGACAATATCTAAAACAATAATGAAACCAATTGTATACTTGCTAAATCTATTTACCAATAATTTGTATCATTTTTTATTGGTTATTTTGTAAATGAATTAGAAAAACATATATTATAGGTAAAATATATATGGTTTGATGTTCAAACTAAAAGAGTAATAACAGAAATTGACACTTACCAATCAAATTCTCATCTAAAAATGCATTGCAATGTACCACTTGTTACTCTTGTGAATATGCTGTCAAGCCCCAACTTGGAAAATTCATTGCTTGGCAGTTTCGCGCAAAATTTAAAAGTAAATGTTGTCATTGTCTGACCTAATGGTATAACAATGGATCAACAGGTTTAACAATGTAGTGTACAATGGTATTTGTCAAATTATATGGTGGTAAGCATATTGGTAATAATTAGTACCATTAGGGAGAAAAGGGTTAACACTAGAACCGCCGGAACTAGTACTATACTTAGAACCGCCGATGTGGTCAAAGTGACCACTTTCTTTGTAATTGCATGCTGTTCTGATTAATGTAAATATTAATGATCTTGATAACAATGTATCACTTTAATTACATTTATTAACAGTATCACTGTATTTTACAACAACAATGGGAACATAATATTACTAAAATTAAAGAGCATAGTTCACAATATTTATCTGCAACCATACTAATTGTATTGCAGTAGTTTTAAAATTAATAGAAATTAATCATACTGGAGAAACTAAGTACCCATGAATATGTTAAGAGAAAGAACAATCATAAGATATGACTATGTATAGTACCTAATCCTACTTACAAGCATTACAAACTACTGTCTTTATTACTTTATATGTACACGGCCCACAAACATATCTCTTGCATTTACTGCACACTTCATTTGTCTTGTTTCTGCATTTCCTCGTTTGGCATAGTTTTCTAACTTTCGTAGGAATTTCCGCTTCTTCTCTTTCTTCATCACCATCTTCCTTTTCTTCCTTTTCCTTTCCTTCCCTTGTAATCCTTTCCTGATTTCTGGTTTCCATATAGTCTCTACGTAATTCTTCTGCTAGATTTAGGATGAAATTCCTCCTACTATCTTGATCCCTGTCACTAGCTTGAAAATGATCCATGCGTTGATGGCTGCTAAATCAAGGATATTGTGAAATACGTGGACAGGCCATCGACGAGTACCAGAGCGGACAGAATACTTCCTCGTCATCTGGTCCAAGACATCTACAGCAAATTTTGTGCTATTGTAGAAGCTCACTGTTTCGGGAAGGTGTTTAGAATTATTTTGTATTTCAACATCTGTATGCATGGTACTATACAGAAGAACATTTTTTTTCTTTTTCCCTTGGTAAACAGTCAGAGTACCACCTTCCCTTTTCAACAGACGTATAAAGAGGAGTTTTCATTTTTTTTACAGTGTTTGGAATTTCTTTTCTTGCACGGTTGATAGTGCCGACAAGACTAGTTTTCTCTTTTTCCAGTCTCTCCCCAAGTGTGACCGTAGTGAAAAAATTATCAGTAGTCACATTTCGACCCTTATTGCGATATGGAGCTACCAACTTCATTACTACTTGTTCTGGAAGTTTCTCATTAGGTGCCCTCTGTTCGTTCTGTCCCACATAAGGGAACCCATTACAAAGATATTTTGTTTCTACATCCGCTAGAAGCCAGAATTTGATTCCGAATTTATCAGGCTTATTCGGCATATATTGCAAATACGGACACCTGGTTCTGCTGGGGAAAAGTTGTTCGTCCACAGTGACATTTGATCCAGGTATGTAATTCAACTGACAGTATTCTATAAAATGATTCCAAGTAGTTGATATAAGTGCAAATTCGTCACTTTTCAACTGTTCCGACCGTGTATTTTTTTCATCAAAACGCAGATATTTCAAAATTTCTCGAAACCTGTTTCTGCTCATTGTGTCAGTGAAAAATGGGGCTCCCCACGTTTTCGACCACAACTCATCTACTTCAGTACATCTGGCACCTAGTGCACCACGAACATATAATAAAGCAACAAATGCATCTAATTCTTCTAAAGGCAAACTCCACGAATCATTTCCAAGAAGCCGTTGTGCCTCTGCTTCTGTGCATTTCTTTGTGTTTCAACATTGATTGATCAACTAAAAGGTGCCAGGCACTCGAAACATTATCATTTGAGACGTGCCGCTTTGCGTGTGGAGTAGGTCCCCATGTTTCTTTCAATATATTCTGTTAACCTATCCTACCTGGTTTAGTAACCCCGAAGTCTGCTACAGTCCACTCCAGTGATCCCGTCCTTCCCCAGGAGTTTTGAGCCAGTTTCTGGAAGTGAACCCTCACTTTGTTCTCCTCTTCTACGTCGATTCTGTATTCGTCCACTTACAGGAGGTGCAGTTCTTCTTTTACCCAGGGTAGGTCCTTCTCTAGCATTGTTTATATTACTGCTTCGTCCTGGTTCAGCAACTGCATGAGGAAAAAGACAATTAGAAAGCTACAACTCATTATAAAGAAACCATACCACACAATAAAATAGCAGTAACAGAAGTAGCAGTAGAAGTGTCAGCTCTCTTATAATAGTGATCATTATTCATATAGTAACAATAATAATAATAATATAAGTGAATGTAAATTACCTTCATCTTCAGTCTCGGAGCTGTCACTCTCCACATTTGCGACAGGTTGCTAATCTTCATCTGTAGAGTCTTCCACAAGGTCCTCAACTTCAGGATCATTTTCAACATCCGATTCATACAAAAGTGCGACAATTTCTTCATCTGAAAGTGGTCGTGGCCGTGGTTTGTATCACTGTGACATCTGAGCCGTGTCTACTGCTCTGAGACCAGTACTCAAATAATCTGCCTCGTTTATGCGAAACCCAATAGCAAACAATGAATGATATATTGCATTGTTGAGCTTCAAACAATGCGAGTAAACTTCATTAATGCAGATATTTCGTATATTGTTGACGAGTGCTAAGAGTAAATTCGGGGAGTGACGCACAACAATCTTTAAATAATCTGTTTTCAGATTTCACGTAATGTGGTCAAAGTGACCACTCGGCGGTTCTAAGTATAAGTGGTCATTCAAAGAAAACTAATGAAGATAAAACAAATATTGGACTATTTATATGATCTACATAAACATTTAGGAAAAGTCATTAACTCACAACAGCATTGATTAGAAACTGACTGAATAATAATATGTTAAAATATAAAAAGTGGTCAAGTTGACCACTCGGCGGTTCTAGTGTTAACTGATTTTCATGTCTGGGAAAGCTTTACGTTACACATGTTAGTAGGGTAGGACAATCTGTGGTTATAATTCTATGTAAAATCTTAGGACCTCTTTATCCAAAAGGGTTACCTGATTAAGTTAAACCATGACAAAGGTGGAGCAGCTAAACAATCATCACATGGCTCCCAGCAAACAGTGTCAAAAGTGATAATCTTTTTTCGACCTTATAAAAGATTTGGTTGTTTTCACAACCGTCATATTAATAAAAATTTCTTATGGGATTAATGTGTTGAAATACTCATACTTCTTCTTCTTCCTGATGTTTTGACCAAGGCTTAGGTCTTCTTCAGGGGCTGTCTACTGAATCTGCTGGATCTGCTGAAGACTGGCGTGGCTGGTTTTTTACATATTTGTTCAATACTTTAATCTGTTTGGTCTAAATGTAAGACTACACCAATGCATTATGGTATCACTTGTTTATGTGATAGAAAACAATGCTACTATTATACCATTTTATCATTTGACAATCTAAAACATCCATATGTTACATTCTATTTTTTTTTTTAAATATGTTGTTCCAGGTAGTGGTTGTATTGATTGCTACTCTAGCAATAATTGTCTATAGATTATCAGCACTGACAGCAATCTATGCTGCTGGAGGTTATACAAAGAAGCATTCACATATGATAACATCGATAACAGCTTCATTGATAAACCTTGTTGTTATTATTATACTGACAAAGGTTAGTAACAGTATTTATTAAAGGAATATTACTATCAGTATATGAATGGAGCACTTGAATTCCTTCTTCCATTTTGGATATTAAAAATGTGAATGTGTGGTCATATAAATTCCATCAAAATATGGAGAAATAATTACATATCTTTGGTAAAGCTAAATATACCAGTATTTTACCACATGTGAATGGAAATTTCCTTGAATGTTGTTGCAACATAATCCTCATGGATGTTTATCTGCATGGTGTTGTAGCAACACAACATTTTGACAATCACTCTGTGGTCTTCATCAGGTGTCACATGGCTTCTGGTCATTATAAGCCTGCTGCTATGCATTGACTGCCCTGTCTTGCGTTACACTCCCAATGTAAGTGGGTTGGAGCATGACACAAGGAAGGTCAGTCAAGTTAGTAGATACAGGCTTTCAACCACCACAGTCCATGCAACACCTGATCAAGATAGTTTTCAAAACATTGTGTTTTCATGACACCATTCAGCTGTAAGCTCATGAATATTACATTGCATATTTTGACACAATGCACAATCAATATACAATAAGACCATTGTCAATGATTTTTAATTTCAAACAAAAAATTAGCCCCTTAATACCCAATTACTTACTATCATTTCTGCAATTCTGAGAGAATTATGGATAACCACAATCTTTATTGAGGGTATTGAAATTCAAATTTGTTTAAGTGTCATAAAAATGATTGTTTCAAATATTGGCAAACTGTAAAATATTTGGAGCATTTTTGGTCACTAATATTTGAAAATAAAGGTAGCATAAAGGAAAGCTACAGACAGGTTAATGAAGAATATTCTCTGTGTGGGTGGACAAGTGAATGATGCTTCTAGAAATTTCTATGGCTAGGTTTGAAAGCTGAAGGAAGGGAAGGTATTCAGACAATTCTAGTTGAGGATGAAGAAGAATTTACTGATGATATTAAATAACTAATCTGATGAGACTATTAGGGACTATCATACAGGAATGAGTGGGTGTACTTCAGTGGAGGATTTTATCCAGTTAAGTAAAAATGAGCAGACTAAATAAATTGAAATTTGTACTTTACAGAGAGACCAATGTAGATAATATCACAACAGAAGTATTAATGATAGTAGGATATGACACCCTACCTTACCATGAAATGTTATTAAATTGAGTTTGCATACTAACTGCTTGCCTGAGGACTGGAAAAGTGAGATAGTAGTACTGGTCCATTAAGTAGAGGTGACAAATTGGGGGTTGAATATTACAATCCAATTGATTTGACATCAGTGGTAGGCAGTATAATGATGAAAATTATATTAATGAATGATTGTGTCAGTGGTTTACAGTGAGAAGTTAGGTTATTTGCATATGATACAGTGGTACATAATTGGATCAAAATGTGAGAAGACTGAACAGCTGTAGTGTGAGATGTATAAGTTATCTAGTTGGGTTGATCAATATCAAATAAAGATGACTGTTAAGAAGAATCAACTTATTAAGAACACAGATAAAAGCTATACATATGTAATGGACGTGTGTATCTCTATATTTCACTTTGCAGCCACAACTACCTAGTGCCAATCACTTGTGTTTGTGTGAGGTTGTATCCTCAAGTCTACCATCATTTACTATGGTGGTTGCATGTCAGTAGCTGTGGAAAGGGGGGGATGGGGTGGTGGCTGGTATGTTGGTTGAAAGTGGTCAACCTAGGGAATTTTCATATTTGACCAAAATGTTCTAAAAATCTTTGGAATCTTCTAGAATGTTCCTGAATGTACTAAAATGTTCTACAATGTTCTTGAATGATGCTCTAGAGTATGACACAATCTTCAGCTGTTAACAGATATAAATAATTTACATACAATATATTTAGTGTGTGAACTGATTTTAATGGACTTTTGCTGGTGGATTGTGTAAGATAGCTTATATATTTTGTAACTGTGTGACAAAATTTTATTCTCAGGACTGTGAGTTAGGTTGGATAGAATTGTATTTTATTTCAATTGTCAGTTTCTTTCTTAATTAAAGCTAGAAATCAGATTTTTGAAGTTTCTGAGATAGTATTTTGCATTGCATCAGTTTTCAGCATCGCCTGGAATTATGTTTCAGAAGATCATATTTAAATTATTTATTTTTGGCAAAACTATTAAAGTTATGAAATTTTTCATAATAACTTAAGTTGACATTTATTACAAGATATAGCGATTTGTAGACTTTCAGAGAGATAGCATTATCTTTATTGTCAAGGTCAAAATTGGATGACAAAATCTTTCGACATGCGATTTGATATAGGATTAGCCTACCAGAAACTACCCTTGTAAAGTAATAGCTTCGCCATTTCCTATGGTTCATGAGAGAGCAGGCCGACGCCTAGAATTTTCCTTGTTCGCAGCGAGCGCAGTCATTCGCCCCGTTTCAAGAAGCAGTGCACGCAATAAGATGTAGTTCTCGCGCAGTGTTTCACATGATCTTTTCTTCTGAAATCCGTGTTGATTTGTTGTAAGCAAATTATTATCGTCTAAAAATTCATAATGTTCGAGCATATAATATGCTCCATAACTCTACTACAAACAGATGTTATAGATTTGGGACGATAGTTTCGAGGAACACTTCGATCACCTTTCTTAAAAATCGGAGTTACTTGCGCGATTTTCCACTCTGAAGGTACTTTTCGCTCTTCTAATGATATATGGAATATATCAGACAGAAATAGCCCGATTTCCACCGCATATTCTGAAAATACTCTTACTGGGATTCCATCCGGGTCCGGTGCTTTCCCCCACTTCAGGAGCTCTAATTGCTTTACAATACCTGCAGTATCTATTCGTAATGATTCCATCACCAACTCGACACAGTGTGGGAAAATGGGAATACCATCCTTATTTTCATCAGTAAATGAGTTTTCACAGCTAGGTAAGACAGGGGTGGAATGCACAACCAATGGAATTATTGTTATTTAGTATTAGTATATCTCAAAGAATTGATAAATGAACTAGAGGCAGCTTGCAGTGAAGTGGGCCTTAAAATAATAGTGTCAAAAATCAAAATCATGCAAAACAAATGGGCAGATAAAGATAAGACAAGGCCTGTTGGTATTTAGTATGTTAGCTTTATTGCGGCTTTCATTAACCTCGGAACCTTCACGAATTAGTTTTGGAATATTTAATTTAATTTAATTGCAATGGAGCACAGACTCTGGTGGCAATTTCCCTACACACCCATCTTCCCCCTACCCTGCACCTACCTACATTTGCCCTCTACAAATTTTATCCTTAAATTCTTTCAGTTTTTGGTAAATTATTCATCATTTCTCTTGGTAACTCATTCCAATCCCTGACACCCTTACCTAAAAAAGAGAATCTTCCCACACCCTTGTGCCTGAAATCGAGTGCCAGCTTGTGGTCATGGTCATCTTTTCCCTTCCATGCACTACTTTTCATACCTATTGCAATATCTTTCCATGCCTCATCGCCAGTATATGCCCTGTACACTCCCATGACCCTCCTGATCCTCCTCCTGTCTTGCAATGAATCCCATTCCAGCTCCTATATCATATCCGTCACTGATTGCATTCTGTGATAATTTCCAGAAACAAATGTAGCAGCCCTTTTTTGCACCCTCTCCAACTCCTGTGTTTGATACGTAACATGAGGGTCCCATACTACACTACCATATTCGGGCAATGGTCTGACCAAACTTTTATACCCCAATTCCTTGACTTCCCACGTACATCCTCTCATCACTCTCGCCAACAAATGCAGAACTTTGAAACCTTTTCCTACCACCTGTCCTATGTGTCCTGCCCAGTTAAGCTTCTTATCAAAAGTAATGCCAAGATATTTACATTTCAAGTCTTCAGCAAGCAATTGTTTCCCCACCTTATATTCATAATTAACCTTTTATTTTTTATTCGCGTATCTAATAAGCTGACTCTTCTTTACATTTATCTTCATTCCATGTCTACTAACCCAATTAGATATCTTGTCCAGATCACCCTGCAACTGTTTACAATCCTCTATCGTTTTGATTCTTTTATACAGCATTATGTCATCTGCAAACAATCTAATTTCAGGCAATCAACACAATTATTAATTAGAATAATGAATAGCAATGGTCCCAATACGCTACCCTGCGGCACACCCATTTTTACTTCCACTTCGTTTGATACTACATTTCCTACCCTAACTTTCAATTTTCTACCTTTTAAAAATTCTTCTACCCAGCAAATTCCTATTGGTACAATTGACTTTTTGTACATACAACCAAAATTTCTTTGGGTTTTCTATTAGAGAGAGAGTTGGAATGAAAATAGTTGAAGGCGTTATGCATTACATTCTTAATAAGTCCTATTAACTTAGTTAAGGTTTCTAAATTGCTGCGACACCCCTTCCTTCTTGAGCGTGCATGTATCCTCCTTTGTTTTTTGAGTAATGTTTTGACTTCGCATGTGTACCACTGTGGATCATCCTCCCCATTTATTGTACACTTTAGTATAGGTAAATCCATACCTTCCATGACTCTTCATATAAATTGATGCAACATTTCTTCAGCTCTGTCCTTTGTTGACTTCAAGTTATGGTAGTTATTCCTAGGTAGGTTCTAAAACACTCCTTTGAGGCCTTACTGAATCTGTATACAATCCGCCCTTTTCTCCTTTTTCGCCTGGTCATTAGTTTGATAGTCGCAATAACCGCTTTGTGATTGCTTATTCCTGTGGTCGTTAAAATGTCGGTGAAGAATTCTGGCCTGTTGGTAACCAGCAGATCTAAAATATTTTCTGCTATGAGGCAGCTCTCAACAGACAAGCACGGGGTCCCCCACTCCCCCAGCCTGCAAGACAACCTCAAGGCTCATTTCCTTGCAACAGATCCTGTTGCAAATTATGCAGTATGCACCCTCCTTCCACCACCTTCACCAACCCCGTAACTGGGGAAAGCTTTCCCATCACAGGATTTGCCACTTGTACATCCTCCCACCTCATATACCAACTCACTTGTAACCATTGCCCAGCCTCCTACATTGGACTCACAACCAATCCACTGGCCATCAGAATGAATGGACACCGAAAATCAGTACACACCAAGAATCCTGACCACCCTGTATCTCATCATGCCACTATACATGGCACCAACGATTTTAATAACTGCTTCTCGGTCCGCGCCATCAGAGTCCTCCCAGATAAAAGCAGTATTTCAGAACTTAGAAGGTGGGAACTGGCCTGTCAGTACTAACTGGGGACCAGACAATCTCCAGGTCTAAATTTAAGATAGCACCAATTTTCCTCCCACCCATCCCCCTCACTTCCACCTTCCCTCTAGAACCACCGCTCACCAGAGCCTATCTTTATAGATTGTGACTTCAAATTATGCTTATTTTTAGTTTCAACTTTATATTTCATAATTATTATTTATTATTATTATTATTTTTTTTTTTCACAAGTGTTCATTACTGGATTAACTGAGGTATACTACCCTTCCGCGACAGGTCCTTGTGTACAGTTTTGGTTTATACTTGCCTTTCATCATCGTTTTCCAGCCTGTGCTCTTCTATCCCTCCCTCACTTCCTGCCATGATGTATTTACCCCACCATGAGCCACTATCATTGTGTCTCGCACAGTTGGCTGCCGGCAGCTCTTGCGTGCAGCCATCTCACTTCTACTGAGGAAGAGCCATGCTCGAAAATTTTATTCTTTGTGTGTTCGTGTTTTTTCGTTTTCATGTAGCAACGCCGCTGGGATCCCCTTGTTTGGTAAGCGGTGGTTTTTTATCCTATCCAATGTTTAATATATATATATAAATATCAATGTTTGAGGGTTTGTTTGTCTTCTATGCATTCCTATACCATTCATCAGATTGCAATGAAACTTTGGAGAGTTTTCGAGTGTGCGTCTGCGAAGGTTCCTGTGAAAAAAAATTTCAAAAAAGTCACCCCCTGTTCCCCATAACACCCCATAATTTTTTATCCGATTTAGATAGGAACTAGACGACCCGTGCGAAAATTTCGCAAATAAAATGTGATGAATAGTGAGGTTGAATATAATGTCACCAAGTTCAGTCATTACTCTTGATACTCCTACTTCATTTATCGTTTTTGGTTAGATATCCAGGGAGATAAATGGCTCGAAACACAAAAAACGTATTTCAGAAATATTGACATTTTTGCGCTTTATGGGTCGAATTACGAAAAATTCATTTCTTAGAATATAATGTTACCACGGCGGAAACCTTAGTCTTTAATATGATATGTCATTTATCTATATCGATTAGATATCAAGGGAAATATAAGGCTCGTGACACAAAAATACGTTGTAGAACAATTTATACGTTTTCCCTGTAATAGTTGAATTCCAAACACTTCTTTCTTAAAATATGATGTCAGCAAAGCTGAGACATTATTCCTCACAATCGTACTTGATTTATCGATTTTGGATAGATATCAAGGGAGATAAGTGGCTCGAGACACAAAAAACGCATTTTAGAAAAATTGACTTTTTTGCCTTTTATGGGTCGAATTACGAAAAAATCCTTTCTTAAAATATAATGTTACCACAGCGGAGACTTTATTCTTTAATATGATACCTCATTTATATATATCGGTTAGATATCAAGGGAGATAAATCACTCGTGACACAAAAATCGGTTATAGAAAAATTTATATTTTTTTCCTTTAACGGTTGAATTCCAAAAACATTCTTTCTTAAAATATGATTTCACAAAGCTGATACATTACTCCTTATATTCCTACTTCATTTATCGATTTTGGTTAGATATCCAGGGAGATAAATGGCTCGAGATACAAAAAACGCATTTTAGAATAAGTGACATTTTTGCCCTAGAAGGGTCGAATTACGAAAAATTCCTTTCTTAAAATATAATGTTACCATGGCGGAAACCTTATTCTTTAATATGATACCTCATTTATCTATATTGGTTAGATATTAAGGGAGATAAATTGCTCGTGACACAAAAACGCATTCCAAAAATATTGATACTTTTGCCCTTTAAGGGTCGAATTCCAAAAACTTTCTGGCTTAATATATGACGTCACTAAAGCGGAGATCTTAATCTTTAAAACGATACTTCATAAAACGGTTTCAGATAGGTATCCAGGGAGATAACTGACTCGTAACACAGAAAACAGCATTTTAGAAAAATTTACATTTTTTCCCTTTAAGGGTCGAATTCCGAAAACTTTCTTGCTTAAAATACGATTTAACCAAAGTGGAGACCATAAGCTTTAAAATGACACCTCATTCATTGATTTCGGTTAAGTATGAAGGAAGATACAGGCTTGTGACAAAAAAATACCTTATAGAAATAATACATATGATTTGTACACTTATACTTTAAAACAATGCCACCATAATTACATACACTCAATTCAGACACAATAAAAAGTTCACTCCACTTGAAACCTCAAACAAAATCATGCAAATTGTCAAATTTAAAGTATGGAAAAGAAGTTTGTTACATTAATGATCTGTTTCAAAAATTATAGTTGCCGTCTACAAATATTCCACGTCCGCTTATTCATGATTGTTCTAACGCGACACCCACACCATGCGACACTGCCATAACGTCCGCCCACACTTCACACCTTCACCCTCTAACCAGTTTGAAACTAATGCTGTCGAGGTCCCGCCTCGGGTCTCTTATATAGGTTCTCCCAAGCCTGATGGAAATTTCCACTCACCTAGCGTCCTCTCTATGCGCTCTCTCTCTCTTCCAGCTCCGCTCACAAAGGCCTTTCACCCAAGTTTTTCCGATTTTCCTGAAACTTTGTGATTACGTAGAGTTCCTCATCCTAAGCATTTTCTATCCTTGTAAAATTTTTCCTATCTGCTCTCCTTTTGTTGTTATTAAATTTCGAAGTTAAATAAACCTATTTTCTAGATCTAGTGTCCCAACTACTTGTTTTAGTGCGAGTGTTCTAATCTTCAGGAATTCTACAGCTTTTGACAATTAATTTGGTATATCTCACTGCCTTCTAAAACCCTTTCCTTAAAAAGATATCGCCTCTTAAAGTTTTCATCCCTTCTCGTCAGCCATCATGGAATCCCAATTAAATACTTTGAAATTAAATATCTTATATTGAGAGTGCATTATTTTGATAAAACTTTACGCCAAACTTACTTAAAAAAATTGTACTTTCATAAAAATAGGTTGCCTCCCAGATGTTTTTCTAGTTTTTTCCTTCCCCTTTGTCAACTTTCATTTCTACCCATTCTCGACAACATGGATAGCTACTATGTTTTAACCGCTTTCGCTTTGGAATTACTTTTAACATATTTCTACTCAACTTAATGATCTCAAACTGCTGTCATTATCTTTTCACAGGAAGGCCTTTAATCGGACATAATTTTATTTTGACTACTTATTTTATTCTCGACTTACTATTTTTTTCTTTATTGGAAAAGTACCTTAAAATTAGTCATATTTACTCTAAATTCCATTGGAAACCATGTTTTATACTTCTAAACAAAGATTTGATACTTTCCGCCTGGTATCTTAATTCATTTATTACCATTCTTTCATACTTCTATGAACCTGCCGGCTGTTGCATCATCACTGCCACAAAGCGTCTTTGTTCGGACTTAAAGATTGCTCATAACTTCCTTCCGAAAATTCGTACTACTACCAACGCGAGTCTTACATTCCCTTCTACACCTGATTAGTGTTATCTTTTGGGGGAAATATTACTTTGGGTAACCTACTTAACCCAATACCAAACACTCTTCCTTCTCGTTTTCTCAGTTGCCAATAAGGCCAACTATGTTACATGCAGTTGCACCAGTAACATTCTCAGAAATAAATTTAGTCATGAAACAATTGAAACCTAAAAATTCTTCCAGCTATGACAATATTTCAGTTAAATTACTGAAAAGATGTTCAGATTGTACGAGGCGTATGTTTTAAGTAAGTACCGTTTTGTCACACGATGGCTCCAGTCTTATGGTCGGCGTTTCACGCATGCGCACTGGGTACCTGTATCTCTTGCCTACACACTGACACCATTACTGTCTAATTCTTCCTTGATTATGTTGTTCACTGAGTGCTTAAGATGCCTCTGATAATTGTGAGTCCCGCCGACTGTGAAGTACGGGCTGTTATAAGATTTCTTTGTGCTAAAGGCCTAAAACCGAGCAATATTCATTGTGAGATCTGTGCAGTTTATGGACAAAACATTATGAATGATGGAATTATGAGAAAGTTGGTGAGAGCATTTAAAAATGGCCACACAAATGTGCACAATGAACAACGGAGTTGGCGTCCTTCGGTCGTTAATGTAAGTTTGGTACAGAAAGTGGACAATAACGTGAGAGAAAACAGATGCTTTATGATTTCCTCCTTGTGTGATGAATTTCCTAATGTTTCTCATAGTTTTTTGTATGGTATTGTGACTGAGCACTTGAATTACTGAAAATTGTGCTCATGTTGGCTACCGAAAATGTTAACGGATGTACACAAAACCAAACGTTTAGGCAGTGCATTGACTTTCCTTGAGTGGTACCACAACGATGGTGATGATTTCTTAAGCCAAATTGTTATGGATGATGAGACATGGGTGCCCTATCTCACACCTGAATCAAAGCAACAGTCCATGGAATGGCGGCATACAGATTCACCCAAAAAAGTGAAGTTCAAGCAAACGATTTCTGCCCAGAAAATCATGTGCACAGTTTTTTGGTACAGAAAAGGAGTATTGCTTGTGGAATTTCTGCCTTGTAATGAGACAATCAATGCAGCAGCTTATTGTGAGACATTGAACAATCTGTGCCATTCAATCCAGAACAAAAGATGTGGCAAGTTGAGTGAGGGCATCGTTTTGCTGCATGACAATGCCCGTCCACATGTGGCTAATCGGAACAAAGATCTCATCACATCTTTTCAATTGGAAACTCTAGATCATCCTCTGTACAGCCCTAATCTGGCGCCCAGTGACTACCATCCGTTCCTGCACTTGAAGAAACACCTGGGCGGTCAGTGTCTTGAAGACGATAACGAAGTCAAAACAGTTGTGATGCAGTGGTTAACAAGTCAGGCGGCAGACTTCTATGAGGAAGATTTTCGAAAACTGGTTCTACGATATGACAAGTGCCTCAGTATTGAAGGGAATTATGTAGAAAAGTAGAGTAAGGCACAGGCTTTCATGTAAAAATAAAATTATTGATATATATTTGCACGTCTTTTTTTAATTTCAAAATGGTACTTACTTAATAAACATACCTCGTATCAATCATGTACTTGCCCACATTCGTAATGAATACTTAATGCAAGGTGTGTTTCCAAACAGACTAAAATTCGCAGTTGTAAAAAAAAAAGGAGGTGCTACATGTGTAGATAACTATCGTCCCATTTCATTACTTTTAGGATTCTCAAAAATTTTTGAAAACGTTTTGTACTGTAGAGAAATAAAACATGTTACACATTATAATATCCTTATTAATTCGCAATTTGAGTTCTGAAATAGACCATCCATCGAAATGTCTATACATATATGCCTATATATTCATTTTTAAATAACTCATTTGAGGAACAGAATAATAAAATGAGCCCTGTAGGAATTTTTTGTGATCTTGCAAAAGCATTTGACTGTGTAAATCATGAATTACCTTTTAAAAAATGGAATACTTTGTTATATATAGAACTGCAGCTAAATGTTTTAAATCATGCATGGAAAGTCGAATGCAAAAAGTTTCCATTTTTTATTCTAAAATAATTAAAGATGCTTCTTCAGACTGTGAGAAAACACATGGCTCTGTCCTAGAGCCCCTCCTCTTTTTGTCATACAAGGCATCAATGACCTTCCTGGAAATCTATCTTACAAAGTTAAGAGTATTTTATTTGCAAATGACACTAACCTGATTGTGAGAAAAACACAGTAATCTAGAATTTAATGTAAATAAAGTACTTAGTAAAGTAGCATATTGGTTTAAGGAAAATTAATTAAAATTTAATTAAAAAAATTAAATTAGGTTAAAAACAAAATGTATGCATAGCCAGATTTACAAGTAAGCTTTGAAAATAATACAATCTTGGAAACAAAGACTATAAAATTCTTTGGGATAAAAATAGATGAGAAACTGTGTCGGCATGAACATATCACTTCACTACTGAAATAGTTAAGTAGTGCCACCTTTGTAATAAGAACACTTTCTCAAACAGCAGATCTAGAATTCACACTCGACACAGGTGCACTCAACAGGTGGTTTAATGCTAACAAACTAATACTTAATGTAGAAAAGACACAGTTACTTCAGTTTGTTACTAAAAATAAAACAAAGGACAGCTATAATGTGATATCAGAAGGAAAAGCAATCAATGAAAGCAGTTTCAGAAAATTCCTTGGTGTGTATATAGATAACAAATTGAACTGGAAGCAACATATACAACAACTTCTTAAAAAAACTGAATTCTGCAACATTTTCACTGAGGGTAATATCTAGAATAGCTAATATAGAAACCAGGAAGTTAGTATATTTTACATATTTTCACTCCCTACTCACCTATGGCATCTCATTCTGGGGAAACTCGTCACAAGCACAGAGGGTATCTAAATTGCAAAAGCGTGCTGCACAGACGTCGTGCAGAAATCTATATAAAAACCTAGCTGTACCAATAATGCCAGCACAGTAGGTATACTCCGTACTATAATTTGTATTGGAAAATCCTGATCACTTCAATCTTAATGCTGACATACATAGCCATAATACTAGGAATAAATATAATATTCACAAGGATTACAAATCACTGTCAATTGTACAGAAAAGGATAACATTTACTGAAGATTCCTTATTCAGTGTCTTGCCAACAGAAATTAAATGTTTTCTATGAAAACCCAACTACTTTAAGTTCAAACTGAAAGAGTTTCTGCTTTAGAACCCATTTTACTATGTGAAAGAATTTTCTTCTTGGAATTTGAAATCTAAGAATGACTAATAAAATAGTATATATGGTGTATGGAAGGGGAAGGTGACAAAGTTGTCCACATTTACTAAAATGATTTATGGTTTTTCTTTTTATTGAAACTTTTGACAAATGAAGTAATCACACTGTTTACAAAATTTCACTCATATATAGTAACTAACATGGGATAGAATGCGCTCAAAAATTTGCCCTGAAAAATTATTATACTAACAGGTTTTTAAGTAATTGACTGCTTACGAGTTGTTGGTAATATAATTGACATTGTTAACAAGTGTGTGTACTGCTCCATATAATTTGTAACTAACATGATATAATATGTAGTTGTAGATTACAGTGAAACTTATTATGGTAAACAGTTGGTAAGAAAATAACTGGGTATTAGATGCTGGTAACAAGTGTATACACTGTTCCACATAATAAGTAGTAATTAACTCGGGATTGTATTAATAGATTACAGAGCATATTGATTATGCTAATGGGTTGAAGGCAACTTGTTGTCAATGTATAATAATATTATCAGTTACCTAGTAAAATTTGCATTATTAATAAGCGTATTTACATTTCCACATCCCCCAAATTATTTTCACATGGGATCAAAGTGAACATATCTCTCTATCTAATGTTTTTAATCAGTGATGTCATATGGCACAATTTTTTGCAGAAACTCTTCACAAAGTAAAAAAGTTTTCATAGCACACAAAAGACCTATTTGGATGCTGTGTAGGGTAAAACCAAGAACTTCTTGCAGAAAACTTTTTAAAAAACTCAATATTTTTTAAAAATGTTTTCAATTGTAATGGAGCACATGCTCCGGAGGCAATTTCCTTACACACCCAACTTCCCCCTATCTTACAATGACTTCTCAATTTATATTATCTCATGTGCTTGGTCACAGAACCTTTTAACCTGTTTACATCTAACTCACAGGTACAGAATTTCAACACAAGAAACAGAGATAACTTGTACAGAACACAAACATATCTGTCATTAGTACTAAGAGGAATTAAGCATTCTGGGATACGTTTGTTTAATAACTTTCCCCAGAGCAGTTTGAAGATAATAAAGATATGTTTAAAGAAATACTGAGAAATTGTCTTATTGGCAACTACTTCTACTCCATTCAAGAATTTTAACAAAATAATTAATTGTATTCAGTATGACCTGTTGCAAAACTCAATTGTAAAAATTAATGTTGATTTCTATTCTCTTAATTTCTCTTTGTAACATATGATTGTTTGCTCTATGATAATGATTCATATCCTATGTTTGTGTTTTAATCATGACATATTTCACATCCATCCCTGAGGTTCTTCCTCAGTAGGGATCAATGAAACAAGATTGATTAAAAAAAAAAAAAAAAAGATAGAAATTTGACATGTGCAAGTTTAGCTTTTCTAATATTTTCATATGTACCTGAAGTAAAAATGGACTTTCATATTCAATATATACCACAAGGCATTTGAAGCTGTGGTGAGGACCCAGATTACAGAAACCAATGTTAAGAACTACATAGAAATAATCCTTAAAACCATGCATACATAAACAGCATCTTTGCTGCCTCCTCCAACCTCATCTGAGCCTTCTTAGCAACAACAAGCAGATGAATACTATGCTGTTTTGTATTAATTAAATTTATATGTTGTACAGTACAGGTGTTTCTTTAGTCTTTGATTTTATTCTCAATAACAATGTGTAGGAATAAATGCCATCAGGGTAGAATTATATTTAAAGGAAAGAAACTATACCCGTCACTCTCCAAGGTTAAAGGGAGGAGAGCACTATTGCTGTCCATACTAAAATTAGTTTCCATATATGCCTTTTGCACCTCTTTTCCTCTGGTTTACTTGTTTAATGCCTTGTTTTAATTTTTTCATTGTCGACCACTGGTACTGAGTCCAATATTGTACACTTTTCTGTGTGGATTTACTGCATTTACATTGGAATCTTTTTTTCCCCCAGCTTACCATATTTTTCGCTTCATTGTTGTGGTTGAAAGCACTATTCATCCACTGTTTTTTTTTTTTTTTAAAAAAAAACCACTGCACTACCAATTTGACTGCCACAGATCCTGCTATTGTGTTGTCTATTATTTACACATTCATCTCCTATGGTTACCTCTTGTTTGTTAGTTTCTTGGCAAGTATCACCAAAAAGGCAGCACAGAGACTATCAAAGTCTGGCCACTTTTTGAACTGTAAGTGCGTAGAATATCATAAATTATTCCGTCTCTATCCTGTATAATTACAAAACAATTGGGCTATAAAGCAGATATAGTATATTAAACGTTAGATTGGAGATTAAAAACTGCTTACCAAAGCTGAGAATTGTTCCGGTGTCGAAACATTGAAAAACATGTATACAAATAGAGTAAAATTTTTGGACTCATGACCTTTCTTCAACGAATAGAATAAGAAGCTGCCTGATGAAGGTTATTTGTATACTTGTTTTTCCATGTTTTGATGCCACACAATCCTCAGATTTAGTATGTGGTGATTATTCTCCTGTCCAAATGTTTAACAAATATGTAAGGAATACGGTTAAAATGCCATTCTATAACTAAGCAAGGATAGCAAAATCAGACCAAATACTTACCACTGATAATGGCAGCAGGGAACAATAAACAGAAAAAAGACAAACATGAGTAACACAATTTTTGTTGGATAACCTTATTGTTTTCAAGAATGTGAGATACATAGCAGGATAAGATGTGTAGAATGTACACATCAACATTTCCTTGCTGAATGGAGGTGGCGTGGCGTGGTGTAGCAGCGAAATTGAAGTAGGCCGCCATCCATTGTAATAATGATGAAATGTTGTTACTGCATCGTATTCTATCAGTGGTATTGTTCATTGTCTTTAGACCGTTAAGAAGTGGATACAAGATTATTAAATCATTATTGTTTCAGACTTCACGTGTCAATCCAAACTATTTATTGTCATCTATCTTAGTCTGTGTGGTAACAGGCAACCAAGTTTATATCATTGTGCACAGGTTCTGAAAACGACTGACATTGCCATCACCCCATATTCCAACAAAATTTACGGTACAGCCAGTTAAGTAAGTTGTTCTTTAAGGGATTTATGATTTATACATAACTGAACGTTATTCCACATTGTTACAACAAAGTTTATTTAAAATTCTGAAGTTCCCAAGACAGTACCAAGGACATGTTACATTTTCTTACCAAATAATGGACTTCAGTCTGAACATAGATTGCAGTTAGGAATTAGAAACAGAGTGTGTCACTTGTTCACGGCTGCCACAACAAATTGTGAGGACTACTCAATTCCGATTCATCACTCTCGCATAAATTAATGTGGATACAAACTAGGCTTGATGGCCACATAGCAACTATTCCTACCACTCTTACATTTGCTAGGCACTTCCAACCCAGACAAAATACTGGCTAAGCTAAACGTGGCCACTTCTCACTATGGTCCACCACAGCCAATCATAAGCATACTTTAATCTCACGAGTTATTTTCTAGCCTATCACAAATTTGCACTTAAATTCATATAGCACAGATTCCTCTTTACACTAGTACCTCCACTACCTGTCATATTTGTTGTACCATACAGTCTCTCTGTATAGTCACTACGCGGACGAAAATAGTTTCATCATTCCTCACTTATCTAGCTGGAGTTTCAACTCCTGCATTTTGACCCCCCCCCCCCGATAAGTTTTTGGAAGTGTGTGTACAAAAACTAAGTAGTGCTCTTACAATTCTCCAATTTCATCCACTATGTCGACATACTCAGCAAATGAAAATATTGAAGCATGATAATAATGCTATTTCTTCCAATTTCCAAAAACATTTTTCAGAACAGTTAACTCCCTCTCCCCTCCCCCCCTCTCTCTCTCTCTCCACATTTTCTGGTACATACAAAAATGCAAAATACATATAGAGAACACATTCTGGAAAATTACGTCGTGCCTCTTATTAGTTCTTAAAAATAAATGTTCATGAGTCCTTAAGAACATGTCTCATAATTTCCACACAATCAATTGTCATTAAATATTACAAACTATGAAATATATACATTTCTTCATATCAGGAAGAAAAAAAACCCTTAATTCTCACTATGTAAGCTAATAATATTATTGCATTTTCACTTATAATCATGAAATTATGAGGGAGTCCTGTCGCAGATACGAAGACTTACAAAATTATGTTTCATTTAACCTGCTGTCTTTTTGGCCAGGGTTACTAATACCATTGACATAAGTCCCCAGTGCAAAAACAAAAAGAAATACCCATAAATAGTGTATTTGACATGGGCAATAAATATATAGGTTGGATCACTTGCCTCATCCAGGCTACTTCCCTCAAGTAGTCAGAAACAAATTTCAACATTTATTATTGAAATTACTATTTGAAATTGATGCATGGCACATTAAGTCTTGCCCAGAGTGAATGCGCACTCTCACGAGTTGGTAGTCATACGTACTTGTTTGTTTTCATCAGAGTTAACAAACACTGAAAAATAAATTAGAAAAAGAAATTTTTCCTAAAATTTAGCCAGAACTCTCACAGACTAAGGATTAAATAAGTTAATTGGGGATTTAAATTTTGTTGTTGAAGTAAAACCATTAAATAAGTATTTTTTTAATTAAGTATCCTTGTTTTTGCCCCACCCTGAAGTTATTCCTGGGTAGGCCCTTGGTGTTTGACAGCATATGAAAAGTGATATTTCAGCACACACTTCATCTCCAATATTCATAGTTGATGAAGCAACAAGACATCGGTTAGGGAAAAAGTAAGTTCCCCTAGGGTTCAACAAACAGTTTGATTGTTTGTACATGTGACCTCTCAATGGTGGCTACTGATGGTGGGATGTGCACTAGTATCGTTGACATACACATTATGGTCAAAAGTTTGCATCCCTTTAATAATGCTCAATAGCATTGGTATTTGTGCAATCTTAAAATCTACATATTTACGTAGGAAAAATATGCTGTACATAAATGTAGTTAAACAGGAGTGGAGCTCATTTTTCCCACTCTTACAGAGTTTTAAGTCAGTCATGTTATACTGGCCTCTCAAAATATATGATTTTGGATCTGTAAAAATGTAAGAATTTAAAATATGGATCTGTTGTACGAATTTCCTAATTTAATTATTGATTGCTGAGATCTTACGATGTGCACATTCCAGGAGTAGGTCCCCTGTAGTGTGACTGGTATAGTTCCCAAGCCCATTTCTTTTGGTTTACTCCTGAATTAGTTCTGAACCATCTACCTAGTTCACACAATATCCTTTCTGCTCGGTTACCTTGAGGAGAGTAATAGGAAGTTTGTAATAATTTAATATGTAACTAGCCTCAAAACCAGTAAAAACTGAATGGTTTTACGGAGTGTTTTGGCAATAATTTCTTGTCCCTTGTTCTCTAGCAAAAAGTTTTAGTTTTCAAATTGGTTCGGGTTTCATTTCAGCCTAAAAACTATCTCTGCTAATATTGCCACTAGAAAATCAAAGCTTCAAGTGCACACAAACTAATACACTCCCTGTATCGCAAGTCAAAGTCATCATGCATCTAAAATCTTCATGGGTTCTTACATATTACCTGTGGTGAAGATTGATGTTTTAATGGCTGACACAGCTTACACACATCTGAAATAATGACCTCAGTGAAAACAAAGGATGCTAAAAATAAATCTTAACAACTTACACCATGCCTCGTAATATTAGTATTAATTTTAGGCCGCATAGATCACGATCAATTTGAAGCTTCTTTCATTCCACCCAAGCAGCTTACACAGTGCTGGTCCACAGTTAATTAATTTTGAGGACTTCACGATTCCGATTCATCGCTCTCACGTAAATTATCCATGGATACAAATTAGGCTCGCTGGCCATATGGCAACTACTATTCCTTTTTTTATACTATTCTCTCTACTACCTATCATATTTCTTGTACCATACTGATTTGCATTATTTGCCTTTTAGTCTGTCTGTGCAGTCACTACCTGCAACAAAATAGTTTATCATTTCTCACTTATTTAGCTGGAGTTTCTACATTCGTGCTAAAATGTGTGGCATTAGTGGTGGTAGCAGGTGAAAGAAACTGCTAAATAAAAATTTGATATTGCTGGACGTATATTATGATTGTAAATGGGGTAACATAACCAACATAACTAATGTCTGAGGATATAAATATTTTTAAAAATTAATAGGTTAGATTTAAGATCACTGAAATGTGGTGTAGTAATAATAATAATTGCTGTGTCTTCTGGAAAGGACTTATTGAATTTTGGGAATGTACTTGTCAAGGGTTTTGTGATAGGCTAGTTCCCATTTGCGATATTTAGCAGAGGTCAGGAAAAACCTGATGGCCCTAACTGTAAAATGGTTGCTGAAGTTGTTGAATGTTTGGAAACTGAAATGTTTTGCCACCAGATGGGATACATTGCTGGTGTACACTATTAACTTGAGGTCATTCATTCTGATGGTGAGTGAGTTTATTGTGAGACTTATATATGAGCTAGTACAGTGGAGGCATGTGAGTTGAAATATGAGGTGTGTTATGGTGAAATTAACATGTCCAATAGTGAGGAAGGTTTCTCCTGTGGTCAGATTGGCATAGGGGCTGGTAGCTGGGTGTTTGTCGCCTGTTATGCAGCAGGTCTTTTACATGGGAATGATTTGTGTGATGGTTTGGAGCAATTACAAGGTAAGAAGTTATGAACCAATATATTCTTAAGGTCTGCTGAAACATGTGTGTAGGGCAGTAGCAAGAAATTTGTGGAAAATGGTGCACATTAAGGGGGAGCAACATACAAGATCATGTCTACGATGAAAAAATAAGTTAATGGGCTCAAGACCAGAAATGAACTGGGTGATGGAAGTGAAGTTGCACTTAGTGTTAAGAGGTATGGTATTGAAGTAGTTATATGGAGGATGGGAGAACTTTGGCACTTAGCGCTTGCTTTCAAAGAAGAATTCTGTCTTTATATACCACACCAACTTCCAGAATGGGGTGAATTGGGTGTTGTGATAAGGAATGTCAGTTTACATTTTTGTCCATACTATGATCGATTGTATCATAACATCTGTTGAAGCAGCTGGTTGATAACCGAAACATGTAACATCTGAGCATTAATATATACCACATCTCTCTCTGGAATATATCTGTCTGTTATTTTTAATTGGTTTTCACAACGTGAAAGCTTGGGATCCAAGTTGAAATCTGAAGTAAATGTTGAGACATTATGACACATTTATTTTATAAATACTATGCCATGACTTAAAAATAGCTTAACTGATTTGGACGGGATTTAAAGCTTTGGATTTTTGTTAAGAACATTGGAAATTAAAAGGGGTCAGGGTAAAGGGGAAGTGTGATTGGGCTTTTGTATACCAAATGTAGACTGCCTTTTCTGATTGATTTAAAGTATACGTGTGTAAATTTCTATTGATATCAGATAAAACTGTAGGTATGTATAAAAAACAATGAAGGGGTGTGGAGATGAAGAGTAGTTTGTTTTTTGTAAAGCTAGTGTGGGCAGTATTTTTCTCTTTGTTTTAAAGTATACATGTGCAAATTTCCATCGAAACCAGATAAACACTGTAGCTTTGTGTAAAGAACATTTTCAAAAATTAAATGGGGTAATGCAGTGAGTGATAGAGTTTTGTAAACAGAATGTAGACACTATGTTTCTCTTTGTTTTTAAGTATACATGTGCAGTGTTCAGTGAAAATCTGATAAAACTGTGGGTATCTATAAAGAACATTGGAAATAAGGAGGGGTGGGGGTAGAAGGGAAAAGGGGTTGAGCTTTTGCAACCTAATTTAAACACAATTGTTCTGTATGTTTTAAAGTATATGTGTGCAAATTTCCTTCCGAATCGGATAGAAATTGTAGAATAAAGGATGGAAAGGAAGGAGTGTATCTTGGACTCTTGAAACCAAATGTAGACAGTATTTTTCTGTTTGTTTTGCAGTATACATGTGCATACTTCCTTCAAAATCAGGAAAAAAAATGGTAGCTTTGTATAAAGAACATTGGCAGTAATTAAAGGGGTAGAAAGGGGGATAGGGTTTGCATTATTGTGAAAGTTATGTGGACAGTATTTTTCTTTTTATATTTGTTTTAAAGTATACACATGCGAAGTTCCACCGAATTGGATTAAAATGTGGGTTTTATACAAATATTAAGGGAAGTTGAGCCAGGATGTTTTTTTTTATTTTTTGGTCAGAAATCTTATTCATAAAAAATTACATATATATGCGCCAACTTTCATAAAGATCGGTCAAATGGTGTCAACTGTAGCTTTCTAAAAAGAAATTGACAAAAATCAAGTGGGTAAAAATGGGGAGAGGGGTTCAGTTTCTGCAAATCAAGAGTTGGCACTATTTTTCTCTTTGTTTCATAGTAAAAATTTGCCAAGATGTGTCTAAACTGGATAGAAACTGTGATTGTGTATTAAAGTTAAGCGGTTTAATGGGGAGAGGGGGTGGTTTTTAGATCTTTTGGTCAGACACCTTTTTTGTGAAAAAATACGTATAAGCACCAACTTTCATGGTAATCGGTCAAACGATCACGACTGTAGCTTTTTATAAAGAACATTGACAAAAGTTAATGGGGTTGTGAGCATTGGCAAACCAAATATTGACAGGATTTTTCTCTTTGTTTTAAAGTATACATAGGCAAAGTTCAATAAAAATCAGATATGAAATGTAGATTTCTATAAAATTAAGGGGTGTAAAGGGAGACATGGGGTGGTTTATTTAATTTTTTTTTTTTTTGGCTCAGAAACCTTCTCCATGATAAAAAAAATGCCAACTTTAATGGAGACCAGTTAAATGGTGTCGACTGTAGCTTTGTATAAAGAACATTGTCAAAAATTTAGGGGGTCGATAGGGGGAGAAGGCTTCAGTTTTTTCAAACCAAAATTTGATAGTATTTTTCTCTTTATTTTTGACTAAACATGTCCATAGTTTCATCGAAATTGGATAAAAAATGTGGGTTTGTATAAGAATTAAGGGGTGTAAAGGGGAGAGTGGTGGTTTTTTATTTATTTATTATTTGATAAGATTCTACATGAAAAATTACATGTATATGCCAACTTTGATGACAATCGGTCAAATGGTGTCAAATGTAGCTTTTTATGAAGAACATTGACAATAATTAAAGGGGTGGAAGGAGGGAGGGGGTTGAGCTTTGGAAGACCAATTGTTGACAGGACTTTTCTCTTTGTTTTAAAGTATACGTGGGCAAAGTTCAATAAAAATCAGAAAAGGTATGTAGGTTTCTTTAAAATTAAGAGGTGTAAAGGGGAGAGGGGTGGTTTTTTATTTTTATTTTTTTGTTAGAAACTTTCTCCATGAAAAATTACATGTAATTGCCAACTTTAATGGAGATCAGTTAAATGGTGTCAACTGTAGCTTTGAATAAAGAAAATTTGCAAACATTAAGGGGGTGGATATGGTGGAGAGGAGTTCAGTTTTTTTTAAACCAAAATTTGACTCAATTTTTCTGTTTATTTTTGACTATATATTTCATCGAGTTCGAATAAAAAATGTGGATTTGTATAAAAATTAAGGGGTGATTGGGGGTAGAAGGGGTGGTTTCTCAATGAAATTCATATGGTACCACTTGGAGGTATACCCTGGCCACTAAAAAATGTCATTGAAATCGGTTCAAAATTGGCGAAGATATCGCTGAATATATATATACTAGCCAAAAAACCCGTCAAAAATGACGGGTTTAACGGACTGTGCTGGCAATTGATTTCATTTTGGTTGTTTACCTAGATAGAAATTTTATAAAATAAAGCTCACTATGCTGTAATTTCTCATCCCTTGTGATGTAGCAAAAAGTTTCAGTTGTCAATTTGGTCCAGGTTGCGTTTCAGCATAACTACAATCTTCGCCAATACAGCCAATATAGCTGGTAGAAAATCAAAGCTTCATTCACACACGAATTTATACATTCCCTGAATCGCATGTCAATATCATGATGCATCTATACCAATCATGCATCATGCGATACAAACTTGATCCAAAATCTTCACAGTTTCTTACAACTTCCTTATTCTCTATAATGAAGATGGATGTTTTAACGCCTGGCACAGCTTACATTCGGCTGAAATAATGACCCCAGTGAAAACGAAGGATGCTAAAAATAAATCTTAACTTCTTACGTCATGTAATATTAGTTTCAATTGTGGTTTAGGTTACATAGATCGCGAACAATTTGGAACTTCTTTCATTCAAACCAAGTAATCATATCACTAAAAAAAGCAACTAATAATCAATATGACAATTTAAACAAAATTCATACATGGATGTAGTCTTCTCGGGAGACTAGCCGAGTAAGTAAGATGTTTCCACACGATATTTCGGCGATCTCAGACTCCGTCGCCATCTTCTGGTGAAGTGCCAGATCCATCAGAAGGCTGGTTCTTATAGGCTCCGATTGCGCGCATGGTTGGCGTGCGCGCAGCTGGTTGGCTGAATCGGTCGGCGCCTAGGCGGTGGAGTGGGGGTTGGCGCCGGTAGGAGGCAAGCGTGGGCGCAGTTGGTCCGCGGCCGCCGTGTTGTGCACTTCGGCGCGCTGACGACGTATTGCATTAATGACAGGTGCCCACGCTTCGCTCAGCTGGTATCCACAGATTGCGCGTGGTGCGAATTTCAACTGCTTCTGTGAGAATACTGTCCCAGAAGTTCCTTGTACGCGCCAATATCCTGGTATTCTCAAAGTCGAAGCCATGGCGTTGTTCCAGGCTATGTTCCGCCACCGCCGATTTTTCACTCTGCCCCAGACGGGCGTGTTCCAGACATCGCTGGTTAATGCATCGTACCGCATTCACATGGAATACTGTAAACTCCCGGTGTTCGGAGTGCCAGGTTGTCCTTGGGGGAGTGCAAGATGTTCTTCAACTTTGGTGGTGGCAGGAAGATGGTTTTAATCCCGTTTCTGGCCAGAACTCTGCCAATTCTCGACGTTGTAGGAACGGAGTATGGCAAGAAGGCAATGCGATCCTGTGGCTCGTTCTTGGTGTTATTGAGCCTGCGTCTCGGTTCTCGGAATGCCAGTCTGATCTGATGCTCCGAGTACCCGTTGCGCCTGAATGTCTGCCATAGGTGGTTGACTTCGCCCGGTAGGCTGTCGACATCGCAAATCGCTCGCGCCCTATGTACCAGCGTGGTGAGCACCGTATTGCGCTGTGCCGGGTGGTGGTGACTACGCGCGTTCAGGTACAGGTCTGTGTGCGTAGGCTTCCTGTACACAGAGTGTCCGAGTGTCCCATCTGGTTTCCTTTCAATCAGAATGTCTAGGAAAGGAAGCCGGCCATTCTCTTCCACCTCCATCGTGAACTTGATGTTTTTGTTGATACTATTCAGATGCTGGAGAAAACCTTCCAGGCTGTCCCTGCCGTGGGGCCAAACTGACAAAAGTGTCGTCCACATAGCGGTAAAACGCGCTTGGCTTCATGTGAGCTGCTAGCTAGCGCTTTATCTTCGAAGTGCTCCATGTAGAAGTTTGCAATCGCCGGCGACAAGGGGCTGCCCATGGCTACTCCATCAACCTGTTCGTAGTACTCCCCGTTGTATAAGAAGTACGTTGATTGGAGGGTGTGCCGGAACAATTCAATCAATCCAGGCTCAAAATGCTGTTCTAATAGAGCCAGCGTCTCATTCAGAGGGACCCTGGTGAACAGAGACACCACATCGAAACTCACCAGTAAGTCATGCTGACCAAGGTGGAGATCCTTGATGATGTCAATAAACCTTGCAGAATTTGTCACGTAGTGAGGACACCTTCCCACAAGTGGGGTCAGCAGCCCAGTTAAGTACCGGGCCAGATGGTAGGTGGCTGATGGTAGGTAGCTGCGCGCACGCCACCACGCGCGCATTCGGAGGCTATAAGAACCAGCCTTCTGACGGATCCGGCACTTCACCAGAAGATGGCGACGGAGTCTGAGATCGCCGAAATATCGTGTGGAAACATCTTACTTACTCGGCTAGTCTCCCGAGAAGACTACATCCATTCTCAACGCCGAGAAAGACTTTAGTTCCTATATAACACACCTCTACGGGGAGGAAATGTATCTTCGTTCCTATATAAAATTCATACATTTCTTTCAGTATTGTAGCAATTCCTTTCTTAGCAGTTGTTGAAATTAATTGAATTGTTATAAAATAAATGCAATTCCTATTGCCTGGCACTATGACAAAAGGTTTCGGTTGCTATCCTGGTCCAGGTTGCATTTTAAAACTAACCACATACGGGAGTAGTTTACATCGTGATTCAAGATATCAAAACGTGACATAGTGCTTATGAAACCTGCTTAAATAACTGATAATAGCTAAATTCAACATGCTATTGCTGTGATAAGGTTCTTTATTTATTTTTGTCCAGGCTGGATTTCAACCTAACCACAATCTCGGGTAATACTGCCGCTACAAAATGAAAGTTTCCGACCAAAACGACAATTCATTGATGAGATACATTACGCAACAACATAAATTTCATCAAAAACATTCAACAAAAAAGAAAGGTAATAAACCAAAAATCTGCAACGTGATTCAGACCTATATTACAACGTTCGAATAGCTGTCATAGTTACACATTGCGGAAATACGTAATAGACTCAGTAATATTACTCAGTGAAATCAAAGAAGTTTAAAATAAATCTGATAAACTTACATTATTAATTGTAGTGTAGGCTGCACAATTCGAGATGAGTGGGCAACTATTTCGGTTCAAACGAATTAATAATTTCAATAATAGGTACAGTTTAAATTATTTTGAAAAAAAGCTAAATTATTCATGCCCTCTGCCGTAGCGTCAAATGCCAGATTGTAATTCTGATCCATTTTAAGTAACACTTTAACCAATTTTTTTTCTACATTGATGCTCGAAATACAAAGCTTTTACCTTACAATATCTATGGACAAAGAATTTAAGGAATACTTGAATATATCAAAAGAATATTACGTAAATATAAGCATCTAATGATTGAAATATCGATTTTAACGCAATACATACTTTTATTTCAGAATTCTGTGAGTTAATTTATTCACTGTTGCTTGGAAATGATATTAAATAACGCGCACTCCCACAAATAATATCGTAAAGCGTGACGTCATAGGCAACGTCATAGCATGACGTCACCGCGTGACATGACGTAGGTGCGACACCGCTATATCTTGTCTATTATACTAATAGAAATAAAAAAAAAAAAAAAAAAAAAAATACAGATGAATTGAGAATCTCCTTTTTTTGAAGTCGGTTAAAAATTTGGAATTGGTAATTAATGCAAACAGCTACATCAGACATTTAATCACTAGTTGTAGTAAACATTCGCAAGAATGTCCTGACCATAGATTTGGCTAGTTAAATAAATTATAAATATGATTTTTAGTAGGAAAAAATTAAAATCTAGAATAAATGACATAAAAGAATAAATTTAGATTCAAGTAGTAGATAAAATCGAGCAGGTTAAAATGTTTTAGTCAGTTTTAGAAAACGGTAAAATTTTAATAAGAAAAAGAAGATTTTCTAAAGTATATTGTCAAGACATTGGTTATGCACAGTGGCATAGTTAGGTTAGCAAGGGTGTGCTAAAAGTGATGATGTGACATTATTAATTTTTAATTTTATACAAGTACAGAATAATTGAAACAGAGTGTCCTGAGAATCTAATTACAGTTTGAAGTGGTTAACTAGATGTTAATTTTTAAAGTTATCAGCTGACATCAGGACTTGTCTATAAGTAGAGGTCTGCCATGTTGAATTTTAGGCAGTCTTCTCTCAGTTTTTGTCAAGGTCAGCTTGTAGGTTGTGAAGTGAGCAATGCATCTATGATGGCACTTTAAAAGTTTTCAGCCAAGTCATTCCATGGTGGTAAGGGCAAGCAATGTCTTCACAACAATGTCTTGAAACCTTTTGTAAAGCTCACGCTGATTTTGGGTTGTGATTCCAATATGTGTTTGCAACAGTGAATGCTTGTAACTAGTGTTGTGTTTAGAGGATAACCTGCACCTTCAACATGCGATTTCGGTGTCTAATATAGCCTTATATATCAATAATGTAGCCTGATACCAGAATTAACTTCAACAAACTTTGAGAATATACCTGAATTATATACCAATAGTGACTTTTATTCCTTTTATTACTGTAACTATTACAGGATAAATTAATAGCAGGCAGCTGTCTCGGATGGACTCTTTACATCTTCAACAAAATGATATTAGATAATTATAAAGGCATCATAATTAGGTTAATGTGTTAATGTTGCAGTACCCTAAGCAACATTTTGTCACTAGGCTTCACGATCAGGTTAATGTGCTAATGTTACAGTATCCCAAGCAACTTTTGTCACTACAACTGTTCCAAATAACTTTGAAAACTGATGCAGATCAATACTGTTGTAGTTGATTTTTCTGGTATTATTCTAATCTATTATAATGTACATCTGCTCACCGTTACTCATACTCTTCAAAGAGTTCAGAAATTGTAATAGATTGTACTCTTACATCCGGGATATGGCATTTGAATTTCCAGTTTTAGTTCTTTTAATGCAGCTTAATCCTCAACAGTATGAAAAGTGGATATTTTTGAATGAAACCTTAAATAGGAGCAGTATTTTTGGAAACAATATTTCTGTAAATATGCAGTTAAATCAAGATGTAAAGAAGTATGCATCTGCTAACAAATTTATTTTCTTTCTGGTTTTCTTGTCTTGATTTATGACTCATGTTATTTAATTTTAAAATGATAAAAATCAAAATATTATATCAACATAATCTATGTTTATATATAAAATGCAAATAATATTTGGATCTAGAAAATTCAAATGTTTTATTTTATTATTTTTTTGTTTACATTATTTAGCTGTGTTATATTCTACACCAATACAGTATCTTTCTCTTCTAATTCTTTTTTCCAGATTTGAGTTCAGTCCCCACCGAATCCACACTCTTAACCACCAAAACCTCTAGTTTCTATCTTTATTTGATTCTCAGTGCACACATTGTTATTACTGTTGAGAATCTCAGTTATTGTGTCTTTCTGTGTCTGTGCTATCCTTTCATCATCTTTGATATTCAGTGGCTCCTTACTCTATAATTATTTTTTAATGCTAACAGAAATCTTTTGTTTTCATCAAATGAATAGTTTTTTATTTCAGGTTTACCACATGTTATCCAAACGATTGACTGACTGGGAGAACCCGAGAACTCAGCGTGAATATGAAAAAAGTTTAATATTCAAGATGGTCATATTTCAGTCAGTTAATTTCTATACTTCTCTAATATACATCGCATTTTTCAAGGTAAACAAATGTATGAAGTTTTCCTTTTGTTTTTTTTTTCACAAAATTTGATATGCTTTCAGTTTTTTTAATTTTTTACTTTTTAATATTTCACTTAGAAAAAAAATGTTGTAATATAATAATGATGATCTATTTTAAGCTCAGAAGATAGAACTAGCCAATGGAAGGAAAACAGACAAACTCTATTATCGGGATGATTTGAAAAACTGTTTTAGAAAAAGAAAGTGATATCCACAATGATGACTAAGAAAATAATGTTTTAAGGAAGTCAAATCATTCAGTTGGAATGGATGAGATTCCTGAAAGCTTTTCAAATCCCTAGGATAAGAAGGAATGCATAGATTATTCAAACTTTTATCAAACAGTTATGAAACAGGAGACATTCAAAGTGATTTTAATAAATGTTTCATTTTTATACTACATATGAAACCACAAGCTGACAAATGTGAGAATTATCCCACTTTAAATCTAACATCACATGATCCAAATTACTGACCAGGATAATATACAGAAGAAGAGACAGTAGGTGAAGATCAGTTTGGGTTTTGGAAGAGCAGCAGCACAAGAGGAACAATTTAAGTTTAATACTTGAATCGTGGATCGAGAAAAACAAAGATTCTTTTGTATCGGTAACAAAGGAAGAAAAGAACTGTTGTTAGACAATATTTATATGGAAAGGACAGATAAAATACACCCAACAATCACCAAAGTTAAAGGGAGAAGGGCAGCAGCAACACAAAATAACACACAAACAAAGAAAATACAATATTTCAGGTTAAACCCTTTGTCAAGTTAAGCTCGTGCAAGCCTTGCGGTTGACACAACCACTCATAGAATGGAACTGACCATTGCAGGTGGTAGGGGGAGCAAAGATAATGTAACCAAAAATATAAATCACAAGAAAGATAATAATAATAATAGTCATTGAAATAAAATATAATAAAAATAATAATAATAAATAAAAATATATAATTAAAAAATATATATATATGAATCTATTGTGTTGGCCAGTGATGTATGTTCAGAATGAGTATGGAAGATATTATTGGAAATTAAGGCCTGGGAGATGTCTAGTCTGCAGGATGTGTTGATTTGCCAATTCCCACCTGTGGAGTTCAGATTGGATGGTAGTATCCAAAAGTACTCTAATGGCTCTGACTGTACTGTGAAGCAGTTATTAAGATGTTTGGTTAAGGGTGGCATAGTGAGCAACAGGGAAATATAGATTTTGGAAGTAAACTGTTTGTCTGTGACCATTCATTCTGTTGGATAATGAGTTTGAGGTAAGACCAATATAGGAACTTTGGCAGTATAGGCAGGTTGTCAGGTATCTGTTAAATTTTGTAACTGCGTGATAAAATTTTATTCTCAGAATCATGAGTTAGATAGAATATTAGTACATTTCATTTTCTAAAGTCAGTTTCTATATTTATTCAAGTAAGAAAGCAGTTTTACAGTAGTTGAGATAGTATTTTGCATTTCATCATTCGCCTAGAACGATATTTGGAAAGTTCATATCTAAATTATTTCTTTTCAGCTAAAATAGTAAAGATACAGAATTTTTCATAGCAACGAAAGTTAACGTTTACTTCAAGATCCAGTGATTTGTAAAATTTCAGTCATAGGATTATTTTAGTTGTCAAGGTCAACAAGTTGTATGATGAAACCTTCAGATGTGAGATGAGAAACTAATCAGTTACCAGAAAGATTCTCATGGGAAGTGCAGCCGCTAGGTTTTTCCATGCTCCGTGAGTACCAGAACTTTCCTGGTTAGCAGCCACAGTTAGCGAGTCAGTCTTCAAGTAGCAGTGCACGAGACAAGACATAAACTAGTGTAGTAGCAATCAGTTAGCTTTGAAAACCTTAGGCTCGCTAACATGCAGCGTAGATCAATCAGTTTTATTATAATGTTGCGTTAAGATAGTATTTTGGCAGATAAGGCCTCGGGATTATTTAAATTGAACAAACAGTTGATCGATGGGAACGTGTGATTCATGTTTATTTAATTTCTCTAACTAGAAAGTTTGAACTGTGAACTATTTGGGTGTTGTCTGGCTCGAATGGTTAATTGAACTTGCAAAGTTTTCTTCTGGTAACTTGTCCTATTGCCTGTACAGTTTTCTGACTTTGTAAAATTTGAAGAATATAGTTACCTAATAATAATTGACTTGTGAACATCATTTGAACTTACACCTTTCCATTGCTTTTGGTTTAAATAAGCTATGTGGCGACCAAGTTAATATATTTACGTCAGAACTGTAGCATCCAAGGATACGCATGGTTAGAGCTAAGATTCAAGCCTTATGCACCAACCCCAGTGCGCATCTTGTTTTTACAAGGTGAGCTGCTATATTAGATGGGTTGTTGTCATGGGCGCCGGGAGGGGGGTGCAAGGGGGTGCACTTGCACCCCCCGGATATCCCGGGTCGCCCGTGAATTTGGGCCGATAAGGGGTGGGGAGCACCAATTACGGCCATGGTGCACCCCCCTGCATCCTCCGGGTGCACCCCCCTTCATCCCGCTTCCCGGGTCGCCGTGTGGGCAGTAGTAGAGCTAAAAAAAAAAAAAAGGTCGCCCGAAAATCGTTGGTGCACCCCCCTAGAAGCAATCCTGCCAGCGCCCATGGTTGTTGTGCAGGTGGCATGACCTGTTATGGGGTAGGTTTCACCAGTAGTAGGGTTCCAATTGGTAGTGGTAAGTGTACACATACTGCATGTTTTGCAATGGTGTCTCTTACATGGGAGGGATACAAATGGTTGTTTAGGAGCATCAGATGGTAGATATTTATGTACAAGTATATTTTTTAGATTAGGCGGTCTGCTGAAGGTTACATGGGGTATGGTGGGAAGGATAGTGGGAATGGTGCGGTGCATTTTAGGAAAGGATCAGAGAAAGTCATAGCCCAAATGAAGAATATGGTTTAGTAATTCTAGGCCAGAGAAAAAACTGGTGAGAAAAGTGGTTTCAGGTTGTATGTGTCAGTGTGGTGGACAGTTCTTGACTCTTAGCTGTTTTTGGACTAATTTTGGAGGGTAATTGTGGTTTATGAGTGGCCAGGTCAGGTTGTTAGAGTAGAGAGTAACGGATTCATGATCAGAGCAGATGTATTTGTGTTGAATGGCTAGGAACATTTTATATGATATGGGTGGCAGCTATAAAAATGGAGATATTGTTGTCAGTTAGTCGGCTTTATAATTGTATAAATGTCAAATAGCATCATACATAAAATAAAAATAATAACTGGGCTTTATGTAGACTGAGGTGTGTAATTGACCATTCTGTACAGAGATGTCCACATTCAGAAAAGTGATGTTTCTCTGAGAGTAGAAGCAGGTGAAGTTTAGGAGGAGATGTTATTCGTTGAATTCAAGAAGTGAAGAAGGAAGTTTTCACCATGGGTCCAGATCATAATTATTTCATCTATATACCTGAACCACACAGTGGGTTGCCGGGTAACCTTTTGAAGAAAACATTCCTCTAGTCTGACCAGGAAAAGGTTGGCATATGAAGGTGCGATCTGAGTGCTCATAACAGTGCTTCGGGGGGGGGGGGGGACTGTCGAGATAATGCTCTATAGGTCTGAGACCCTGGCCATGAGGGATGTTGGTGTAGAGTGATGATACATCAACAGTGACCAGGAAGCAACCTGCTGGCAGGGGTATGGACAAAAGGTTGTAGGTGCTGGTCAAAAAATGCAGAAATGCATTCTGTGGGAGACCCAAAGGCAGGATTGCCCACCTTATATACCTTGGGCAGAAGATACATGTTGGGGGTCCTGGAGATCTTACGGGTCAGAAGGCAAATGGAATGGTGTTAAAGACCCTGTGAGGGACCTTGAAGGTTGAGGAAGGAGCAGATTTCTGTGCAGATCGAATTAGTGGGGTCACTAGTATGAGGTATGTAAGTGGAGGTGTCAGAGAGCTGCCTGAGGGCTACAGGTATGGAGTTGCTTCAATCCATGACCACAGTGGTTGAGCCCTTATCATCTGGGAGAATTATGATGTTTTTATTTTTTATAAGTTCACTCATAGCCCACATTTCAGTACAGGTCAAGTTGTCGCAGTGGGGAACTGAATTTAGGAAGGAAGGCTATGAGAGGGTTGACATGAGGAATTCCTGGAACAGGAGAAGCGTATGGTTTTGAGGGAGAGGAGGTGGATCTAACTCGGATGGAAGTAGGAATTGTTGGAGGCTAGGTTCCAGTTTATCACATCGGCTGTCACCACTGCCTGTAGTAGTGAAATAATACTGCCAGTTGAGAGTGCAGCAGAATGAAAGGGAGTCCTTAATAAGAGTTATCTGGTCAAATTTAGGGGCGGGAGAGAAAGTAAGACGCTTTGAAAGAACTGACAGCTTGGGTTCATCAGGTTCAGAGATGGGGATGGAAGAAAGAAAGATTAACAATTTTTTATTTCTCCGGTGGGGGGAGTGGGTAGGGTTGGGGGTGATGTGAGCAGGTGACAGAGATGTTGGGTGGGGAAAGTTGAGAAAATGAGAAATACATGGTGGTGTGGCAATAAGTGGAGGAGGAGTAATATGTTGCCTCTTATGTGGGTTGGGGAGATGTAGATCCAAAACAAAGTAGCTCTTGTAGAGGGAAGAGAACTTTGAAAGATGTTTTTGTGCTTATTTGGTTAACACATGGTTACAGTGATTTAGGATGTTATGTAAATAATCAGTGCAATCAAGAAATACAAGGAGATGGATTTTGTGTAAGGAAATTAGGTGGGATGAGAGTTTTTGTGGTTTCATGATATACTGTTGAAGAACTAGGTGAGTCAATGCTAAGGACTGTTGGAAGCGGAATGAGTGGAATGTAGGATGAAGTTGCGGATGGTATCCAGAAATAGGAAGTTTTATGGTAAGCCCATTTGGTGGTATGTTGAGAGAAAGGGAGGAATAGGCTGTGAAATCTCAGTTTAGCAAGGTGAGCAGCATTATGTACATACAGGGAAAGGTAACTCTGAAATAGACACATGGTGGGGTGAGAAAAAAAGAAAAATACTGAGAGAGAGAGAGAGACAGGTGACAAAAATGTAAACAACCAATTCTTTTGTGGTATTTATTGAGTTAGGAAAAGCTTTTGATAATATTAAGTGGGAAAAGATAGTCAAAGGCAGGCCTAAAATACTGAGATAAAAGAATACTTTAGAACCTATATAAAAATCAAGTGGCTGTAAAGAAAGTAAAGAATCATGTAACAAAGTGTGAAACAAGGCTGTATTTTACACTCATCAGTATTCAGTTTGCCTGTAGAGAAAGCAATAAAGGAAATAAAAAAATTAGAATGTATATAGGTTTTCAAGGAGAAAAAATCAGTATGCTACAATTTGCTAATGACATTGTCCTGTTAGCAGAACAGACTGATGATAATGAAAAGTTACTGAATGTAATGAACAACATACTGAAGAAAGAATGCAAACCAAAGCAAGACAAAGGTGATAAAATTGTGCAGAAATGATAGCAATAATATTAGATTAAATGTAGGATCGGTTGCAATAGAAGTAAGTGAGTTCTGTTAAATAGGGAGTAAAATTGCAACTGATAGTGGAAGCAGGAATGATGTTAAAAGCAGAATAACACTAGTTGAAAGTGTTTTGCTGAAAAGAGATATCATTTAATTTCATGCTTTATCTGTCCTTTTGTAACACCACATTCCAAACACTCCCATTTTTGTTCTTTCTGATATTCTTATGTCCACGGGGAGCCAGTGCTCACATTCTAAGATCCACATCCTTAGCTCTGTCATACTCTGTTGCTGAATACTGCTGCCAATCCTGGATCAATAGTGCCCATACAAAGAAGATAGATGTGCAACTCAATCAGGCAATGAGGATAATTACGGGATGTATTCATAGTACGAACGCCTTATGGCTTCCAGTGCTATGCAACATCTCACCCCCAGCACTAAGAAGATCAGAAGCGCTCTTAAAAATCTGGAAAAATATCCTGAAGAACCCTCAGCTGCACCAAGACATGATTCAAGCGAAACACCAACGCTTGAAATCAAGAAAACCACCATGGCGCACAGCAATCAACCTCACAGAGTCCTCTTTCAACACCAATAAGCTGTGGACAATTCAATGGGAGCAGTCATCAGTAGTCAATAAAAATCTAGTTGAGGACCCCTCAGTAAGGTTACAAGGTTTCGATCTCCCTAGGCGGCAGTGGAGAATCATCAATCAAATTCGAACAGGACAAGGCAGATGCGCCTACTTATTATACAAATGGGGCTGGGTAGATTCTGCAAATTGTGACTGTGGAGTCACCTTACAGACAATCAATCACATCATTTCTGACTGTCCTCTTCGGGCCTACAAGGGAACAATGGTAGAAATCCATGATGCGTCGATCAATGCAGTTGACTGGATTAAAACATTAGATCTTGAGATATGAAATTTTACAAGCTTGTGATATGTACATTTCCTATTGTGTACCTCATAAATAATCATATGATAAATAAATAAATTTCAAATATTTATTTAGGACTCAGAAAGGAAGTTTTAAAAATCTGTGTGCCGAAGACAGCACTTTCAGGTAGCGAAATATGGACATAAGAATATCAGAAAGAACAAAAATTGGAGTGTTTGGAATGTGGTGTTACAAAAGGACAGATAAAGCATGAGATGAATATGTTTTGGAAATGATGGATTAGGATAGAGTTTTGTAAAAACAGTTTTATAAAAGATGAGAGGGGATGTCAGGTAACATTTGAAGATATGCAAGATTGGTTGATTTGTTAGTGGAAGGAACAGTGAAAGGAAAGAACTGTATAGTAGGGCAGAGATTTGAATATATGAAGCAGTTAATTTATGATTAAGGTTAAAAGTGGTATAAGTACTTTGATTCTGGTATTTCATGCTGTCATGATAATTCCATATCCTGTTGTCACCTGTCATGAGGAATCATGAGGGATGATTACTTTCAGTCATATTTGATATTATAATTATCTTTTATTCTTTTAATCTGCCCGTTATGAATTACAGATTTGTAATGAGATGCACCAGCAAAGATAAAATAGAGTGATACTAAGGATGGATAGGTTAAGCTAACCCAACAATTACCATCTTTGATAAGTGTTGAGCTAAATTTCCCTATCCTTCCTTAGTTTCATTGTATCAGAGCATTTTCCCGCTCAGTATCATCATTATGAAAAAGTAAGTATAAAATTCGCTATTTCTTTCAGTAGATGGTAATAATTATCAGATGATATTTTATTTATTTATTTATTTATTTATCAATCTTGTTTCATGGATCCCTGCTGAGGAAGCACCTCTGGGATGTGAAACATGTCATGGTTAATATACATACATACAATATGAGTCATAATCACAGTAAAAACCAATTATATGTTACAAAGAAAAATAAAGAGAATAAAATAAACATAAATTTTTACAACTGTGATTTGCAATAGTCATATTGAATACAATTAATTGTTTTGTTCAAATTTTTGAATGGAGTTGCCAATAAGATAATCTCTCAGTTTTTCTTTAAATATATCTTTATTTTTTGCAAATTGTTTTATACCCTTGGGAAGTTTATTAAACAGATGTATACCAGAATAATTAACTCCTCCTTGTACTAATGACAGAGATGTTTGTGGTTTGTGCAAGTTATTTCTGTTTCTTGTATTGAAATTGTGTTCCTGTGAATTAGAAGTAAACAGGTTAAAATGATCTATGACAAAGCACATGAGAGAATATATTTACTGAGAACTCATTGTAAGAACACTGAGTTTTTTAAAAAGTTGTCTGCAAGAAGTTCTTGGTTTTACCCTACACAACATCCTAATAGCTCTTTTCTGTGCTATGAAAACTTTTTACTTTGTGAAGAGTTTCCCCAAAAAATTATGCCATATGACATTACTGAATGAAAATATGAGGACTAAACCTGTTTCGTTAATTCTAGATCTGCTGTTAGAGAAAGTGTTCGTATTGCAAAGGTGGCACTACTTAACTTCTTCAGTAGTGAAGTGATATGTTCATGCCAACAGAGTTTCTCATCTATTATAATACCAGGAATTTTATACTCTTTGTTTCTAATATTGTGTTATTTTTATAGCTTACTTGTAAATCTGGCTGTGCATAATTTTTTTGTTTTAAACCTAATATAATGTGTTTTTTCAAAATTTAGTTTTAATGACTTTGCCTTAAACCAATTTGCTACTTCACTAAGTACTTCATTTACATTAAATTCTAGATTGCTGTCTGGTGTTTTTCTCACAGTCAGGTTAGTGTCATCTGCAAATAAAACACTCTTAACTTTGATTCTTGGCTGTCCGGGTGGCGCCGCGTCATGTTCATCGTAGCCGACGTTTCGACCCTCATTCTGGGGTCTTCTTCCAGGGCCCCTGGAAGAAGACCCCAGATTGAGGGTCGAAACGTCGGCTACGATGAACATGACGCGGCGCCACCCGGACAGCCAAGTATCAACTGACTCTGGCCGCGGAAGCCTACGATTACACTCTTAACTTTGTCAGATAAGTTTCCAGGAAGGTCATTGATATACAACAAAAAGAGGAGGGGTCCTAGGACAGAACCTTGTGGAATTACATGTTTTATTATTTCCCAGTCTGATGAAGCATCTTTGTTTATTTTAGTATCAAAAATTGACACTTTTTGCATTTGACTTTCCATGTATGATCTAAACCATTTACCTGCGATTCCATAAATACCATAGTATTCCATTTTTTCAAAAGTAGTTCATGATTTACACAGCCAAATGCTTTTGTAAGATCACAAAATATTCCTACAGGGCTCATTTTATTATTAAGTTCCTCAAATGTGTTATTTAAAAATGAATATATAGCCATTTCTATAGATGATCCTTTTTGGAACCCAAATTGGGATTTAGTGAGGATATTATTTTGGGTAACATGTTTTATTACTCTACAATATATGACTTTTTCAAAAATCTTTGAGAATCCTGAAAGTAATGAAATGGGACGATAGTTATCTACACATGTTGATTCTCCTTTTTTAAACAACGGTCTTACAACTGCATATTTTAGTCTATTTGGAAACACACCTTGAATTAACGATTCATTACAAATGTGGGCAAGTACACGATCGATACAATCTGAACATCTTTTTAGTAATTTACTTGAAATATTGTCATAGCTGGAAGAATTTTTAGGTTTTAATAGTTTAATGAGTTCATTTATTTCTGAGACTGTTACTGGTGGCAATTGCATTTCCACAAATCTATTTGGGTAAGCAGTCTGAAGAAGCCTAAGGGCACCATTTGGGGACTGCTTTTCTATGCCTAATTTCTCTACAACTGTAGTAAAATGTTTGTTAAATATTTCACAAACTTCCCATACTTCACTATGGACAGATCCATTTTGTTCTATTTTTATGTCTTTAGAGTGATTTACAGATTTTCCTGTTACAGTTTTTATTATATTCCATATTGTTTTCATCTTATTGCATGAATTCTCTATTTTCCTTATTACATTTCTTAGTATTTTAGAATAAAGTTTATAATGAGCTTTAAGTGTGTAGTTATCTGAGTCTCTTACTTTTAAGTACATGTCTCTTTTTGTTTTACAAGATATTCTAATACACTTTGTTATCCAGCCATTACCTAGTTCATTGTTTGGAGTATTGACAACTTTCCTTTTTTCAAAACTTCCTTCGAAAAGTGTTAGAAATGTATTGAGAAAGGAATCAAATTTTGCATTAACACCCTGTGCATTGTACACTTCGGACCATTGTTCATTATTTAAGGAATCTATTTCTTCTATAAACCCAGCTTTTCTCTATCTGTTTAATAGTGTTTCTGGACTTGATACATAGCAGCTGGGCATCATGATCTGAGATACCATTTATTACTGGAAGTATGTCGTAATTACTGTACTGAGAAATATCCATAAAAAAATTATCAATTGCAGTCCTGCTATTATTTTGTATTCTAGTAGGAAAATTTACAAGTGCTGTTAAGTTAAAAGACAACATCAAGGCTTCCATATCTAGCCTCTCATTGCTTTGATTGAGAAAGTCAACATTGAAATCTCCACATAAAACTATTTGTTTGTTATTTTTGAAACATAGTAACAAAGACTCTAACTGTGATAAAAAGACTAAAATTTCCTGAGGGGGCCCTGTAAATTGCTATTAATATGAGCTCTTCCTTACCATATTCTAGTTTAGTAACACAGCATTCAAAGTGTTGTTCTATACAATACTTACTTACGGCTACACTATTGCATTGAATATTATTTTTAACAAAAATGGCAACTCCACCTTTCTCCATTTTACATCTACAGAAATGAGAACTTAGTTTATAATTTGGGATGGACAGCTGAGATATTCCTGTGTCAGACAAATGATGTTCAGATATGCACAAAACATCCACATTGAAATTTCTGGAATTTTGAATCTCTTCTAGAGCATAAGGTAATGTCATCAGTTTTACTAAATATCCCCCTTATATTTTGATGGAGAATAGTGGTCTGAACTCTTTGATTCAATTAATTTAAATTGTTTACTTCATTAGTATATACTGGTATGTCAGATGGAATTTCTAATTTCGATAAGTTTTGATCAGGAGAGACGTTAATTTCTTTTAGACATCTTAATGCATTTATTTTATTTACAATCTTTATCACTAATAGTACCATAAAATCTATATAATTTAGTATTATGACATTTGAAGTAGTGTTTAGAAATTTTAATAATGAATAAGCATACCAAATGTAACATTCCTAACGACTCAGCAGATTTAAATTTTTACATACTAATTGCTATTTTACATGCCAGTTTACAGTAGACATTCAGAAAATATAACTATACTAACTAGCTAACAAAATCATGGGATTGAAGATACCTTCTTGTAGCCAGTGTACGTTGATCAAGTCTCTAAGAAAACTCCTGTTTGTACATTTCATTACAATATGGTTTGTGATCTGAGTGTTTCCATAATTACAAAACACACTTTCACAGAGCCTGCACTTTTCTACTGTTGTAGTACACACTCTGTTGTGTATCATCTATGTAGAACCTACTAAGCTCAGACCAAAGTTGCCTAGGCTGATCAAACCTTGGAACATAGGTCATTGAGTGTTTCATAAGTTCACATTTGTGTGGGCTGTTGGTTTCCAATTTCTACCTCCATTGTAGTATGGTCAAAGCTTTTACCCCTCAGCTGAGCTGCATATAAATCCTTGATTTTAAATTTAATGTGTCAGGTCTTGGAGGTCAAAACGTTGTAGAATCATGGTGATTTCTTCTAAATTCTTTCAGTTTTGAAGCAGTATTGATTGTCTTTATGGATTTGGTCGTGGAATGTTTGTAATTACTGGCAGTCAGGACAAAGAGGTTGATCTAAGAGCACTAATCACTGATCTCATGGCAGCCAAATGCTATTGGAAAGTGAGGCATTGATCCAAGATAACTCAAAATGTTTTGAATGGTCTTTTTTTCTCTTCTTCCAAGGCTTCCAATGTTGGTCATATTCATGATGGTATAAGGTAATATTGAGATCATGACTGTGCAGATGTATGGCTTGTGATAGCTAATACATGTACTGATATTTAATCAATTTAGAATTGTTTTAGTATATGAAGTTGATATGAAACAATGCCAGACCTTGGCATAAAACAATCTGCCAAAATAATTGAGTGCAGTCACATAAAAAAATGAGCAATTGTTTTCAAGACAGAGTTCCCTCCTGAACTTAAAGTGTATTGTGTACTATGAGTTGGTGGTAATATTTAAAAAAATGTACATCATCAATCAACAATAAGTAATATTATTGACATTCATTGCTTTGGTTTTAGTTTGTTGTGATTTCTTTATAAATATGTGTCTATAATGTACTTTTTTCAATCTCCAATGTATTTGGTCCACTCCATTGTATTGTTTTGAAGCTACTCCATAAAAGACAAACTAAATTTGTATTTTCCTGGTAAAATTACATTCATGGCAATCCTCCTGAAATTTAATATCCAGGTAAGTTTTGTCAGTGGTTTCCATAACCCTACGGTTTTATGTACAAACGAAATTCTTCTTTGAATAAACACACTTTAATAATCAAAATAATATTACTACATACTCTAAATGCTTATAGAGAACATTTATTTTTTATTATAACCTACTTATTTACTTACATGTCAATTGAAAACAGTTACAGACTTTCATAAGTCAATTTATTATGGATAAAGTAAAGAACAGAATGTTAGCTTGTCAACACAATTAGAAATAAATATACTATATTAAAATTTTGAATTACTTACTGAGGATTTTATGTGGTAATTAAAACATCTTAAAAAGTGTAAAGAAACCATTGCAGGTATTCAAATTAGTGGGACATGACATTGTATCTCACCTGGAAATGTTCTTTACATTGGTTCTGTAAACTAGCTACTCGAGGAATGGAAAAGGTGACGGTAGAACTGGCAAACAATAGTGAATTGTATGTAACCGTATCTGAAACCTATGTGAGGAAAAAATTGTTTTGCAAATTGACAACATATTTTTAGTAAGAATATTCATGTAAGTTCCAGTTAGTTAGCCATATGAAAGATACTGCAGACATGAGAATCTGAATTCATGGTGTCGGACTAGATCTTTCTGAGGCATCTGACAGAGTCATCAAATTGTGTTAAATAACATATAAACTATTGGAGTGGTTGAAAAAGTGACTTATTGGTTGAGGAATTCTTAAAAGTCATAAAGAGAATAGTTGAAAAAACTGCATTGAAAAAGGTGGACTGAAAATGGTGTTCCAGAGTTTGTGTTTTAGAACTATTGTTATTCATTCATCTATTGAATGACTGTATTAATGGTTTACAGTCAGGAGTTTGGTGGTTTGAAGATGACATAAAGGTATATAACAGGATCCAAATGGGTGAAGACTTTCAGCATCTACAGTGTAAATTTGCTTGAATATGGTGGTGTTGTGTGGGACCCACATCTCGAGTATCAAATACAAGTGTTGTAGAGGACAGTTAGATGTGTTTCTAAAAATTACCATAGAATGGAATCAGTAATTGGTGCTTTAAAGTAATGGATTGGAATTGATTGAAATAAAGGATGAGGGTGCAGAGTGTACATATTGGTGATAATGCTAGGATAGATATTAGTGCAAGAATTAAGAATAGTATATATAATGACCTCAATCTGTCACTTTTTTTTAGTCATAAGGGAATGGGAAAGTTTTCTTTTATAGATGAAAGAGTCAGGGACTGGAATAAATTTCCAAGGAAAGAGATTAATAATTCACCAAAAAAAAGTTGTAAAAATATAAATTTGTTTAAAGCAAAAGTAAGCAGGTGCAGAAATTACAATTGGAGACAGATTTGTAGGGAAATTGTAACTGGAGCATGATCTCAACTAAAATTATTATTATTATTTTCTGATGCACAGACAACACATAAAAACACTTGATGACTGTTTTCTTTTAGAGGTAAATAATACTAAACAATACAATTTATTCACCTGTCTTGAAACTGTAGGTGTAAATTCAATAATTTCATTACTTACTTACTTATTATTCAGTCCAGGGGTGCTGATAACTGAAAAAAGGAATTTTTCTTCCAAGTATTTAATTCAGTAAGGCAATTTTATACAGTCAGTTGGTCGAAGTATAATGTGAGTAACTTGTACCTCAATATCTTGTAAGAGGGTATGGTTTGTCCTTTGTAATCTTTTTAAAGGACCTTAAAAAATGTAAATAACAACAGCACACAATGACATAATGGGAAGAGATAAAAATGAAGCATTCAGGGCCCCAGGTAGTTTACAGAAAAGGATTGAAGAAGAGAAGCAATCCCCAAGGAGTTTTATAAAGTACAAAAGAGTTTAAAATGGTTTTAAAGAATGATGGTGACATATTAATGTATAAGGATGAATTTTCAGATTCAGATGCTCTGCATATAAAAAACAAATTGTTTGAAAATTATGTAAAGGAAATGGGAAAGGCAGTAATTTGAAATAATTTCTGAGAATATTTAAAGAGAGAAAAGAGAAATATAAGAAAAAACTTCAAGTTATTTAAATAATGGAAGTAAATAAGAAGTTTTGGGAGAAGGCTCTGTTAATTGTGGGAATTGACAAAAAAAAATTGTCACTATAAATATGTGTAGCATATCATATTAAAAGTAATAAGCTTTTTTAGGAAATGATGACAGAAATACGATAATTATGCAAATTTGAAAATGGTTTTGAGAAAGCATGACAAAAAATGGTTGGAGAGGAGAGTCAATGATTGTTTAATTGATATCATTTGGGGTGATTAAGTCAGGGGATTGTAATTTGGTATAAAATTTATTATTGGTGAAAGGCAAGCTAGAGTACTGTGGAACATCATGAGGTAAAGTCTGTGTCAGTCGTGAATATGCATCCATCCTTGGTCCACAGTGTGCAAATAGTTCTATTGCATCATACACCATTAATTTGAAAAAAATTCTCTAAATTTTGTTAATGTAATAATAATAATATTTAATTAAATTGTAATGGAGTGCACGCTCTTCCCCCTTTCCTGCATCCACCTACATTTGCTCTCTGCAAATTTTAACTTTAAATTCTTTCAACATTTTTGATAAATTATTCATCATTTCTTTTGGCTTGTATATTTGCTGAATCATTATTTGGGATCAGGATTAAATAACCAGAGTCACTGGTATTGTTTGAGAGTGTCACCATTGTTTATGCTTCTAGCTATGACTTGTAATATTAGGATTTAATATGAATATCCAATTTATTGACTTTTGGCTGTGTTCATAGAAATTATTTCTTTCAATTTAAGAAACATTCTACTATAAGTTTCATTTTAAACATAGAACCCTTTCACTATTGAGTGTGCAACACTTTGGTAACAAACTAGCTGAAGATTTTAAATATTAAACCAGTAACGTATCTATGAATTTTCCGAACCATGGTAAAAACTTGAGATTGCTGCCCCTTTAAACTTATCTGCCCACCTCCTCTCCTCTAAGTTGCTGCCTGGGCCATCATGAAGAGAGAAGAAAGGTCATCCATCACCTTGATGTTTTCTACCTTAATTCCTTAAACATGATGTCGTTGCCACCACCCTAATCTTGCCACCTGGGGAAAGTACGCTGATTTACCCATCCCCACAGTTCTCGCCCTGCATTAAATATTCCTATCAGTCATAAAAAGTTAGAGAGAGAGACCAATTGCATTCTCCAGCATTAGCAATAAACATTCCAATTGTGGTCTCCACTATTGAAACTTTAAAAAAATATCATTAATAATTATTTCAAACTCCAACCACATCCACTCTTGCTCTATCTACAATGGTCTTTTTCTTTCACTGAGAATGTAACATTTGTTGCATGCTCACTTGTGTACTTGTCGTGAATTTCATCTCTGAGCTACTGATAACGGTTCACCCAAAATCTCTTGTATTATGTACATAAAGTATTTTATACTATGTTGAATCAGTTACTGACTGTGCTGTGTAGTAATTTCCACAAACAAATCTAGCTGCCCTCATTTGTTCCACTCCAGTGTATAACTGACAGTACTCCAGGAATACTTACGCAATGGTCTAACCAATGCCATCACCTTCCTGCTACATGCCCTAATCACTCCTTCCAATAGTTTATTCTCATGCAGTCACTAATTTCATATATTTAATATATTATGACAAATAATGATAAATATATGGCTAATGAAATATTTTTTTTATTTTGCTTCGCTTCTGTTTTATACGCATTGTAATGTGTATTTAGATGGCAACACTAAACATAACATTTTAAAACTCTTCATTTCTTACTAAAAGTCTTCCTCTGTATTGCCAAGCAATTTGGCTGTTCTTGCTAAAGCACCAATATAGTGAACTTTGGATATGTTCTGACTAAGCCTAGTGGCTGTGAATCCCATCTTTTAAGAAAAAATTATTTTTATTTATTACTAGCCGACCCGGCAATGCTTCGCTATTGCTAGACTTGAAGTAGATTAACTGAATACATATGAACATTTGTATTTAGTAAAGATTAGATATTTATGTATAAATTGTAATTACTGTTTCATTCAATTTCTAGTTTATTGCAATGTTTTTGGTAATTCCAGTTACACTGGCAAAAATTAAGGGGATTTGTATTTTTGGAAACCATATTTAGGCAGTATGTTTCTGTATATTTTATAATATACCTGTGCAAATTCCATCAAAATTGGATAAAAAATGTGGGTTTGTCTAAATTAGGGAGACGCGAAGGGGATGAGGGGGTGAAACTATATGTAGCCAGTACTTTTAAATTCGTTTTAAAGTATACGTGTGCAAATTTTGGTCTAAATATGATTAAATCTGGGTATGTTTAAGTTAAGGATTATAAAGTGCTGGAGGGGGTGGTTTTTCTGAATTTTTATTTCTTAGGAACCTTTTCTGATGCGCACTCGACAACTCACAAAGGTTTCACAGTAATCAGATAAAACATGTGGGTTTCAATGAAAATCGTTGGAAATTCAGAGGGGAGGTGGTAAAAGGGGAGAGGGATGTACTTTGGCAAAGACATTATTTTTCTGTTTGTTTTAAAGTACACGTAAGCAAAGTTCCTTCAAAATCGGGTTCAAATTCTAGCTTTATATAAGAGACATTCGCAAAAATTTAAGGGATGTAAAAGGGAAGAGGGGTTTGATTTTTGAAACCATAGGTATACAGTATTTTTCTGTTTGTTTTAAAGTATATCTGTGCCAATTTCCATCAAAATCGCATAAAATCAGTGTATTTCTTAAATTATGGGGTGGTAGGGGGAAGAGGGGGTGGTTTTGTGGTAGAACGGGTGAGAGGGGTTGGGTTTTTGTAAATCTAATGTCTACAGTATTTTTCTATTTTTTAATGGTATATGCGTGCAAACTTCCTTCGAAATCTGATAAAAAGTGTGGGTTTGTGTAAAGTTAAGGGGTGGGAAGAGGGAAAGGGGATGCATTTTGGAAATCAAATGTAGGCAGTATTTTTCTGTTTGTTTTTAAAGTATATGTGTTCAAATTTCAATCAAAATCGGATGAAATCTATAGGTTTTTAAATTATGGGGTGTTATGGGGAAGAGAGGGTGGTTTTTTGGAATTTTATTTCTTAGGAACCATCCCAGCGGCACACTTGAAAAATCACCAAAGTTTTAATGTAATCGGATGAATGGTTTACTAGCACCTAGAGAAGATACAAAGAAAAGTACATTCATTTAGGGGGGTGGGAAGGGGGAGAGTGGTTGTATTTTCTGAAACCATATGTAAACAATTTTTTTTCTGTTGTTTTAAAGTATATCTGTGCCAATTTCCATCAAAATCTGATAAAATCTGTGTGTTTTTTAAATTATGGGGGGCTAGGGGAAAGATGGGGTGGTTTAGGGGTTAGAACGGGTGAGAGGGGTTGGGTTTATGTAAAACTAATGTGTGCAGTATTTTTCAATTTTTTTAAATGGTATATGCATGCAAAGTTCCTTCGAAAAATAATAAAAAGTGTAGGTTTGTGGAAAAATTAAGGGGTGGGAAGGAGGAAAGGGGTGGGTTTTTGGAAACCAAATATAGGCAGTGTTTTTTCTGTTTATTTTTAAGTATATGTGTGCAAATTTCCATACAAATCGGATAAAATCTGAAGGTTTTTTGAATAATGGGGTGTTATGGGGAAGAGGGGGTGGTTTTTCAGAAATTTTATTTCTTAGGAACCACCCCGGACACGCAGTCGACAACTCACCAAAGTTTCACCGTAATCGGAACGAACGGTTTAGGAGTGCATAGAGGACAAACAGACAGATAGACAGACAGACATTGATTTTTATATAATAGAAAGATACAGTTAATTCAAAAATGAGTGAAATTACTGTAATATGACATATTAATTTTCTTAACTTTTGTAAAACATAAGAATTTGTATATTTTTAGGGAAGATTTTACACACACCCTGGGGACAAGGAAGCATGGGAATCAATACTGAAACGAATAACTGCAGATGTGTGTGGTCCACCTGGCTGTATGTCAGAACTCCTCATTCAGCTTGCCATTGTTATGGTTGGAAAGCAGCTTTACACTAGTGTACTAGAAATCTTTGTTCCGTAAGTACAAGAAATGCTTGTACCTCTTTATCCCCCAAAATACAGGATGATTCAAAAAGGACTTTACAACTTTGGAATGATATAGAAATTTATTGAGATAATGTGTTGTTTTGTAGCAAACAACCTTCAGTTCCACATAAGTGTCATTTTGGTTTGATCTGACTACCATTTGTCATGAGGCAAACATCCCACTGGTAATTAATTCTTCCCACAATTGTTACAGTAAATTGGGTGTAACTTGTATAGTGGCAGTGTACATTTGATTTTTCAGGTTGGCCAAATTGTTTGGTAGGGGGGAACATACATACAATCTTTAATAAAACACCTGAGAAAGAAATCCAGTTGTGTGAAGTTTGGGCAGCGAGGTGGCCATGTGATTTGGCCGTACACGGCCGACCTGTGAGGTGATTATTGAAGATACCTTAAAATTCCATTAGGAAATTAGGTGGTGCACCATCTTGTTGGTAGTAAACCATCCTATCTCGGTCATCTTAATCTATCTGTGGAATTAAAAAGTTTTCAAGAATATCCAGATACACAATATCCGTGACACTTTTCTCAATGAAGAAGGAAGGACTATACACCTTCAGTTTGCTAAGGGCACAAAGCAAATTAACTTTGGGGCTGTCATAAATGTATTCCTGGGTTTCATGTAGATTTTTGATGCCCCAAATTCTGCAGTTCTGGGTGTTCATCAAGCCACTGAAATGAAATATTGACTCATCTTTGAAGATTATTGTGTTAAGGAATATCTCGTCATCATGTATCTGATGCAACAATTCTGCACAGAATTCTCCATGAGCAACCTTATCTTCATCACTAATGTTCTGTGCCACTGTAAATCTGTACAGTTTCAACTGTAAATATCTACACAGTACTCACCAAACAGTCTTTTGTGGAATGCCAGTCCTGTGAAATGCACGTCACGTTGATTTCTATGCATTGCGTCCAAAGCGCTCCCTAACCTGTTTGACATAATCATCAACACATGTCACAATGAACAATCATCTCAATGAAGTTCTTGTGCCAAGAGTAAATTGTAGTCCTGCTTGAAGGTTCTTAAGCATATTCAGTGCAAAATTTATGCCCAACAGTTGTTGCAGAGTTTGTTTCATTAAACCAAAAGACACAGTACCAGTGAAATTAACCATTTTAATGCTGCACTATACTGGCACTCCTGGTGGCTGAATGGTGTATTGATGCACTATATGCATGAAACTTTAGTTTGTTTGCTATAAAATGACAAATCCACTGATTTTGTAAGTTATCTCAACAAATTTCTATATCATTCCAAAGTTGTAAAGTCCTTTTTGACTCACCCCATATATCCCAATTACAGCAGCTAAACCATTTGTATAATTAATTGTTAACACTTATCTGGCTTAATAATTTTAAACATGTATAAGTAAAGAAAAACATCATTTATTTGGTCATTTATCGTGAAGAAAGAATTTTTTCTAAGAATATAAACATTTCATGAGTATAATGCAGTTTTGTGTCCTGAGGTAAACAGACTTTGATCCAGGATCAAATATGGCTCTGTTTGGCAATACCATTCGAAAGTCATGAAAAAACACGTGTAACTGTTCTTTTCGGTAAAGAAAGTCTTGAAAATAAGCTTTAAGATATTAAAGGCATTGTATGCTAAAGGGGTGTAAGACATAATATAAATTAGTTGGTACATTTTTAACACGTATGTTGCAAAATAGGAAGAGCTGGAATAATGTGCCCTAAATGACAAACAGTAATTAAATGTCTGATCCGCTCATTGTTTGGAAGAACTGGGTTGTCATTTCTAAAATGTTGTGACACTGATACAAATATGATGAGAATATATTGAGAGGGAATATATATGTACAGTAAAATTCCAGGAATGGAAGAGTCTATAGTAAAATTTTATTACACAAGGAACTGTTATTTTTATTGTTATGCAACTGTTTTCTTTTTAAATAAAAAAGTTATGCAATAGTGTCTCATGCAATAATCTTTAAGGTGAGGTTGGAATATATCAGTGCTGGTAGATAAATACCATGAATGCAATTGAGTTTTTGTTCATTTATTTGTTTTCTGAATCTGTTACCCTTCTTTTATAGAATCATCTTTAATGATTTCTCTTGGTTGTTTGTGTGTACATTTGTACATTGAATGATGCAGTTTGTATTTTCTTCTTCCTATCCAGGTTAGGCATAGTGGCCTGTAATGGTCTCTTCCTTCATCTCACCTGCCTCTGGGATAGTATCTGAGAATTTAGTGGGATCCAGGACATATTCTTTCTTAGTATTTGGTTAGTCCAAAATGTTCTGTAGTTTTACACAGTTTGGACAACTGGTATAACTTTGTGTTATATAAGCATTTCAATGAGATTTCTTTCTGTTTCAAAATGTACAGCTACCTTTTCTCCTTGTGAATCTCATCTCAGCAGTCATTATCCTCTGTTCATCACCTTTGAGGAACGTCCAGGCAATAACTACAATATACAAAGTATAATAACAGGGCCACATTATAACAAATAAACACAACCTGGAGAAACCGCTGAAGATGCCTCTATCAAAGAAGTGAAACATGTTTGGAATACATAAAAATGAAAAAAATTCTATAGTTTTCACAATATTTATTTATTAGCATTATCATAAATTGAGGAGAATGATCCTCAACTTTAAGATATATCAGAAGTTTCAGCAAGTTTAAATAAGTAGAGAGTGTAAGTGTATCTTATTCTGAAAATTAATAAAGCATGTTGAATGAGAAATGCCAGTCAAAGATGATGTGTAATTTATAAGAAAAGTTAGGCCCAACTCTAATTGTTATATTCTACAGATTAATAAGTTTTTTTTTTTTTTTTTTTTTTTTTTTTTTTTTTTTTTTTTTTTTTTTTTTTTTTTTTTTTTTTTTGTGAGCCATGCCTGGAAAACAATTTTTCTGCCATTATGAAGGATGAGGGAATTGTGTATAAAAGACATTGGAAGAGGTTCTTCTCCGAATGTATGGCTATCTTTAATTAATTTTAGGGTACCAGTTTGGTGGTAGTGTTGATAGAAAAGTGGCAATAAATGATGGGTTGCTAACCATAGTGGTACAAGTTTCAATATAAATAGAGAGGGGAAAAAAAAAAAAAAAAAGATTTTTGTTAATATTTTTGAAATATTTAATGTAAAGATTGTAATAAAACATACCATGTATTTGTCACCAAATTTTAATGTTTTCCGTGACAATATTGTATCAAGATTATTAAGCTTTCAATATAAAAGAGTTAAACACAATCACCTTGAATTTGAAGAAATAAAAACAATAATTGATATGATAATTAGTTTATCACCTTATTTATAATAAGTATAATCAAAAATACTTTCTTTCATGCACACCATATCTAGAATGACTTGTTGAAGTAGACTGCTAGTTGTGGTTATCATCACATGTCAACAAATGATAAAATTCACAATGAATTGATGGTATATATTTTAGAAGGTCTATTAAATCATTAAACTGAGCATCCTTTATGTCCATTCCTCTAAGGTATGGAAGAATTTTGAGTGTGTTCCCATTTTTCCATCTATGCTGACTTGATGAAATGGTGAGTCTACATACAAAGGCTCCTTGAAATATGTACTCTTTGCCAGTTCTTTTGAAAATCTCATCCATTTTATTTTTAGACAATTAATTTTATATTTAGCACTGTCAATTTTTCTGTTAACAATAACTTTTGAAACAGGGTCAATAGAAATAAAATCTATTTATTGCAATCTGTGAATTTTAAATTTCTTGGGTGTTTTCTCAATCAAAGTCATCCAGTCTTCAGGTACAAAAATATGATGGGCTTTCTTTTTCTGTTTTTCTATGTGTGTAAAATCAGCATCATTTTCTATGTAACTATGACCAGAAACCATGAATTTATGATCTACAGCAGTAATGGGTATATGAGATATGGCTGCCTGCAAATTATTTGATTTTGGTTTTGACCACCACAGCTGTCACCGCATGCAACCAAGTGCTTACAATCTTTAGGAATGCTGTTCATGATATATTTTAATAGACACAAAGACACTTCTGATGCCTCACGTAATGCAATATATTCACCCCACATATACATGTGTGGATCTCCATTTTTGCAGTCATGAATCCATAGGTTATAGGTCCAAGATTGTCATTTGTAGTAAATCAATTTGTTTGGAAATATGGAGTAGGTAATGTTTTTTGTAAATCAAATTTTATCAGATGAACTGCTTCATCCTCTTTGTCCTTATATTTAGAGCCTTTTGACCTTTGGACTTCTAATAACTGACTTGATTTTTCTTTTTTGATATTTTGTTTCTTTTCTATTTTTTCTTCACTTTTGTAAAGATTCTCTATCCTATCACATGTATTACATTTATCACTTCATAGATTGTGGAATCCAAGATTAAAATCAGCATTGAACACTTTTCTGTAGATTTGTTCTTTAACTGGTTCTTCACCTTCATTAATGACTTTTTCTTTATAAAGGGATTGCATTTTTTTAATGATAACTCAGGACACAGATATTTTTTAAGTGGTGCATCTTCATGTGAATAATGGCTTTTAAATTTTGGAAAACTATTATTGTGTTCCTGAAAGTCCTTCAATTTATATTCATTGATCTTATTTCCAGATTCATGTTTACCACATTTGTCATATATTGGAAGTCCTTTAACTGAAGTTTCAGTGAAAGCTGCGTGAGTAAATCTTTTATTAGAAATTGTTAACATTTTCAATTAAAAAAAGCTTTGCACACTCTTTTAGTGTTTAATATAAATACTGTACTTATTTTTTTCTTGTTAATTGAACACTTGAGTTTCTTGATTTGAATGCAGTATCTATTGAATTTCGTTAGTGCTTTCCAATTTCCTAACTTCCAAAATTCTGAATGAATTAGTTTACACTAATCTTCAGTAAAAGTGTTGTACTGGTATTGACTAACATGGTTAACTGGAATTGTTTGGCCTTTGGTAGACACATATTCTTTTAATTCATTGTGTCTCTGTATTCTTATGTTTTTCTTCCGGTCTGTGATATTTTTCTGTCTCTTGAGTGATCGTGTAGAATTTTCTGGTTCTTCATAAACTTGTGTCTGTAAAACTGGTGTAGATGCAGGTGATGCTTGTACATGTCAGGAATTTCAGGTTCAGAACAACTTGCAGAGAGGCAGATAATGCTTGTTCATCTGGTGGGGTTTGAAGTGGCATCTTCCAAACTGGCGGTTAGGCAGGCTATGCTTCTGCAACTGGTGGGGTTTCAGGTGGTATCTTCAGAACAGGTGGAGAGGCGGATGATGATGATATGACAGAACTGCATGGGTGACAGATCATAATGGCTCATTTGGCAGCAGATTTGATGATGCTTGTATATTTAGTAAAAGTCCTTTTTGGAGCAATTTTTTATAATTTTTTTGAGATGTTAAAATGTGTTTTTTCTTTTTTTATGACTTATTGTTTCCATGTAATATCTCTAACAAAAGCATAAAATTATATTAATAAAATACACGTACAACTGAGACCTAAACATCTAAACTGTTAGCATAAAATATGTGTAAAAAAAATCAGATCAAACACAATTAAAAAAATATTAGCTTATTTTAAAATACATCATAAATAAAAGTATTCTATCTACAGGAAATGATTTTCTGTCCTTTTTATCATATATAAGGATTCAACACCAAAATCCCATACAAAAAATACAGAAAGTACTTTTACATATATAACCAGATTTGAAATTTAATTTATCCTAAACTAACAACTTTTCGCCAACTGTTTTACAGAATTACTATGCTATAAAGGATAGATGGCATGGCAGTTGCATATGCTTCTATTGGTTTGGCATGCTAAGATAAGCACAGGTACTGTATTTTGCTGTGCTTAGATCACATTTCACACTTGTACCACTGTGGTTACAACCTGTCAAATAGCAATCATTAAATAAAAAACATTTTTGTTATTTAAAACATTAGTAGTCAGCCATTCAGTCAATCAAACAGAGTAATTTGAATTTTTTGTGAAACAGAGAACGACTGGGACAGTGACAAATGTTGTGCCATAAGAAAATTTAACATCTATTCCAAAACAGGGAGAAAGTAGTTACTTTTTCCTTACTTCTGTACTTTTATTTTTGTTGGTGAAAAGAGGCAGAAACAGGTTGAATCCTAATGTTTAAAAATATGTATATAAAACCACTGAATTTTTATTTCTTTTTATTGTTTTTATTTATCAATATTGTTCCTTGGATTCCTGCAGAGGAAGGACATCTGGGATGTGAAACATGTCATGGTTAATACACTTACCTACAATATGAGTAATAATTATAAAAAATTAAATGTTACAAAAAAAAATGAAGTAAAAAATAAACACTAAATTTAACAACTGAGTTTTGCAATAGGTCATATTGAATACAATTAATTATTTTATTTAAATTCTTGAATGGTGTAGAAGGAGTTGCTGATGAAATAATCTCTCAGTTTTTCTTTAAATATATCTTCAGACTATTCTATACTCTTGGGAAGTTTATTAAACAGATATTTCCCAGAATAAATAACTCCTCTTTGTACTAATGACAGAGATGGGTGCGCAGACTTCCGTAGTCATTGTCAATGTAATCTTGGTTGTCCGGGTTGAACCGCGTCAATTTGTCGAAACCTAACGTTTCGGCCATCATTTTGTGACCTTCTTCAGAGTACTGTCACGGCTGGAACTGCTGCCGCCTATATATAGCTCCCGAAGAACGCTCTAGCCGTTTGGAATGACATCACTCAAACTACCGCCACAAGCTTGGCCGGTCCGATGGGGGCCTGCGTCCTGCGTTTTCCTGATCAAGCATGACCATATTTGGTCAAGTTGTGGCCCGCCGTCCGTGTTCATATTATCTGGTCTTTTTTTGATTTCCAATGCTTCTCTGACACGCCGGGGCCACCATCTGCTTTCTTGAACCAATACACTTGTGTCATTGAATAAAATTGCGTGCCCACTGTCAGCAGAATGTTGCACTACAGCTGATTTGCTGACGTCATTATTTTTAAGATGTCTCATGTGTTCACACAGCCTTTCTTTGACTGTCCGTCCAGTTTCGCCGATATACACTTGGCCACAGCTACAGGGTATCTGGTATACGCCCGCTGTCTGCAACTTCTCCCTCTCGTCTTTGACTTTTAGAAGCACATCAGAAATCTTCCTAGGCGCTCTGTATATTGGACGGATATTTTTCTTCTTTAAAAGACGGCCGATTTTATCCATCACCCCGTGGACATAGGGTAATACTGCCGTGGGTCTGTCTGTTCGTCTTCTGGCTTCGGCTTCCGGTGTCGGAGCACAGGGTGATGCTCGAGGTGCAAGCCTTGCAGTGGCCTTATTGATGATGTCAAGGCTGTAACCATTGGCCAGAAACGTCTCCTTTAAAATTTCCCTTTCAGCGGCTATGCTTGCTTCATCGCTGACTATGGAAGGACGGACGGAAAATGTTTTTAAAATTCCGCATTTCACTGCTGGATGGTGGTGAGAGGCTGCATGCAAGTAGCGATTCGTGTGCTTGGGCTTGCGGTAAACTCCGTGCCCTAGGCAGCCATCTTCCTTCCTTTTCACTATCACGTCCATAAAAGGAAGTTGTTTGTCCACCTCAACTTCCATGGTGAATTTAATTTTGTCGTGGGCACTATTTAAATGTTGGAAAAAAGCCTGGAGGGATTCTCGCCCCTGAGTCCAGATAACAAATGTGTCATCCACGTAACGCAACCACAAAGAAGGTTTCAGAATGTAGTTGTTGACCACTTCAGCCTCAAACGCCTCCATATACACGTCGGCCACAATTGGAGAAAGTGGGCAACCCATCGCTGCTCCCTCATTCTGCTGGTAGAAGTCTCCTTGGTATTGAAAGAAGGTGGTCCTAAGACAGAATTCAGTCAGTGACGCCCATTCTTCTGGCAGACTGAGATATCCTAGTCGTTCCCTGATGATATTTATGGCTTCATCAATTGGCGCGTTTGTGAACAGTGACATGACGTTGAAGCTAACTATTAAGTCGCTGTCTTCCAAGCGTCTGTCCTTGATCCTATTTATAAAATCAGAAGAATTTCGAACTGTAAAACTAGAGCTAGTCCGCCAGATATCTTGCCAGCGGATGTTTTGGAGACTGAAATGCGCTCACAATGGGCCGTAAAGGGACCCCATCTTTGTGTATCTTGGGCAGGCAGTACAGTCGTGGTGTCAGGTTATTGGACATAGTTAATTTTCTTTTGGCCTCCGGTTCGATTGAAGATGCTTCCCGTACTTTATTTGCAACGTTACACCGAATTGTCTGTGTAGGATTTGTTGGCAGCTTTCCATACATTCCATCTTGTAATAACTACTTAACTTCTTCAGTAGTGACGTAATATGCTAATGCTAACAGATTTTCTCATCTATTTTATTTTATTTGTTTCCAAGATAGTTTTATTTTTATAGTTTACATGTAAATCTGGATGCACATAAGTTTTGTAGTAAACCTAATATATTGTTTGTTCTTTAAAAATACGCCATTACAACTGTTGGATATTGTTTTTATTTTCCGGACGCATTTCGCCTCTCACCGAGGTTTCTTCAGCATTCAGTTTTGCTGTAATATGTGATTTGTTATTGACTTTTGGATACAATGATTTTTAGATTTACCAAAATTATTCTTATATAGGCAGCATAATATTACTTAAATTCATATATTAGTTTGATTACTAATATTTTATATCCGTTTTGGATTATCATAAAAGATGTTTTGTTTACATAAGTCTATTAGGATATGTTTTAAATTGTAACTTACATTTTACATTTGAACTTTGAGGTATGGTTGTTGCTCACCTGTGACCTCAACCAGCATGTTGTTTTTTACACTATTGCACTTGGTATAGTTTGCCCTCATGACTTGACTAGCAATCAATTTTGAGGCATAGTTTTCAATGCACAACATTGTCAAACTTTATGTGTGCGCTTTAGCTGTTCTGCCGTTTTCTTGATGGTGCTCTATCGGTAGTGTAGTGAGCGGCGAGTTTGAATTTCGTAATTGAATTTGTGTGTGTTGTTTTGCTTTGTTTTAGCTAAACGTGCATGTATGGTGGATGGTGGAGACGCAATGTGGTATTATATTACTGTTGTGGTGGTGTTTTGTGTGTTTGTTGTTGTTTTACAGATATAAAAATATTAGTAATCAAACTGATATATGAATATAAGTAATATTATGCCGCCTATATAAGAATAATTTTGGTATATCTAAAAATCATTGTATTCAAAAGTCAATAACAAATCAGATATTACAGCAAAACTGAACGCTGAAGATACCTCGGCGAGAGGCGAAACGCGTCCGGAAAATAAAAACAATATCCAACAGTTGTAATGGCGTATTATTAAACAACAAATACTAATTTATCAAGCAACTGTAGAAGAAAATGGCCTACAATAATCAAATTCTAATATATTGTGTTTTATCAAAATTTAAATAAATAGATAAAATGTTCTTGGGAAATTTTTTTCACTTATATACAATGCCGAGAAAGCCACCACTCTTATACTCTTAACTTTGTCGGATAATTTTCCAGGCTGGTCATTGATGTATAACAAAAAGAGGAGGGGTCATAGGACCGAGATTTGTAGAATTCCATGTCTTGTTTTCTCCCAGTCTGATGATGCATCTTTAATGATTCTAGAATAAAAAATTGAAATCTTTTGCATTAGTCTTTCCACATATTTTTTAAATCATTTACCTGTGGTTCCATAAATACCGTAGTATTTTTTTTTTTTAAAAAGTAATTCAGTCAAATGCTTTTTCAAAATCATAAAAAAATTTCTATATTGCTCATTTTATTATTCAGTTCCTCGAATGTATTATTCATAAATGAATATATACCTATTTCTTTGAATAATCCTTTTTTGAACCCAAATTATCAATTATTCAGAATATTATAGTGTGTAACTTGTTTTATTACTCTCTGATACATGACTTTTTCAAAAACTTTTGAGAATCCTGAAAGTAATGAACTAGGATGATATTTGTTTACAAATGTCGTTTCTACTTTTTTAAATAATGGTTTTACAAACATATGTTGGAAACACACCTTGCATTAAGGATTAATTACAAATGTGAGGAAGTACGCGATTCTGAAGACCTCACCTTTAGTCATGGGGGGGGGGGGGGAAGCTAACTCTTCAGTAACAGATATTTTCGTTACGTATATAGGTTAGGAGAGTGACGCTTTATATAGCATGCAGATACTATGACCAAACAGACTAAATAAATCCTTTTCAGAAGCAGTAAAGGTATTTAAAAGTTAATAAAAGATCTAAGTAAACTTTCTATGACAGTAAGAAAACATTATTTTGGTAGGAAATAAGTTAATTCACATGAATGCAATTTCTAAACAATAAACTTTGCTATAGGCCAATTTAAATGCAGTAAAGACTGTCAGTATTTAACTAAAATCCCTATATAAACTTTGTATCACAGTAAACAAACTTTAAGTCAACTGGGAATAAAATAATTAATAATAATTCAATTTTGAAACAATGAACTTTCACTATAGGAGCATTTCGTCAGTTTTAAACCGATTTAAGAGCAATAAAGTGGCTCAACATTTAATAAAACAACTAAATTAACTTTCTATAATGATATCAAAAACCTTATACTAACCTGAAATCCATAGTAATTCAGCTCACCAAACAATAGATTTTTGATATTCGATATTTCACTATTTCTGCACACTTTCGAATGAAATAAAGTAGTTTTAAAGGAATGATAATTTAATTAAAGTATAAATTCACTGAAATTCTGTAGTTTCTGGATGTGTAAATAACTTAAATCAATTTTTAAACACTTCGTTAGATGCACTTCACTTTTAGCATTTTTTTATCACAGAATCCTAATAAGCTTTTGGAATAAACAGTAGATTTCTTGAAAGATCCAAAAATCTAATATCACATATATTAATTTCAGGACATTCCATGCAGTAGAATAGATTTTTATAAAGATTTCATAAATTATTTCATCAGCGAAACCATGTGCCAAGTTTAGGAATTTATTACAGCCAATCGAAGTTAGATACAGAGATAAGACAACTTGTAAAAGACGTCATTTAATTCAAAGAATATTTTGGTAATTTTACATTTTCGATAAAAGCATTAGAAGTAAAGTTATCGAATTAAATTACATATATCATTTTTGTAAATCTTGTCAAAGCTGTAATTTCACTATCCTGGCATTAATCTCAATAAAACTTACACCATTAAACTCAGGAATTTTTGGAAAACATGCTGATAATAATTTTATTTAAATAAATTGCGATTTAGAAGAAATGACGAAATTATGCAAGCTCAAAAGAATAGGTATTTCCCCAAGCAGGAAGTAGGTCGCCTCATACGCGTAGGTTAAAATAGACCTTTAAAACCAAACGCTTAAAATTACTCACTGTATATCCTCTGATCTTCTATTAAAAAAGTCTAAACACTGTCAGCCTTTAATTACCGTATATCTGTTTGGTTACCGTGTTAGCTAAGGCACATTTTTGCTAGGAGGCAGCAGAAAGCTGCGCGTAGGCTGTGACGTCATAGAACCTATATAATCTGGTGTGGGCATGATACTCCAACTTTACTTCTTTGGCAAGCTGAGCAGTATGTGCGTATAGTCTGTGCAAGTGTCGAGTCGGGTGGGAGAAAGGCGGTTGAGGAGAAGCTACCGAGTCGGCCATCTTGGGACTTTTGTGTATGGCGCGCAAGGTTAACTAGTAACATGAACTTGTAAATTTTCATCAGGGGTTCGGTCGGTTCAAATATCTCTCCACAACTTACAAACTTTGGAAAAGTGTGTTCGATTTGCCAACTCAACTGTTAAGTGCATATTTGTGATTTTCTTTAAATAAAACTTGGAATTTTCGGAAAGTGAACTTTTATCATTTCATAGTTATCTTACTACCTTTTCTCTATTTGTGGTGTAACAAATATTGTGGCGACGTCAAGCATTTAAGTTGAGTTATCCGGCTACATGGTCAAGTCTAAATATTTTCGTAAATTTTCTATTGAACTTTGAGCCAACATCAAGAGTAAGTTGAGGCACTAAGGCTATACTACAGCCCTGGTATCAGCCTTTGTCCCTACACTTTTCAGTAATTAACTTTAAATATTGTTATAGCTGGAAGAATTTTTAGATTTTAATTGTTTCACAAGTTTATTTCTGAGGCAGTTACTGCTGATGATTGCATCTCCACAAATCTATTTGGGAAAGCAGTTTGAAGAAGCCTTAGTGTACTATGTGGGGATTGATTTTCTATGCTTAATTTCGCTACAACTGAAGTAAAATGTTTGTTAAATTTTTCACAGACTTCGCCAAGTTCACTATACACAGATCCATTTTGTTCAATTTTTAAGTCTTTTAATAGATTTACTTATTTTTTTGTTTCAGTGTTTACTATATTCCTTATAGTTATGTAAGGTGTGTTAAGAGTTGTAATGAATTCTGGACTTTCCATTGTACAGTGTTAGTTACAAGCATTTTAGTCATCGTCAACATCCTCAACAGTTTCCAGCCACTGGCCGGGTCTGTTTCATGTACAAGGCTCTCCATTTCATTCTTTCTTCCCACCAACTCTCTGTCACTACCTTGTTCCAGTCCTCTTCTCTCTTGCGTACATGCTCCTCCACTCCTTCCATCCATCTTTGGTCTTCCTATGGGTCATTTCCATGAATCTTAATTTTGTAGATTTTTCTTGGGATTCTCTGAACCTCCATTCTCTTTATATTTCCATGCCCTCTGAGTCTGGTCCTTTCTACCCTTTCCTGTTGCATTATCGTATATACATTTTTAAATTACATTACTTTACTAATTGTCATAGTTCATGTGGCTGAATGTAGTTCCACATGTATTGATTGTTTACTTTGATTTTTTTTCCATCAAATTACAAATGTCATTTTCAGCCATTTTTTAGAGGTTGCTTTGATATCACAATCTGACATTGTGAGTCCAGTTTACATTGCAATTTGTGAAGTCACTAACATAATATAGTGAATGTATCAATGCACGGGCGATAGAAGGATGGAGGTAGGAAAAGAGTGGAGACAAGGTGTCGCTAAAACTGTGAAGCTGTCTGTAAACTCTGGAACTGACTGCACAGGCACAGTGACCATATTAGTATGTACAAAACATTGGTCTGTTTTCATTACCTTTCGTGCTGTGAAAATTTCATGTTCTGATACTTCAAAGTGTTTTATAATGTCTTGTGTTGCCTGTGGTTTGTCACATAACCTTACTTATGTCAGTATGCTTTCAAAAACAGTTCAGAGGAACCCTAACAAACTTAAAACTAACAGCAGATCATTTTAGAAGCATTTTTCAGTAGATTGAGAGTCATAAAACATGTTAGTAAGGAGACTTTGAGCTATTTTATAAGTTTTCGAAAATACTATAAAGAAATCTAAACAATTTTAGAAGCCTTTTGCATTAAGGGAAATAGATAAGAGGAACATCGGATAAAGAATCGAATTTAGTTAAGTTTGGGATATATTACAGGTCGGTAGTACTCGTAAATTTGGAGATAATCAGCACTTATGTTTTTAGCTGACTTTGCACTTATACTCAAAGTCGATTTTCACTATCAAATACATTTGGGATCTAGATGTGTTATATGTCAAAAGTTGAGGAAATTTTTATAGAATATTTTGATAAGAGAATCATTTCACAAACTAACAAATTGTAGTAATGATGGCAGATTAAAGCTTTTACAACTTTAACTCGAAATCCACAAATCCTAGGAGAAAACTTCTCATAGCTAAAATTGACATTTAAAATATGCTTCACAACATATCAAAATTTCAGAATGATCGGAATAAAAATAAGGTTTCCCTTTGTCAAATCAAGCGTCTGCTGAGTCAACTGGACCAATATGAATATAAGGAGCCACCGCTACCCTAGGTGGGCAGCAGTAATTCGGCAGAAATTGAACCGTGTTGCACGGTCGTGGAGATGTAGAAAGTTTTAGTAGTGACACTACAGTGGTGCGGGCTCAATCTTCCTCCCCGCAGGGGCCTGGTACGCAAGTGCCAGGTACGGGTTTGGCGAACCCGCGGTGCCCGAGATGGAAACTTGTGAGCGCCGCAAGTTTCCCACCCCGTAAACTCCTACCATGCTTCAACGACCACCGTAGGGCGTGGCGGTGGAACGTTGTGTGCCTAGGAGAACGGGGATCGTGGCTTCATCGCCTGGATCGCGAGGATGGTAGAAACCTCTATAAAAAAACCCTCAACCTCAAGGTCAGCCACGTGCCGAGGAGGTAAATGGGTGGAGAGGAAATTCACTCGCTAACGTGCAACCTCAGGGGCACCTGCGCACCCCTGTTGTATAAGCATTCCTTCTTATACTGGTTTTTCTCGTGGGATCAAAAATTCCTTCCACCAAAAAACCAAAAATCCCCTGCGGGCCGGGTGTGTCGCAGGTAAATAAAAACACACCCAGTTCTTACAAACGGGCTAGGGTTGAAAGCCCTCCCCCGGATGTAAACAGTAAGAGCAAGGGTTGTAACATTGACAATGCCTTCGTTATTATGATGAGGGTGGAGGGATCTTTTGAGAAGGTCTCTCCATTCTATGTTCAGAAAGGTTTAGAGGTTATTGCGGGTACCCTCAAATCTGTAAAAAAAAGCTGAGGAATGGGACACTGCTTATGGAAACATCCACCCAGAGGCAGGCTGTCCAACTCCTTAAGTGCGAGAAGCTCGGGGAGTTCGCAGTGAAGTGCTAACTCCATAAAACTCTAAATTCAAGTAAAGGTGTCATCACCAGCAGGGACCTTATGGATTTAGAGACCGAGGAACTCCTTAAGGAGTGGTCAACAGAACATGTGGTCGAGGTTCGTCAGAATAAACGAAGGGTTAACGGCAGTCTTGAGAAGACAGCCACCTTCGTCCTGACGTTCGACACTCCAACGTCGCCCAAAAACATCAAGGCAGGATATTTGAACTTGAATATTCCCCCGTATGTACCGCACCCAATGCGCTGCTTTAAGTGCCAGCGGTTCGGTCATACAACGGCGACCTGCAAGGGCAACCCCACCTGTGGGAAGTGCGGAAAGGTGGCTCATGAGCCAGGCACTAGCTGCACGCTCTTACAGGTGTGTGTCTACTGCTCCGGGGCACATCCAGCCTGGAGCAGAGACTGTCGATTGTATCTGGAAGAAAAAAAGATACAGGAGTTGAAAACGAAACAGCGGATTTCTTATGGCGAAACCAAAAAGAAATATAAGGCTCTGGCTCCACCAGTTTTTGCTACCAGCTTTGCGAAGACGTTATCAACTCCCATCAGGAAAGAAACTATTGCTACCCAGACGTCCGTTGCGGACATGGGCACAAGTCCAATGTGCTCATGTCAGTGCAGATGTGGTGCCACACCCATCAAGGTCACTACACCTAGGACCTCGCACGTCGGTAGCAATACTCTGACAACATCGACCACATTGACAGCAGGTTCAGCAAGTACTCCAGCAAAGACACTGCCATTCGCTACAGCAGTGGGTCCCTCTGCAACAGCAGAAGTGGCCCCTGAAACAAGAGAAGTGGTAACGGCAACGCCATCTGCCGGTAGCGGATGGCAAACAGTGCAAAAGGTTAGGGGTCCGAAATTTAAGCTAACGGACCCTACTATGTTTATGAAAACCCCTCCGACTTCTCCTCTCAGATCCCCCTCTGGAAAGGAGAAGAAGGGGAACAGGCCTCGGCGGAAGAAAAGTCCGCAAGACTCCGAGGCCTCACAACGAAAATCATCTTCGGACACCGAAAACGATATCATTCTGGTGGACGAACCTTCTTCAGTTCCTCAGCAATCAACAAAGGAAGACCCACCCGATCCGGGGGGGTGGTGGTTTTAAATAGGTAGAATGGCTCCCATACTTCAGTGGAACGTAAACGGCTTTCAGGCTCACAAAGAGGAAGTCCTCCTCTTAGCACGGTCTAACCCATTGTGTCTCTGTCTTCAGGAGACACATTTTAGACCATTTCACCAACCTGTGCTAAGAGGGTATGGCATCTATAGAAAGGGCGATACCGTGGGTGATCGAGCGAAGGGGGGAGTGGCTGTGTTTGTTCTAAACACTGTCCACTCCGAACCCATTGCTCTCACCTCTGATCTACAAGCAGTTGCGGTGAAATTACACGGTCCAATCCAACTGACCGTATGCTCTGTCTATCTGCCACCCAGTATGTCAGTCGGCTACGACGACCTGGTTGGCATCGTACAACAACTCACTCAGCCCTTTCTCCTTTTGGGAGATTTCAACACCCACAGTGCGTTGTGGGGTTCCACCACCAATTGCCCCAGGGGCCGAGTGGTTGGTAGATTGATAGAGCAGGAGGAAATTTGTATCCTGAATACAGGGCAAATGACTCATTTCACCACTGCTACCGGTACGTCTTCTGCCATTGACCTTTCCTTGTGTTCCCCCTCAATTGCGGACTCCGTGCAGTGGGACGTGGATCGCGACCTTGTAAGGTATCCCTCGTTATATTTGCAATATTTGGTTAGATTTCGGTTAAGTTTGGGGTTAACTTTAGTATCCGGTACCACACTTAAAATCGAGTTGACTACACTTTCCATACACTAAAGTGAATAAATAATCCTTAACCAATGTAAATAACACATAAACTGCGTTAAATCAACGACATTTTAATAGGAAATAAGGCAATCTCATGTAGAAGCAAACCCTTAATACCAGATACTGACATTGTTTAACAAGTTATTCTGAACCGATTTAAATGAAGGAAATGGCCATAAAGAGTAAATACAGGCACTAAATAAACCTTTGATCACGGTTAATAAACTTGATGTTAAAGATAAACAGACTATTTCAATACAGTAATATCTAACCTTAAATTTTGGCACATAACAGAATTTGGTATTTCTGAAGTGATTTTCATCCAATAAAGAGTATACAGAACTAATAATAGCCAGGCCTAGAACTATTATAAACATAACTTCACATTTAAATACAATTTAGCAGGTATTTTAAAGAAATAGACTGGATGTTTGGATGGGAGATTGAAGCAGTATGAAGATATCACATAGTGATGAGACCGTCTAAAGCTCTAAAAGTAATCAGAATAATCCCTGAGGCAGTTTAGTAGATTAATAAACAGGTTTCTGACAGTTTTCAAGCGTTTAATAATCACAAGAAGCCGTTTTGTAGAAATAAAATGACCCATCCACATAAGCGATTTCCATAAAAGATTTGAGACATTCGAAGTAGTTTCAGGATATAAAAAGTAGAGGCATACACTGCTAATAATATTATCTTTCAGTTTTAATAGATTTCAAGTAGTTTCAGTCCGTAAAATATGAGATATCAGTAGAAAACCGGTAGCCAGTAAATCGACTAGTTTGTTCAACTTTCCTGAATTTATTCTAACACTATTAAACCATTTCAAAAGCGCTTAGAGCATCTAAATACCGATAAACACACATAATTAATTTTCTAGACACATTTAAAGGCATTTCACTAACCTGTTGTATGATAATCCAATCACAAAGTAACTTGCTATAAACACTGCAGACATAAATTGCTTCTACACTGATTTTAAACACTGCCACACAATATAAAGTAGAGAATAAATTAAAACAGCCATAAAGCGAAGTAAATTCATCTAAATCAGATAGTTTCCAACACTCTAAGTATTTTTAAACATAAAATGAACACGTAAAATAGAATACCCGACTTTGGCATTTTATCATTTAAAAGCCTACTCAGATTCCGGGTTAAAAATTAGTTTGTCGTAAAAATACATTCTTTTAGCTTCCTACATATTAATTTCACGTCATTTAAAGCCATAGAACCGATGTTATAGGTTTTGCAAATTCACTCGGCATAAAACCCACGTGTAAATAACTAAATAATTTATTGTGTCTCAGAGGTAACAGCTACAAAGATAAAATAAACTTCAAAATAAGCAGTTTAATTCAAGCTACATTTTGATAACTTTTCCGGCTTGATAATCCATAAAACTTCAGAGTTATACCATGAAAACTAAATAATATTTACAACCGATTGTTAGGAATTACTGGTTTTACCATAACTCAACAGATTTAATCAAAGTAGATATTTTGGGAGAATCTAAAATCGAGAATAATATTTTAAGCCTACTTTCGAGTTAATAATTACAGCCAATTTAAAAAGTAACAAAACATTGACTAAAGCCGTAAGACTTAGGAAAATCAACCATTTTGACAATTCTTCTGAGAGACAAAATTAATGTGATATTCAGACACTAAACACTTCAACTTGTAACACACATCACTTTCCCATTTCCTCGTCGAGGTTAAACTCGTATGAAGAAAGTTATGAGAGTAAACAGTAGGGTATGTGTAGCAGCGCGGAGGTACACTGTAGTCATACGGCATCACGTGAGGCAAGCCTATATAAGTGCAGTGGCCAGGGACATCGCTACGCCTTTGTAAGCCAGTGGTTCAGTCTTGAGTATAACGTGCATGTGAACGCACGTTCGTGTCCGGCGCGGTTTGGATGGAGGTGGTCATGGGAAATGTTTACATCATGGCGTCGGGCGTGGCAAGAGTACATGGTTAGGACGCGTAGTGGCGGCCATTTTTGAAAGTTGGTTGGACATGTAAATTTCAAATTTGTTTTGTTTCACTTGGGGGAATAGCGGTTTATGCTCTTGATTTTCAACTTGTAATTTTTGGTGAAGATTAATATCCGATTGCCTTGCTAGCTGTGACATTGTAATATTTATGTGAAGATTTTGGAAAATATAATTCAGTGATTTCGACTGGTGACTTTAATTTATACTTTAGTACCCTTCTTGTGGTGGGTTAAAACTACAAGTGGCGACTGTGGTCAAATTTCTTTACAGCTAGCGTAAATATTTTTAACACGGTTACTTTGAATATTTTGGAAGCAGACTGGTTCAGGGGTATTAGCCGATACCTATCCCCCGTATCCGCTTTGTCCCTGACAACCTACATGGTAGTGACCACTTCCCAATTTGGATGCACGTCGAGTGTAAACGTGGAGGAGGAAATAACTGACGTAAATGGAACGTCAGTTGTGCAGATTGGCAGCGCTACTGCCGTGCTGTACAACTGCAACCCTGTGGCAGTATACAGGAGAAGGTGAATCACTTCACAGAAGTGATTCACCATGCAGCTGATGTTTCCATGCCGAAGAGCTCCGGAACGCTGCGAAGGACGCCCGTCCCCTGGTGGAGTGATGAATGTCGTTCCGCCATCCAGGGTCGCCGACGGGCGTTGCGTCGTTTTAGGTTGTGCCCAACATCTGACAACCTAGCAGCGTTCCGTATTGCCAGAGCTAAGGCGCGTCGAGTTATTAAGGAGAGCAAGAAGAGGTCATGGCAGAACTTTGTGAGCAATATAAATCGTTCCACACCTTCGTCGAAAGTATGGGAGTCCATTCGCCGTATATCTGGAAGGTACTCCCGCCCACCAGTATCTGGGTTACTGGATCACGGACAGATAATTACTGACGAACGAAGCATAGCGCAGCTGATGGCGGAGAACTTCGCCGCCATCACTTCGTCCACTAACTTTGACCCTCGTTTTCAGCGACGTAGAGTCGCTGCCGAGAGGTGCCCGCTGTGCTTCGATTCGTCGAATACAGTTTTAAGCGTTACGCTTTTTGCCATTGCTATTAATAGCATAGCAGCCATTATAAGAAGTCCCCTACGGTACTCCTTATATGTGGACGACTTTTTAATTTTTATTGTATCGTCCAGCCTGAGAAGCGCTGAGCGGCAGTTGCAACTCACGCTGAACATGCTGGATGAATGGTCAGTGCACACCGGTTTTCGTTTCTCCGCTGAGAAAACCCGGTGTGTACTTTTTACTCGCAGCAGAAGCCTTTTACCAGAGCCACACCTTACCCTGAGGAACACCGTTTTAAGTTTTAGTGATACTGTTAGATTTCTGGGCCTCATTTTTGACACAAGGCTTAATTGGCTTGCGCATTTAAAAGATGTGAGAGCCAGGGCCTTAAAAGCTCTTAATCTTTTAAAATGTCTGTGTGGCAGGTCATGGGGCGCTGACCGCTGCTGCCTGCTACAATTTTACAGAGCCTTTGTACGGTCACGGTTGGAACATGGCTGTATTGTCTATGGTTCGGCACGGGACAGCTATCTGCGTATATTGGATAGTGTCCACCATGCTGGAATTCGGCTCGCCACAGGTGCATATCGCACCAGCCCTATTGTCAGCATTTGTGCTGACTCGGGCGAGCCGCCGCTTACCATCCGCCGGCAACTCCTCATGGTGCGACACTACCTGCACGTTGCCATAACACCTGGCAGTCCCGTGCACGACATAGTTCTCTATCCCAACTACGAGCGGCTCTATACCAACCAGCATAGAGCCACTAAACCGTTCAGCTACCGTACAAAGGCTATTTTAGAACAATACGGATTCAAGCTTCCTTCTTTTTATCACCAGGGTTGGAGTAAATCTCCTCCCTGGCTTTTAAAGAGGCCCAGAATAATTTTAGAATTATCCCGGCACAACAAGCTGTGTACCGCGGATAATGTTTTTATTAGAATTTTTAGAGATGTTTTAAACCAGTATCACATGTTTACCCCGGTGTATACGGATGGTTCTAAGCAGGCTAATGGAGTTGGTTGCTCTGTAGTGTTCCCTCGAGCGACTTACACATTCAAATTGGACGGCAGGTGCAGTGTTTACACCTTTGAATGCTATGCCGTGTTGAAGTCGCTCCAGCATATGAAAGTAATTGCGCGATAAGTTGTTCATCATATGCTGTGATTCCCTAAGCTGTATTCAGGCCATAGGAAATATGTATCCAGCAGATCGTCTAGTCCAGGACATCCAGGACGCCCTCCTTTCCCTTCAATCTCGTGGAAAGGAGGTGTTATTCTGCTGGGTACCGGGCCATGTGGGAATCAGAGGGAACGAGGCAGCTGATCAAGCTGCCAAGTTAGCCTGCGACAAGGTCAGAACCGACTTTGAACCGGTCCCAAAGTCAGACCTTGCCTCGGTGGTGAAGAGATTTATCTTTGATATTTGGCATAGGCAGTGGCTGGAAGTCGAGCATAATAAGCTCCGGCAGGTCAAGCTGACCATTCAGCCATGGAGCAGCTCCTTCCAGCGGGCGAGGAGGGATGAGGGTCTCCTTACTCGCCTCCATATAGGGCACTGTCCTCTCACGCACAGCTTTCTTCTCTGCCGGGAGGACCCACCGGAATGTGATGCTTGTGGCGTACTGTCAAAGGTACGCCACATTTTAACTGATTGTGTTTTATTTTTTGACTTAAGGGCAGACGTTGGCCTAGCCAACGATCTGACCCTTATTTTAAGTAATGAAGCTAACAGTGTGGCAAAAGTTTTAAAATTCTGTGCATTAGCCGGTCTGGTCCCAAAAATTGTGGGCAGACCGGCATAAGTTTTAAGATGGATGGGAGGCCCCTCTACAGCTTCTCGTCCATGTGTATTGCTTTTACTTTTTATATTGTAATGATTCCCATCTCCCTGGCCATTATACAGCCAGTGAGGTGGGATTGGTTTTTAATTCGTTTTTAAACCTATTCGACGATGGTGGCATTTTTACAGCCACGTCGTGTTTTGGTTTTATTTTGGTTAGCTGTCTGTATGGCCGACCCCTCTACAGTCGGCCATGCAGATGGTTATATTCCTAACTAGCCACACTGTTAAGCCAGTTGTTGCTAGGGCGCTAATGACCCCGTCGTCGACGCGCACCTAAAGAAAAAAAAAAATCTGTGGCCGACCCCTTTACAGTCGGCCACACAGACGGCAATTTTGCCACCTTGTCACACCTGGTTGTTGTTAGGGCGCTAATGACCCCGTCGTCAACGTGCCCTAAAACCCGAATAACAACAACAACAACATCAATCTTCCTTCGAGATGAACTTTTAACTTTCACATCTAGGGGTTAGGAGGAAGTTGCTTACTGTGGGAGGATGGTTTAACCTGTTATCATTTATTTAAGATAGAAGTCTGATGCTTTTCTATTAGGTCTATGCTGGTACCAAATTTGTGTAAGAACTGTTGCGAAATATATAATTTGGAATTAATCAGGAAGACTGAAGTTGTATTTTGGGTAATTACGAGGGGTTCGCGACCGTAAATAGAATCAGTTAACACAGCTGCTGTAAGCTACAACCCCGAGTTGCAGAATGTTTAACAGGTTGCACAAACAGAATAAATAAGAAACAACTTGGAATATTATTCCATAGTTAAGTCACATTGTAATTATTGTTCTTGAAGTGTTTTTAATGTGGTATCCACTAGAGTATGAGTTTTCATTATTGATTTACAATGCCTGTTAAAAAGTTTATTCACAGCTCTCAATAGGATGACAGTGTTATCAAATATTTTTTGATCCTGAGAACCATTGTATGTTACTATTTTTCACGTAAACGAATGTTCAAAGTCTATGGTAAGTGGATCATGTTTACATCGTGGATGCAGCAAATACATTATTCTATGTGCTGTAGTCCAGTTGTAATTTATATTGAAAGTGTATGCTGAAATTAATTGTGATAATTTGTGCTATGCGAACTAGGGATCGTAATGAAGTCAATTTTGTTGTTATCCAAAATGTAATTCGCATAAAGTTTCATGTGTTTTCATGCGTTTGCATCATTTGATTTTTAAGCGGTAATAATATGTCAAATTGTGATTAGGTTGAAATGCACCCTGTAGCACAATATTCTTTTTATAGCATAAGGAACAAATTATTTATTTGTTATTATTTTTTAATAATTCCTTGGGTACCATGTTAGTGACACAAGGTGTATCACGATGTAAACTGCTCCCATTTAAGATTGCAACCTTGATGTATGGTAGCAAGATAATTGCACTGGGCAGTTCTATCTTTACTGTGATGCCACAATTTGATGATGAATTCTTATGTAACTTAAGGAAACTAATTGAAAATAAAGAACAAAAATTTTTGAATCTCACTTAGTTCTCTTTTCTTTTGGTCCAGGCCGCATTTCAACATAACCACCTCACATTAAAGACAGTATATCTCAAGAACTATGTGAAATTATATAAAATTAATTTGGCAACAATGGAAGGAAAGAACAGCCACTAGGCAGTATTAAGTTTCTTTCATGACCGCCACTTCAGTGACATGTATCGTGTTATTCTTAAATTGTATCAAAAGATCTATAACAATAGTTCTGTTGCAGGAAATATAAATGTGAAACCCTAAAAATTGTTGAAGTTGTACTGTTGGTAATTTCACAAGGAGATGTCTTCATTTGTGGACATGAAATACTGTGACACCTCATGTATGATACCACAATTCTGTTAAAAATATATGTGTCACTATACATGTAAAAAATCAAAATTTGAAATAAAATACTGATTTACAAGGAGCTATATTAACAAACATTGTGGTAAGGTTGAAATACAGCCTATAGCAGAATGACTAGTAATATTCCATGATGCATAGTTGGTTTTGAGTGAAGAAGTTGGCCGCCATGCCGAATTCTGACTATAATGACCTCAGAATCTGCACAACGTATCTATTGTCGCTAAGTTAGTAATGTGTGTAACCGTGTCTCTCAGTGCGCATTTTACCTTTGTAACCTATGTCATGGCTTTGAGGTACACTTTTCATTGATGAATAAAGGAATCAGTTGACCATACATTCCAAAAGGAGAAATTTTTCTGCTGGTCGTAGTTTGAATAATAACGATAAACTTTTATATTACAACACAATTTCAAGTGGATGAAGTCATGGGTAACTGCTAGTATTAAACTAAAATAAAATAAATGCACAGCTTTACTTTCAGTATCATTTCATATTCATATTGCCTGACATTACAAATCTAATAGATGTGTTTAATTTAAGATCCTTGTTTCATGTACCTTCATGACATATGGAACATTAAAATCTTAAATAAAATAAGATAACCCATCACTTACTACTGATGAAGGCACACACACACTCTCTTCACAAAATTTTATGGCATGGGGAAAGATGTGTGCACATCCAGAATGGCAGTTTCATTGTCAGCATTATCTAGAATTTTGGAGATGAAGACATGACTCTTAGCATTTAAGAATGAAATAAATAATAATAATAATTTTACAATCCCATGTAAGTTTCATTTTTGAGGTATGAAATATTTTTCTTATTTTATCAAGGATCATGATAAAAAAAATTGGTTGTTCTTGAAGAGCGAAATAAAATTGATTATAACAATAATTGATAAAATTGCGATGAAGTGTCTGCTCTGGTGGTAATCTCCATACACATCAATCTCTTTCATCTTCCCATCTACTTTTGCCCTTTGCTAATTTGAACTTTTTTGCCCTCTGCTAATTTGAACTTTAAATTCTTTCAGTGATTTTGGTAACCTATTTATCTTTTCTCTTGGTAATTTATTCCAATACTATACACCCTTACTTACGAAACAAATTTTTCCACACCCTTATGCCTGAAATCAAGTGCCATCTTGTGATCAATATCATCTTTACCCTTCCACATACCTCTCTTAATTCTCCCACCAATATCTTTCCATGCCTCTTCACCAATATACGCCTTGTACACACCCATGACAACTCTTCATTCTCCTTCTACCTTCCGATGAATCCCACTCCAGCTCCTTAATCATATTAGTTACCTATTGTGATTTGTGGTAATTTTCAAAGACAAATCTAACATCCTTTCTCTGCATCCCCTCCAACTGTATTTGATACCCAAAATATGGGTCCCATACTACACCACCATATTCAAGCAGTGGTCTAACCAAAGTTTTTAAACCTAATTCCCTTACTTCTCTAGTTATTAAGGTTCTTTCTGTGGTTTAAGAACTGAATTAATTAATTAAAAAGTCCACCAAACAGGTTATTTTTTAAGATGCTTGTTTATTTTGAATCAAAACAAGTTTGCGATATTCACAAGCATAGTTACAATCCAAAGATGTACTTCTGAGTCGTTGCAAATAAAATCTTTGTGAACTCAACTGGATGAAACTCTCTGAAACACTGAATACTCAAGTAACTAACTGAATGAATGAATAATGGAATGAATGTCTCTGTCCAGGCGATCTGTTTATATAGTCTTTATCGAAATTACGAGAATTCTTCAAAGGCATCCGCCCTATATTTCTCGATCATTAACAATCACTCAAACAATCTAACATATTAAAAACAATCGGAATTAATACAAAATTAATTAACAACATTACAAAATGATCAGAAATGGTAATTATAGATACTTAAATACAAAATTATTTACAGAAATCCTTTCAAACGGTAGAAAATTGTCCTGCCGACATCGTAACTTACAGTAATACATGGAATTACAAACTTTTAAGAAATTTCTCTTGCACCATTCGGTTCTTAAACATATTAAATGGCCTTTGAATAATTTTCTTACCTAAAACAAAGTCTATATACACTGATTTACAAGAAATTACAAAACAAACATATCAAATCACTTTCAACCAAACATTAGCTCACTACAAATACTTCATACAGTACAATGCTATTCAAGATTCAGGTATTAGGGCTGTTACAACCCCTCCCCAGGATTCACTTAATTTTACATAGTTAAAATTGATTGAATCCGTCACGAATCTGAGCAGGTTGAATGTACACATAATGCCAACACAAACAGGTTAGAATCAATTAACCATAATGACTTTACGATGAACAAATACAATTCTTCATACAACATCTGCACATAGTCCATGACACTGATTTTGTTTACAATAATTGTCTTTTCTCAGATCCAATAATTTTATCATTTACTGTTTTTACACAACAAACGTTCAATGCCATCACCTTAAGTTACAATTATTTTCACTCCAAATTACACACTTGATGTCTGCTTGTTAATGACAACAGTCTGTATACATTTTACAGCTGATAATTTGTCACCACAATGTAGACAGTCACAACATCATGAAAATATCAAAAGTTTCTACACAAAACTGTCACACAAACTATTTACATGCATCAATTCACAAACTTATTTACAAAATTAGATATTTACATGTAGGGACCCCTCCCCAAACCATGCATTTCAATTAATTCTCATAAGTGGGTTCCAGGATTTCCCTGGAAACCTAGAACCATGTAAGTTACTTTTTCCTAACCTTCCAGTTTTCTTCAACTTTGGTATACACATCTAATATTACATTTCTATTCACACAAAGCTTCACTATATACATACAGAAACACAAACTTCCAATCATCTCAGACAACAGACTTTGGTACAACCACACAACAGCTGAGACATAAAATGGTTCTGTTTTAGCAAATTGATTGTCACTTAAAAGCAATGTTGCTGACTCAACTGATAATACAAATTTATTATTCTCATTACTGCAGTTTAGTCCATCATTACTCCCAACCTCACTCTTCATCATCTGATTACTACTTAAACTTACCAACTTATCTGAATCAGTTCCTAAAACTGTTTTAACATCTGGCTTACTGACTTCCTCCACAAAATAATTATTTTTCTCAGCAACTACTACTTCACTATTAGCTTCCACATCAAAGAGGGTACAAAACATAGTGTCATCTAAGTCACATTCTGTACATTTTTCCAAATCAGAAACTGGTTCAAATAAATCCTTACTCCCACCCATTCCTTCATTGTCATCATCTACTCCAAATAAAGAGCTAAATAACGTATCAGCTAGGTCAAAATTAGGACATTTATCCAACTTAGGGATTGGTACATAAGGCTTTTCAACCACTCTCTCTTCAAAGACAAATACTTTGACTTAGAATTCTCCTCCTCATCTGGGTCTCCTATCCACACCACTGTATCACCTTCATCTTCAAGATATCTGAGAAACTCCTCGATTTCAGCACTTCTACAAACTTCATTACCACATATACAAGCCCACATAGTCCCAACTATGCCATTCTGGATCTTACAAGTTACCGATAGCCACACTGTAGTATGCCACACTGTAGTATAAATTCTGCGCCCCTTTTTGCAATTAAGCTGTGACCATTTCGAAAATCTTCTACATGAAAATTATTACTTTCGCACACTGATTCTAGTGATAAGGTACTATGGTGGTCCCCTTCCCGCTTTATCTTATTATCAACCTTTACATCATCAACATCATTAATTACATCTATCATAACCTTATCCTGAAATTCACTTGCTGCTACCCCCACCTCTTCCAATAAATCTTCTCGGGGATTATTCATAAAAATGGTATTAACGCTATAGCAGTTGGTACCTGGACCCACAATCTTGTCCACCACCGCGGGGCCCATCACAGAGGTGGTCTTTAGTTTGTCTGCCCCCCATGCTGCCTTTCCCTTTCAGATTGATGGTTCTGTTCTCTCACTTCCCCATTATCATTCCTTCTTGCGTAATTATCATGATCCCGTCCCCTAGATCTACCATCCCTTGACCCATTACCCCTTCTAGGGGGACTCCTGCTGCCCCTCATATGGTGTTGATGGTGGTAATGTTGTTCATTGAATGACTCCTGGGCATCCAAGCGTCTCATAAATTCAGAAACTCTATCCACATTTACTACATCCAAAGTGGCAATTAAATTTCTTGTTTGCAGAAGTAGCCTAGCTCCTATCAAATCAATGAATTCCTCCTCTCCATAAGGATGGTCTAAGTACTTACAACGGACCCAATATTTATGAAAAAATCATGTTGAGTTTCCCTACCAGGTTTATAGGGCCTACCAGTCATCAACTCTCTCTTTTCTTGAATCTGCCTGCTTGTCGACCAAAAATGTTTCAAAAAGTTTTCTTTAAACAGCTTGTAGTCAGTCACTTCCCTAGCTTGTCTATCACCCCATGCCCTAGCATAAGATTTTAGATGTTTACCCACAAGTGCAATTTTCTTACTATCGGGTAACAAATTAAAATAGTCTGATCTTTCAAAATTATCTATAAACTCAATAGGGTGAAGTCTTCCACTGTCATCATAGAATTCAAATTCTTCCTTAATATCAGCACTGATAACTGGATTACCTGTTAAGGGAATCTGACTTAACTGAACCTGTAACCCAGTAACCCTTTTTTCTAACTGATTTACATTACTTTCTAATCCACGCGCTAACTGTTCCTGTTGATTTACCAATGCATTAACATTTTTCCCTATACCAAACACTTCCTGTCTTAACTCATTAGCTTTAACATCATTAGCTTGAAATAAAGCAACATATTCCTCCCTCATCTTATCACAATTTTCACTGACTTCCTTCACCTCTTTATAAATTAAATTTTCACATTCAGCCTTATTCTGTTCACAAAATTTTGTAACCTTTTTCAAATTTCTCCTTACATTCTGTTACTGCCTTCCCCAATTTTGAATCTAAATTGTTAATATCCTCCTTGAATTGAGAGTTAAAACCCTGAAATTGCTCTACGATTTTAACATCAAAACATTTAGTCAAATCAGAGAATGTTTTATCATTGTTTTGTTGCAGTTGAGAAAACTGATCATTGATTACAGCAAACTGAAAATTAATTTCAGAAAATTTGCTGTCAAGATTTAACTCAGTTTTAAATTCTGAAAATTTGTTATCCAATTTGGAAAACTTGCTATCAAATTTGCCATCAATTTCGGAAAACTTACTATCAAATTTGCCATCAATTTCGGAAAACTTACTATCAAATTTGCCATCAAGTTCCGTAAATTTTGCATTAAAACCTGGCTACAAAAGACTCTAGAAATGTTTGTAGATTTTGACTATCAGCCATTTTCAGTATTTAGCAAAATCAACACGAAAACAAAGTCAAGAAGAATTAAGATTTGTCTAACCTGCCACAAAATAACATGCAAAAGAAATCACTTGAATATTCAATGCAGTACTTACAGTTCTTCCTCAATTTTGTATCACATTAAATTTCACTTAGAAGCACTTATTTAACCATTAAACACCACACTGACTTCAAACACTTAACCTACACTTTTCACTATTCACTGTAGGAAGACGATTTTGAGGCCGAAGAAAATCCACTCGTCGTCGGAAGATTACAGCCGATTCCCGATGTACAATCTCCGCCTTAGGCCGAAGGAGATCCGCTTGCCGTCAAATCCGTGTCGCCTGTATAACCTCTAATGTGTCGTAGCCGGTCGAAATTTTCTCGCAGGTTATGTTCGCTTATCGCCGATAATCCGTCGCAATTTTCTGCAGATTCTTTTTAGAAGATAAACATCCCACAGATGTTTAAGAACTTCTCGTCACTGTCAACGGTCGCCATATTAAGGTTATTATGGTGGTTTAAATTTCTGATTAATTAATTAAAAAGTCCACCAAACAGGTTATTTTTGAAGATGCTTGTTTATTTTGAATCAAAAACAAGTTTGCGATATTCACAAGCATAGTTACAATCCAAAGATGTACTTCTGAGTCGTTGCAAATAAAATCTTTGTGAACTCAACTGGATGAAACTCTCTGAAACACTGAATACTCAAGTAACTAACTGAATGAATGAATAACGGAATGAATGTCTCTGTCCAGGCGATCTGTTTATATAGTCTTATCGAAATTACGAGAATTCTTCAAAGGCATCCGCCCTATATTTCTCGATCATTAACAATCACTCAAACAATCTAACATATTAAAAACAATCGGAATTAATACAAAATTAATTAACAACATTACAAAATGATCAGAAATGGTAATTATAGATACTTAAATACAAAATTATTTACAGAAATCCTTTCAAACGGTAGAAAATTGTCCTGCCGACATCGTAACTTACAGTAATACATGGAATTACAAACTTTTAAGAAATTTCTCTTGCACCATTCGGTTCTTAAACATATTAAATGGCCTTTGAATAATTTTCTTACCTAAAACTAAAGTCTATATACACTGATTTACAAGAAATTACAAAACAAACATATCAAATCACTTTCAACCAAACATTAGCTCACTACAAATACTTCATACAGTACAATGCTATTCAAAATTCAGGTATTAGGGCTGTTACAACATCCCTACATCACTCTTTACAACAGGTGAAGGATTTTCAACCATTTTCCTACTACATGTCCAATGTGTCTTACCCAGACAAGTTTGATATCAAATGATACGCCAAGGTATTTACATTTCGAGTCTTCAATAAACAGCTCCTTCCCCACTTTATTATAATAATCAACCATTAGCTTTTTATCAGTGTGCCTAATAAGCTGGCTCTTCTTTGCATTTATATTCTACTGTTTTGATCCTATTATATAACATTATGTAATATGCAAACAATCTAACATTCATTCATTAGAATAATGAATAGCAATAGTCCCAATACACTTCCTAGTACAAATCACATGTTCACTCCTACTTATTTTGATACTGCATTTCCTAGCCTACCTTTTTGCTTTTTACCTTTTAAGAATTCTTCTATCCAGCAAATCATCTTTTTATGAACTCCAATAGTTTTTACCTTATTTAGCATCATTTTATGGCTCACTCTGTCAAAATCCTTTGAAACATCATGTGCTACACTATATATTTGACCTCCCATATGAATTTGACATCCCCTAACCATTTCAGCAGAAATACCTTGCATATAGACTAATAACTGATATTCGCATGAATATCCTTGCCTAAAGCCGTGTTTCTTACTGGAAAACTACTTACATTTCTCACAGATATAAATGCGTATTAATCTATCTGTTATTTTACCTGCCACTAATGTCAAGCTGATAGGCCTGTAGTTTTTGACCCTATCTGTCAACCCTCCTTTATTGACTCGTACTACTATCACATTTCTCCTGTTGGTAAACAATTTTACATACTTCTGTGGATATGAACTACCCAAACATATTTGACTTAGAGATAATTTACAATACATTTTTTGAATTCTCAGGTAACAATAATCTCTTGTATTATTACTCCAGTTAGTTTGTATGGGGGATGAAATGTTTAAAATCAGAAATACAGTAAACAGCAATCAAAAGCAGGCTCTTTCTTCACATACTTAATTGTTATAAACAGTAACATTGACACATACTTTTTACAGATATAATTATTGTTCTTCCTTTAACAGATGGCTACAAAACTGGTGGAGAAAACGTTCATCAGATATATCCATTTCAGAAGAACAGTTACCATGGAAAGAAGAATATCTTCTTACTCCATTTGATTCCTTATCTTTGCATGATGAATATCTAGAGATGAGTAAGTTTTATGTGGAATGTTTACAGATATTCTTGTCTACCAACATATTCTATATATAGGAATATTAAGCAAAATTAATTTACACTTATCAAAGCAGATATACCATGATTACCTAGTTTATTAATATAAGATAAATATTTGGCTTAATAAATAAACTCACATGCAGATATTTACTGAGAACACCAATATTAGGAAAGCAATTAAGCCAATTACATTAAATTAACAAAGAAAATAACGATATTTTATGCTTAAAATGGGCAAGAATGATCGAGCCTGGTGGTTGAATGGCATTTGGGAGGACATGGGATTAAATCTTTTTACAAATATCCAGATTTTGGTCTTAATTTGTTTTCTGAAATGACTTCAGGCAAATCCTGGGAGATTTGCTTCAAAAGGTCAAGCTGATCTACTTCCTGTAAAATCAAGGTTTTTCACAGCATTGTAGATAAATAAACTCTTCTTGAGCTTCCAGCCATGTAAAGATATTACACTTGTGAGATATTTCAAAGGCATCTATTTCAGCCCTAATTTTCAACCAAATGTCCATGATAAACATTGATTAATCATTGATATTCAGTTGAAAATGAGGGCTCAGATAGCAGCCATCGAAACATCCTACAAGTGTGTCATATTTACACAGCTCGAAGTCCGAGAAGAGCTTATTTTTATCTACCTTCTGGTACAATAGTGTATGCGTGTCCCAATGGCAATCTCTTAAGAAAAATTCACAGATTTACTGATTGCTGCAGCATTTTCTTGAGTCAGGCTATTAAACAGCTGATATAATGTGGGATCTCTTTGTAAACATCACTTAATTTATTCGCCCTTGAAGAGTACATTGCATCACTTAATTTAATTGTGATAGATCTTTTACTCTGGTGGCAATTTCCCTCCACACCTACATGCACATTTCATTATTATTTTTTAAATCATAAAGAGTGATGCTAAAAGGGTGGTTGTTTTGAATCACTGTATATTGTAATTTGTTTATTGGTCTATTGATGTTATCGGTTGGTATCCATAATCATTCCAGTTGCTGTCTGATTTTCTTACACTGCTGCCTCATTGTGCATTTAACCTTGAAATAGTTGCACAGCGTGTGCTAATTGTTAAAATATTTTATCAGAACAGGGAAAGTTTGGCAGCAACTGTGAGATGTCTTCGTGTGATTCTAGGGCATAATGAAGTACTGAATGTATCAACAATTTACAAATTTATGGCCAATGAAACTGATTTAATAGTAAATGAGAAAAGTTCTGGGAATCCTCATTCTGGCCACTCCATGTAAAATATTGATGTGGTTCATGCAATTGCGGCTGTTAGTTCAATGAAATGTGTTCATCATTGTTCCCAAGAATTAGGCATAGTATATCCTTCAGTACATTGAATTATCTGTTATGATTTCCTTTACCATCCTTTCAAAATTCAGTTAATGCAGAACCTGAAAGTGGTCAATCACATGAAGAGGTGACATTTTCGTGATTTTTGTCTGTTCTGAGAAGACAATGGGATGATGATGGCCTTGCTAGCAAAATCTTTAGTAATGAGACACATTTTTACTTAAATGGATGTATGAATAAACATAACAGTCATATCTGGGGGATAAGATTTTTTGTGGTGTCCTTTCAATGGAACATACATTCAAAGAGTTATGGTTTCAGCAGGAGGTTGTAACCAGTTACACATCCCGTGCAACAATTAAGTTGTTCCACGAGTGGTTTCTGGATTGCCTCATTTCCCTTAATGGTGACCAAAGTCATGTGACTTAACCCCTTGCAATTTTTTCTTTGGGGTTATTTTAAATCATTGGTATATATCAATAAACCCCCCAATTTCTGTGAGTTAATGGCAGAAATTTGATGCATTCTTGGTGACATTCAATTGAAGACTTGGGAGGCAGTCATTGTGAATTTCATGGACAGAGTTCATACATGCCAGCAGAGTAGAGAGGGACATATGACTGAAACACACAACTTTTTTGCCATTTAATAATTTCAGGTTTTGTGCAAATAGTTCATTATTTCTTTTGTAAATTTATTCCAGTATCTGACTCCCTTAGCAATAAAAGTAACTTTCCCCAAACTCTTAGATCAGAAATCAAGTGTCACATTTTGTTCTCGGTCATCACATCCCCTCCAAGCACTACTCCTATCAAGTGTCACATTTTGTTCTTAGTCATCTCATCTCTTATATACACTATTTCTAATCAAAGTGGAATCAGTGGATTAAAACTGTTGAAGACTTAGATTTTGCAAGAGAGAGCCATAAAGCATGGAGACTACTGAAGCATCTAAACAATGATCCAACTAACACCAAAACTCATTATAATGTTACCGTCAACCAAATAGCACACCAACTGCTATTAAATGTGAAAGCTAATCACAAGTCCAAAATGCCCAAACTGCGGAAAGAAGGCCAAGAGGAGAATAATGACCTCAAAATACCATTCAGCATGGAAGAATTGTATAAGGCTATAAGAAATTGCAAAAATGGAAAATCAGCAGGCCTGGATGACATTAGGACAGAACAAATTAAGCACTTTGGTCTAACAACAAAGAAGTGGATGCTTCAGCTCATTAACAACTGTATGAGTAAATGTCAAATTCCAAAGATATGGCAGAAGAGCCAAGTGGTCGCCTTGCTTAAACCTGGCAAAGAAGGAAACGGTCCAAAGAATTTTAGACCTGTTGCACTTTTATGTCACCTCTACAAACTGCTTGAAAGAATGATCTTAAACCGGCTGTTGCCTGTAGTTTATCTTTTGCTTATTCCTGAACAAGCTGGATTCCGCCCGGGTAAAAATTGCACAGGACAACTATTAAACCTCACGCAGTTTATAGAAGATGGATTTGAAGCTCGTAAGGTAACAGGGGTGGTATTTGTTGATTTGTCAGCAGCGTATGACACCGTCAACCATCAGCTACTACTAGTCAATTTCTACAAACTGACCAGGAATTTCATTCTTAGTTAGTTCATTGCTACTCTTCTGCAGAACCACAGATTCTTTGTTGACTTCCAAGGTCAGCGTAGCCGTTGGAGGCCACAGAAGAACGGTCTACCCCAAGGAAGTGTGCTAGCCCCATTATTGTTTAACATATATACCAATGATCAGCCTATACCACGCAAATGCAGGAATTTCGTGTATGCTGATGATCTTGCTCTGGTCTCACAGAGCAAAGACTTTGAATCAGTGGAGAGCACCCTTACCAACGTTCTGGAAGATTTGTCAAGGTGTTATAGCACAAACCAGCTTAAACCAAATCCTATAAAGACACAAGTATGTGCTTTTCATCTAAAGAATAAAGAAGCAAATCGTAGGTTAAAGGTAACATGGTTGGGGGTCGAACTAGAACACTGTGATACTCCAAAATATCTAGGAGTGACCCTTGACAGATCACTTACATTCAGGAAACATTGCATGAACTCCAAGCTGAAAGTTTCCAGTAGGAACAATCTCATAAGAAAACTAGCTGGAATGCAGTGGGGCAGCCAACCTGAAACAATTAGAACTTCTGCCTTAGCACTATGTTATTCGGCTGCAGAGTACACCTGTCCCGTATGGCACAGTTCAACCCATGCCAAACAAGTAGACATTGCACTTAATGACACATGCAGAATCATAACAGGGTGCTTAAAATCAACTCCAGTCGAATGGCTCCACCGTCTCGCAGGAATATCACCACCTTCTGTTCGAAGGGAAATAGCAGTGAACAAGGAAAGGAGGAAAGTGAATCATGAAAAATCTCATCCACTATATGGGCATATCCCTCACAGGCAAAGACTGAAGTCCAGGAAAAGTTTCCTAAGAATATCTCAGGAACTTACAACTACAACTGAAGAAGCCAGGTTACAACTATGGGAAGCTAAGGCTCCCCTTCCACATGGCTGGGGAAGAGTGTCTGAATCTTTGCCACCTGGTTATGACAAGGGATGGTTGACTTGGAAATCTTTGAATAGGCTGAGATCAGGAGTGGGCAGATGCAAAGTGAATTTAGCAAGATGGGGCTATACTGAGATCAGTGATATCAAGTGCGACTGCGGTGAAGACCAGACTGTCCAGCACATGCTCCAGTGTCAACTGTGTCCAGCATCATGTTCGGAAGCTGAACTGTATGAGGCCTCAGAAAATGCACTGGAAGTGGCCAAGTTCTGGTCGATTATAATTTGATGATTGTGATTGTGTAAATGTATGTTTCTGATATGAATTAATAAAACTAATTCTAATTCAGTAACATTTAACTATGGTAACTATGCAGATTAAAATCCCCGTCAGGACATTCAGAATTCTGTTTCCCATGGTTTCCCAGAATCACTCCTAGCATGGTCCCTTCAAAAGGCCATTTGTGAATTCCTTTCCACTTCTTGCCCTCATTCATCTCCTGCCTTTAATCACTGCAGCAATGATGAGGCATGAAATCTTAATAATAATAATCTTTTTATATTCAAATCTCATCACCAGTACATGCCTTTAAAGACTCCAGCATTCTCTTCACCTTCGGTCAGTCTTTCAACGACTCCCAACCATACTCTTTCAGCATATCCGTTACTTATTGCGTTCTGCAATGATTTCTAAAAACAAATAAAGCTGCCATCATTTGCAACCTCTCCTATTCCTGATACCAACAAGGGTCCCATGCTACCCCACCCTCATACTCTAGCAATTCACCCCTTTAAATCAATGAAAGATTCTGAAACCCCTCCCAATTACTTGACCTGTGTGTCCTTCCATGTTTAGGTGTCAAATTTTAGGTCAAGATATTACTCTTAACATCTTCAACAACTTATTTCTTGTCCACATCACACACACACACACACACACACACACACACACACATTTTTTCAACTTTCTAACATGCTCACACTTTTCAGAATATACCTTTTCATTCCATATTTACCTGCCCAGCATGATACCCTGTCTACATTCTGCTGCACCTCTTTACAACCATTGTGCATTTTGATCAGGTTATATAAAATTATGTCATCTGCAAACAACTTAACTGTCTGATATGATCTTTAATTAAAATGAGAAACACCAATGACCCCAAATTACTATCACACTCTTGCTTCACTTCTACATCTTTTGATACTGCATTCCCTACCCTAACTTTCCTACCTTTAAAGAATTCATTTACAGCAAGCTACATTATGATCTTCCCCTAATTTACAGTTTCAGGTCCCACTCTGTCAATTACCATGGAGATATCCACGTTGTATTATCTTTCAGTATTAATTGTTGCATTTATATATCAGTGATTTGTTATTAATGATCAATTATTCTTGAAATAATTTTTAAAGGGGCTTTGTAACATATATATATATATATATATAAAGAAGGATAGGGAAATATGACCCAACACTTACCACAGATGAAGGCGGCTGGGACAACAAACAAAAAACAAACACAAGAGAAGCGCAATATTTCGGCTTACAGCAGCCTTAAACATGCAGAAGGTGAAGCACCAGGCGGCGCACATGTGTACACATAGACTGCCGACTGGTGAATGGCGTCTCAGGCGCGGATGGCAGTTTAGGTGGAAAAAGGGGGGGGGGGAGAATAAGCTCAAATATTAGATCGATAATCTATACTGATAACGATATATTATTATTGAAAGAGATGAAAAAAACTGGGTGGAGATAATATATATATACATATATTATATATACAACTATAAGTGAAAAGTAAAATAAATGTAAATAGCATGGTTAATAGTAAATACAGAAATTCAAAAAAAATGGTATAGATAATAATTGCTGGGTCTAGTGAGCAGAGTTTATTGGAGATTGAGGCCAGGAGGATGTCTGGTGTCAAGGATATTCTGGTAGGCTAGTTCTCATCTGCGGAGTTCAGAGGGGGTCATGTTGTTAGGGAAAACTCTGATTGCTCTAACCGAAAAACAGATGTCCAAATTATTGATTTTGTGGGAACTGGCATGTTTTGCAACTGGATGGGCTTCATTGTTAGTATAAACTGTCTGCCTGTGGCCATTCATTCTGATAGCTAGGGGATTGGTTGTGAGGCCTATATATGAACTGGAGCAATAGAGGCATGTCAGTTGGTATATGAGGTGTGTTGTCATGCAAGTAGCATGACCAATGATAGGGAATGTTTCACCTATTGTAGGATTGGAGTAAGTGGTAGTGGCTGGGTGCATGCTGCATGTTTTACAACGGGGTCTATTGCACGGGAATGAACCCTGTGGCGGTCTGGGGGAATTACTTGGTGAGTACTTATGAACCAAGATATTTCTTAAATTTGGTGGTCTGCTGAAACATGTGCGAGGGGCAGTGGGTAGAATTTTATGGAGAATGGTGCGCATCCCGGGGAAGGAACGTAGAAAATCATGTCCACGGTGAAGGATTAGGTTAATGGACTCGAGACCAGGGAAGAACTGAGTAATGGTTAGTTTCAAGGGGTACTGACTTGGAGTGGCTGTTTAAAGGATGGGCTATGGCACGGGAGATTTGTTTGTGTATTAAATCAGGAGGGTAGCTATGGGAGATGAGAGATCCAGACAGGTTTTCTGTGTATTGGGAAAGAGATTGTTCATCAGAGCAGATTCGCTTGCCACGGAGGGCCAGACTGTAAGGAAGGGAATGTTTGATGTGCAAGGGATGACAACTGTTGAAATGAAGATATTGCTGCAGATTAGTAGGTTTGATATGAACAGAGGTATGAAGGTGCCCGTTATGCAAGGAAACATCAACATCAAGAAAGGTAACATGAGTATGGGAGTACGTCCAAGTAAAGTTGATGGAGTGGTTGTTTAGGGAGTTGAGGAAGTCGATTAGATGATGCTCATCATTGGTCCAGATCATAAAGATGTCATCTATGTATCTGAACCACACAAGAGGTTTAATGGGAAGATTGTTGAGGAATCGTTGTTCCAAACGGCCCAAGAAAAGGTTTGCATAGGATGGTGCCATGCGGGTGCCCATTGCAGTACCACGTATCTGGTGGTAAATTTGTGAGTTAAAGGAAAAGTAGTTGTTAGACAGGATGAGGTTAGCCAAGGAAATGAGGAAGGATGTCTTGGGGAGGCTGTCGTGAGGTCGCATTTCCAGGAAGTGTTCCATGGCACTGAGGCCCTGTCCGTGAGGGAGGTTGGTGTAAAGGGAAGAGACATCTATGGAGACAAGGAAGGAGTCAGGTGGTAGAGGAGTGGGGACTGTGGAAAGTCGTTCAAGGAAGTGTGGGGTGTCTTTAATGAATGAAGGGAGGTCCTGTACAAAAGGCTGGAGGTGCTGATCCACAAAAGCTGAAATCCGTTCTGTAGGAGACCCATAAGCCGCAACTATAGGTCTCCCCGGATTTCCAGTTTTGTGGGTCTTGGGAAGAAGGTAAAAGGTGGGGGTGCGGGGGTTCTGTGAGGTATGGAAGGACAAAGAGTTGGGGGAGAATCCTTGTAGAGGGCCTTGGAGGTCAAGGAGAGAGCGTACTTCTTGGCATATTGAGGTTGTAGGATCTGCAGGGTGCGGAAGGTATGTGTTAGTGTCAGAGAGCTGTCTCAAAGCTTTAGCCTCATAGTCACAGCAGTCCATGACTACGGTCGTTGAGCCTTTGTCAGCTGGGAGAATAATGATGTTCCTGTTAGACAGTTCTCTCATGGCACAGGTTTCGTTAATACTGAGGTTGTTGGAGTGATGACTTTCAGCATGATGAGATTGAGCCCTGCCTAGAGCGTTTCAAACCTCCATCTAAACTAGATCCTCCTCTCCTTCCTCAACACCATCCTCTCCTTATGTTCCAGGAATTCCTCACATCCAACCTGTCCTCAAAATCTTTTCTCAACTTCATTTCCCACTCCAACAACCTCAGTATTAACGAAACCTGTGCCATGAGAGAACTGTCTAAGAACAGGAACATCATTATTCTCCCAGCTGACAAAGGCTCAGCGACCATAGTCATGGACCGCTGTGACTATGAGGCCAAAGCTTTGAGACAGCTCTCTGACACTAACACATACCTTCCACACCCTGCAGATCCTACAACCTCAATATGCCTTGACCTCCAAGGCCCTCTACAAGGATTCTCCCCCAACTCTTTGTCCTTCCATACCCCACAGAACCCCCGTACCCTCACCTTTTACCTTCTTCCCAAGATCCACAAAACTGGAAATCCGGGGAGACCTATAGTTGCGGCTTATGGGTCTCCTACAGAACGGATTTCAGCTTTTGTGGATCAGCACCTCCAGCCTTTTGTACAGGACCTCCCTTCATTCATTAAAGACACCCCACACTTTCTTGAACGACTTTCCACAGTCCCCAATCCTCTACCACCTGACTCCTTCCTTGTCTCCATAGATGTCTCTTCCCTTTACACCAACATCCCTCACGGACAGGGCCTCAGTGCCATGGAACACTTCCTGGAAATGCGACCTCACGACAGCCTCCCCAAGACATCCTTCCTCATTTCCTTGGCTAACCTCATCCTGTCTAACAACTACTTTTCCTTTAACTCACAAATTTACCACCAGATACGTGGTACTGCAATGGGCACCCGCATGGCACCATCCTATGCAAACCTTTTCTTGGGCCGTCTGGAACAACGATTCCTCAACAATCATCCCATTAAACCTCTTGAGTGGTTCAGATACATAGATGACATCTTTATGATCTGGACCCACGATGAGCATCATCTAATAGACTACCTCAACTCCCTAAACAACCACTCCATCAACTTTACTTGGACGTACTCCCATACTCATGTTACCTTTCTTGATGTTGATGTTTCCTTGAATAACGGGCGCCTTCATACCTCTGTTCATATCAAACCTACTAATCTGCAGCAATATCTTCATTTCAACAGTTGTCATCCCTTGCACATCAAATGTTCCCTTCCTTACAGTCTGGCCCTCCATGGCAAGCGAATCTGCTCTGATGAACAATCTTTCCCGATACACAGAAAACCTGTCTGGAGCTCTCATCTCCCATAGCTACCCTCCAGACTTAATACACAAACAAATCTCCCGTGCCATAGCCCTTCCTTTACACAGCCACTCCAAGTCAGTACCCCTTGAAACTAACCACATCACTCAGTTCTTCCCTGGTCTCTAGTCCATTAACCTAATCCTTCACCGTAGACATGATTTCCTACGTTCCTTCCCCGGGATGCGCACCATTCTCCATAAAAATCTTCCCACTGCCCCTCGCAAATGTTTCAGCAGACCACCAAATTTAAGAAATATCTTGATTCATAAGTACTCACCAAGTAATTCCCCCAGACCGCCACAGGGTTCATTCCCATGCAATAGATCCCGTTGTAAAACATGCAGCATGCACCCAGCCACTACCACTTACTCCAATCCTACAACAGGTGAAACATTGCCTATCATTGGTCATGCTACTTGCATGACAACACACCTTATATACCAACTGACATGCCTCTATTGCTCCAGTTCATATATAGGCCTCACAACCAATCCCCTAGATATCAGAATGAATGGCCACAGGCAGACAGTTTATACTAACAATGAAGCCCATCCAGTTGCAAAACATGCCAGTTCCCACAAAATCAATAATTTGGACATCTGTTTTTCGGTTAGAGCAATCAGAGTTTTCCCTAACAACATGACCCCCTCTGAATTCCGTAGATGAGAACTAGCCTACCAGAATATCCTTGACACCAGACATCCTCCTGGCCTCAATCTCCAATAAACTCTGCTCACTAGACCCAGCAATTATTATCTATACCATTTACATTTTTTGTATTTCTGTATTTACTATTAACCATGCTATTTACATTTATTTTACTTTTCACTTATAGTTGTATATATAATATATGTACATATATATTATCTCCACCCAGTTTTTTTCACCTCTTTCAATAATAATATATCGTTATCAGTATAGATTATCGATCTAATATTTGAGCTTACTCTCCTCCCCCTCCCCCCCCCCTGTTCCACCTAAACTACCATCCGCACCTGAGACGCTATTCACCAGTCGGTCGTCTATGTGTACACATGTGGCGCTGCCTGGTGCTTCACCTTCTGCATGTTTAAGGCTGCTGTAAGTCGAAATATTGCGCTTCTCTTGTGTTTGTTTTTTGTTTGTTGTCCCAGCCGCCTTCATCTGTGGTAAGTGTTGGGTCATATTTCCCTATCCTTCCTTAGTTTTATTGCCTTAAAGCTTTTTCCTGATCATTGTTATTATATATATTCCTCAACACAGTAAATCTGAACAAAATAAATATTTAAACTATGTAATTTTCAAATGAACAGTACCTCTATTACAAATATTAAAAATACAAATCAATCTATTTCACAAATGACAAAAAATGTAACTTTAAAATGGCAAAAATTCAGGACACATGAGCTCTCATAGACCATTCAATAGAAAAAAAAATATTCTGTACTCAGTTTATTTGAGCAATATCTCCGTATCATTAGCTACAGGGTCACTTCAGGTGATAACCAAAAACCCAACAGGCATGCAATATTCTCTTAAATGTTCAGTGGATTACTGTTATGAAGTGTACTTCTGTGCCGTGCTGTTGTCAAAAGAATCACTGAACTACTTATTAATAATGACACATTGTTTCTATATGAAACTATTGTTGACACATGCCATGTCACAGAATTCTCCTCATCATTCACTCCAGCTTGTCAGCCAGCCGTCTTGCCTCTCCCCACATCCTACAGTCCACTCCTTGCAAGTTCACCTGGTATCTTGCCAGTGTTACCAACCTTTTCTACACATTCCCGTCACACTGGGGACACTCTGCATTTTAGGCACATACAAAACAAAGAAGTATAACTACATTTAGTTATGTTAAAATAATATTGTGTTTAATTGGCTGTCATCACATACTCCATAAGCACACACTATCAACTCATGAAATTGAGACTTCATTATCTTTTTTCCTATATGCAACATATATTTACACATTGAATTGGGTGGGTGCTGGCCATACAGCTCTGGAATTCGAAGGATGCAACAATTCCGTCCCTAGGCGATGCAGTCAACAACAAACAAAGACCCATGCCCCTCAATATATTACACAGTCAGTCTGGCCTGACTACAAAATAATTCCATGTAACCACCGAGCGGGGCGGTGTAATGGTTAGCGTTCTCGCCTTGCATTCGGGAGGACAGCGGTTCGAATCCCCGTCGGGGCATCCAGATTTGGGTTTTCCATGGTTTCCCAAATCACTCCAGGCAAATGCGGGGATGCTTCCTTCAAAAGGCCATGGCTGAATTCCTTCCCATTCCTTGCCCCCATCCTAGCACCTCATCCTTTCCCGTCTCTAAAAGACCTCAATATTAAAAAAAAAAAAAAAAAAAAAAAAAAAAAAAAATCCATGTAACCCACAAACTGAGAATTACAAGAGTATCGTCTTTTATATTATTTTTCCTCAGATGCATTTCTAATGTTATTATGTACCAAGCTTCCTTCATTGTACCTACCACTAAAGTACAGCTAATAGGACTGTAATTTTCACCCAAATTTGCTTCATATCCTTTGTGGACTGGTACTATTATAATACTTTTCCAGTCTTCATCTAGTAGCAAGTCTTCATTCCAGATATAATGTTCCAAAGTATGATTCAATATCATATCCACCTATCTTTAATAATATCTGTAGAAATATTATCCAGCCTTGTCCCTTTATGCTTTTTTAGCTTTCCAAGTGCCATTATAATATCTTAACAATCTATTTCAATTTTTTGTATATATATTCTGGTTACATCTACACATTTCAAACCTGATACTCTGATATTTCCCTTAAAGTTCCTGAGTGATATTGCTGGCAGTCTCATTAAACCAGTAATTGCATTCTTCCTATTGTTGGTGACTTCTTTTTCATCTATACCTGTTTGAATAGTTTCTCTTTCCCTATTTTTTCTGACAAAGTCATAAAAATATCTTTTTGCATGAGTCACTCTATACTTATAATATTATTCAAACCCACCTTTGTGGTTACTTACTCCTCAATTAGTTATTTCAAGTAATTAAACTAAGGAAAAAGGAAATGGCTTTAGGCAATATAAATTACAAGGAAAGGGAAAATGACTGATCACTCCCCAAAGTTGAAGGCTGTGGCGAGTGAAAAACATATATGACCAACACACGAATACAAAATATTTTGGTTTTACACCTTATTCGTGCTGTAGGAAATGAGTCATGTCGGTTGGGAGGGGCGCACATGCCGAAGTTTAACCCAATTTATTTATTTATTTATAACATCTTGTTGCGGTTTCGTGGGTCGTCCACCCACATCAGCTACCACAATGTTTTACTTTCAATCTCGCTCACTGAAATATAATGTGCATAGTTTAAACTCTTACCGCAAGTTCCCTCTAAAGATACAGATTCTCTTGACCGGCCACCACTCAGTTTCCAACTGAGAACATTTAAAGACTACTGAATGAATAAACAGTTATTTCACAAAACTAATTTTAATCCATTGCCTTCAATTTTTCCAACACCACCAATGTTATAAACTTATCGGACTTCTGTCACTCCAAAGTTGCAGATCCAGTTAAATTAGAACTGCTATTTGTACACCTTTTACTCACATTCACATGTTTACAACTTTCAACTTAACACCAACCACACTTCTCCACATCCTGCGACCAACTGCCCACCTTGTGGCTACCACAGCACACACCATGCGGCCCCCCGGGGCTCACCCTGCCGTGGCCACGGACATGGTGCCGATGACGTCACAAACCGGCGCTACTTTCAAACACAAAGTGGTACCGCTACAATCTCAGTCTCTCTGGACATATCGATAATGCACGCAGTCATGGGTTAAACTTTGGTGTGTGCACACCTACCGAACCACATGACTCATTTCCTACAATATGAATAAGGTGTAAAACCGAAGAGTTGTGTATTCATGTTTTCGTCATATATATTTTTCATTTGTTGCAGCCTTCAACTTTTGTGAGTGATCATTTTCCCTTTCGTTGTAATTCATTTAGTTGTTTCAAGTGTTACTTACTACGTTTCTGTGTCCAAACTATTTTGTCTTATCTTCATTTTTCTTACTTCTCTCTAATAGTATGTTGATTCCATACTGTTTTATATTTTGTGAATAAACATTTCTTTGAAGCAACACTCATAACTATTATCAGAAATATATATTTATCGATTTATTAATAATGTTGTAAAATATTTGAAAATGTTAGTTATTGAAACTAGCAAGACCCTAGAAGACAGCCTCCTGAATCCAACCACCATAGGAAAATGTGGATGACACTGAATCAAATGAAAACATCCACAACTATTGGATGCACTAGTGGCGAATAATAGAGACTGCGGAAACCAACAGAAACCTATCTATCACATCACTTTCATGAAGCAACCACAGATGCAATTAAATTTGCAGCAGTCTCTAGACATAATTCTGTAGAAACAACTATGTCTCATTTCATCCATTTTCATAGATTATAATTGCTGTTTTTGTATTCTTGTGTCAAAAGAAATAACTAAAATCTAAAATTAATAGAGAATTATAATTTTCAGGTAAACATGTGTAATCTTTCTGCTATGACAGAATAAAAATCATATTGTTTTTGAGATTTGTTTAGTTTGGGGTTAAGTATTAGGAGAGAATCTTAAAAGAAGTTAGTTTTATCAATAAAAGTTTTCAGACACCAAATTAAACATTGTGATGGGAGTAATGTACTAAATAAAAATATCAGAGCATTAAGGAACAAACTGGATGAATTGCAGATTCTCATAGAAGAACCGAATGCTATCAATAGAATTAGTGTTTTTTTCTGAATATCATATAGCTACAGAAATAAGTGTGTTAAGCATAACTGAGACCAATTTAGCTTTTCATTACTGAAGAAAGGAGGAGTTGTCACTTATATTAGAAATTGTTTTTGCTTTAAATTATTAAATATTAGCAAGTATTGTTTTGATCATCATTTTGAATACTATGCTACACAACTAAATTTCAACAATGAAAATTTCATAATAATGACTATATACAGAGCACCCACTGGAAAATTTGCTTTATTTTTAAGCAATGTGAACCCTCATTAACATGTTTAACCAGAAATGTAGCTAAGATGCTCTTTTGTGGCGATTTTTTGTGTGTAAACTTACCCTGAAATTTCATGTTAGAATCATTAGTCAGCTTATACAATCTAACTCATGTAGTTAATTTTCTCACTAAAATGATGTATAATAGTTAGTTAGCAATAGATAATGTTTTCTTAGACCAGTACCTCAAAATTCAATTATACATTTAAGCCAGTTGTTAATAGACTTCCTGATCATGATGCCCAAGTATTCATAGAAACCAGCTCATAGAACAATGCTTTTAAAGTTCAGTGAGTAACAAATGTTTAATCAGTAGTTATTTTAGATATTAACTTTATACTACAAACTAGAAACCTGTTTACAGTATACTAGTTATGTTTAAAATATACAACATTTTTAGTAATCTCTTTGAAAGTTGCTTCCCTATAAAAAGTTGTTGTGTGTCATGAAGGAATTAAAACTATGGATAACTGTAAATGTTTGTAAAAGAAAGATATGTATTGCCTCTAGGAATAGTCACATTGCTCATATTAAAAATCAATAAAAGCAGTATTGCAAAATAATGCCCAAGGGTACTGAAGAATCTGAAAATTTTTATTATGAATATAAGATTTATGATTCTTAAAATAAAATTAAAACCATATGGCTTATTGTAAAAGAGGAAATAGGGAAAAGTAATCAACAATAAAGACATATATATCTACAGCCTAGGTCAGCCTATGCTTAAATGTGGCCCTGTATATCAAACAATATTCAGTAGAATCCAGTTAATCAATTACTGATATGTTTAATAAATATTTTTTCTTTGTTGCCAGTAAGTTGACTAACAGTAGCTCAATGACAGGCTTCCAAATTCTTTGTGATTTGCTTAAGTATTTGTATTGGTCATTATACAATATAACTCCAATTATCCAAATTCCTATTATCCGAATCATTTTTTTTTTTAATTAAGATGGATACGTTCTGCAAATCAGAAAATATTGATTCTGGCTACACGCTAGTTTCCTTCCCATTGGCAGATCTAGGAATTTTCCAAGTCGGGTTCAAGAGTGTGGTGCCTCCATAGTTGTGACCCCGAGTGTAACAGCTCCAATTGTCAGCCAAATGCATTGTTGTCTTCGCCAGGTGGACAGCGTGGCCCTTTGATTAGTCAGTCAGTGTGTCGTTGACCTGCTACTGTGATGATACTCGTCCACGTCAGTGTGTTGTTTTGTTTGTGAGTGCATTTCATCATTTACCAGGCTTCTGAAAGAAAACGTGTTATCGTTAGCGGATAAAATAAAAATTATGGGGCAATCAGATAAAGGAGTTATGGGTAAACAGCTGACTGAAATGTATGTCAGACAATCAGCGATTTCAGACATTAATAGGAGCAAACCTACACTTATAAACTTCGTGTCAATGCTTGAAAACAAGATGGTAGTTCTTCAAAAAAAAAAAAAAAAAAAAAAAAAAATCAAAAAAAAAAAAAAGTGAGGACATCAACAAACAAAGATTTAGAATATGCCATTTTCAAGTGGTTTTTGCAGCAACGTTCTGTGGGAAATCCAATTTTGGGTCAGATTCTTTGTGAAAAAATCATAGCTCCGAAGTTTGTTTCTTCATCCTTTAAAGCAAATAACAGCTGGCTAAGAAATTTTAAGTCGAGACATAGTGTCTGTGAATTAGATTTAAGTGGCGAGAAGTTATCAGCAGACTCCTAAGCTGCAGAAGATTTTATTAACAAATTTAATGTTGTTTGAGAAAGCTCTGCCTAAAACCACTTTAGTATCTAAAAGGAAGTATTGTGTTCCAGGACATACAGATAGTAAAGACCGTGTTACGGTGCTTAACTGTGCGAACTCTACGGGAGGCCACAAAATACTCCTTCTGTTGATGGGGAAGTCAAATAGCCCAAGAGCATTTAAAAATGTGAAAAAGCTTCACCTCTTTTATAAAAACCAACCAAAAGCTTGGATGATTGCAGCATTGTTTACCAAGTGGTACAGCGCAATTTTCTTCTCTGAAGTGGAAAAGCACCAAAAATCTCTTGGAAAAGAAATTAGTAAAGTGCTTTCAGTTGTTGATAATACACAAACTCAATCCACTGAAGAATTGTTGGAAAGAGGGAATGGCCAGTTTAAAACAATCTTTTTACTGCCAAACGCCACAAGCTTGTTGTAACAAATGGACCAGTCTGTTATTGAAACCATGAAACGCCATTACAGAAGGCGATTTTTAGGAAAACTTTTGGTGGAGGGCGAAGAAGAAGAATACAGTGAAATGGCTTACTTTTACCTAGATGTTCAGCAAGCAGTGACAGTTCGTACATACTATACTAATTTACAACACTTGTAAGTATGCCTTAATATGTAAAAGTTTTGCCTTTTTACTTAATTAATTAAAAACTGTTTTTCTTTAAAAATGTGTTTTTCCCCATTTTCAACATACATGCAGTAATTAATAGAAATAAACCCTTTTTCGGAAAAAATCCAATTATTTGAATTTTGATTATCCGAATGGAGTCCAGTCCCAATTGATTCAGATAATTGCAGTTCTTCTGTACACTGATACGAAATTAAAGTATTATCAGTAAAATGCTTGTCTAGCTGATGGTCCCGTGTCTTCTTCAACTTCTGCATTAACATCATCTTCTTCCTCGACACTTTCTTCTCTCACACTTTCAATAAGTTTATCGTCATTTAGAATTTCAAACCCAGGGTCTGATGAATCACACACCAACCACTCTCCTAAATTTTCAGCACTAACTTCTGAACATCCAGGAATTTTCAGAAGAATGTTTCTGAATTCCTTAAGTGACATGTCATCTCCTGTCTCTTCCCTTTCCATTTCTTGAGCTTCTTTTTTCTTTTTCTCCTTTTCCTTCTCTTCTTCAGTTGATATGCCTTTCAACTTGTTCCTGGCGACATACGGGGTGGTAACCAACAATGGGGGTGGCAAATAATGATCAAAGGGTGGCAATCTCACAGTTTTTTAACCCAGTTCGGAAAATTCCTGTATCCACCAATGGCTGTAGTTAGACAGGGAGCAGCATAATCGAAATTGCACCCAGGATTTCAAGCAGCTAGCGGCGGGCCTGACTGTATGTGATACGAAAGGGAGGATAATTAATATAGATTAGCATCTCATTTCAACCATCGGGAAATGAGAAAAATTTCACAGATATGGAATAAACATGTGGATTGGAATACATAATTATAGAAGTGTTGAAAAAAATACCTCAAAAATTGGAAGAATTAAAGAGAAATGCACATTGATGAATTACATTCCAATATTTTGTTTATTTTTAAACAAATATTGCTAGAGTTAAAGCACCATTGAAATTGATAATTTGTATCTAATTTATATTAGTAATATAATTGCAATAATGGAAAATTTTAAAGTGATCAATAAACTTATAATCTACACAGACACTGTCATCGACTATTCTTGCTTATCTGTTCGATGAATTATCATCCAATATTTTATTTATTTATTTTCCTTACTTTTTCACTATTTCAGATTTACTTTTTCTTTTTCACATTTGCAACATCACTAAACACTACACTCACATTGTATTCATTCCATCGTGACTTTCAATAACTATTCGACTTAAAGGATTTTTCATAAAACTTCTCTGTCCAGGTACCACCCTGATATTCTTCCTGTAACACCCTGAATCATCTTTTGCACACAAATTAATTTGGAAAATATATTTGTTCACAAATACCAATCCTCTATTGCTCCTAATGAATGCCATTATTAATTCTTGAGGTCTCACTGCAAGACATGCAATATGTGTCCACTCACAAACACCTATTACTGCAACCTTACCACCCCACCACCTACATTTTCAACATTACAGTCAAATACAACAATTCATGTGGCTGTGAAAGTAGAAATGTGTTTCAACTCTCAGTTTCATGGATTAGGAGAAAACCCAGAATATTATTTTTTTGTGTGTGTCCATTTAGTGTTAATTTGACACCACAACTCTCCTGTTTTGACCTGTACTAAGTGATGTGTATATCTTATTTTTTCTTTCCATGTTAATATTACCTCATAGCAGTATTTCTTGTTCCATTGTTTCTTAAATTTAGGATCTACATTGTTTACTTTTTATACTAATGTTTAATATCAGATAATAGGTTAAAATATGCTAAGATGACACCAAAAATCATATGCTCAATATGTTTTAGGTTTTTAATAGATTTACAAATATTCTTGTTGTTGTTGTTATTGCTTGTGTGTGTGTGGGTGTGGTTTTTTTTTTAGGATTTAAACAAATGTAAATAAATATTATATGTTTTAGTTGCACAGTTTGGATTTGTGACATTGTTTGTGGCTGCATTTCCATTGGCCCCATTATTCGCATTGCTGAACAATATTGCTGAGATTCGCCTTGATGCCTACAAACTGACAAGGCAGACAAGGAGACCAATAGCACTGAGAGTAAAGGATATTGAGCCTTGGTTTCGTATACTATTGGCTATCTCAAACATTGCTATTGCAATGAATGTGAGATTCAATTGTACCATATCTTTTAATAGATTAAATATGATTCTGTCTTTGATTATTAAAATAAAATTTAGTGTATCATCCACAAAGCAGTATATTTGATAGATTTGCATCTGATATAGTTGCCTGATTAGTGTAGGCTGGTAAAACATGTAAGGAGTGATAGTGAATATAAATAAACTTCTAACTGAATGAAAACACTGGTAAGCATGTAAATAATATTTGGTCAGTCAAGATCTACCACAAAAAGGTGTAATTTTCCTTCCAGAATGCCAATAAAAATAAATCTTATACTCCAGACAGAAATATACTTAGAATAGAATATGTGGTTAGATCAAAAAATAACAGGGATATTTTAATTTAGCAGGCTTTATTAACACAGTTTTCAAGTATTTTTTATTATTTTGTTGGTACACATGTTCATGAAGTACGTTGTGATTGACAGCTATTTTCAGTGTTTGGTTTATTTTCTACAGTTGAAAATTTTAAGCATTTCTTGGTGAACTTGGCGATCTATAATTTCTAACGAAATGGAACAAAGAACTTGTATATAAATTTGCTTAAAAATGGAATAAAGTGGAGCACCGCATTTGAAATGTTAACAGCTGCTTTTGATGAATCTATTATGAGTAAAACAAAAGTTTAAAAGCAATATGATGATGTTGAAAATGGTGATTGCCCTGGGCGTCCTAACACATTAACAAATGATGACAACATCAAACTAATAAAACAATAATAATCTATAAAACCACTGCATAACTGTTAGATACATCGCTGCTGATTTTGAAATATCATTTGTCTCATGCCAAGCAATTTTTTGGATGTTTTGGGCATTAAACTTGTGGCAGCACAGTTTTTTCTAAAATTGCTGAATTTCGACCAAAAACAAGGTCAGGTAGACATTGCTCAAGAAATACTGAGAATTTCAATCCAAAACTTCTTAAAATGGTTATAAAAGGTGACAAAATATGTGTATGGGTATCATGTTGAAAGGTAGGCCCAATTATACCAATGGAAGCTGCCTGAAGAACAGAGACCAAAAATAATTCGACAATGTTTTCTTTGATTTTAATGGTGTTGTGCATCTTGATTTCCTGCCAAATGACCATATTGTTAGTAAGGAATACTAACTCAAAGTTATGTGCTATTTTCTTGAAGTAATGCATTAAAAATATCCAGAATTGTGACAAAATCACTCGTGGAAGTTGCATCACGATAATGCTTCCGCTCATACCTCACTGGTTATTCGTGATTTTTTTTTTTTTTTGGTAAAAAGAAATGTTTTGCCTCAACTATTGCATTTGCCAGCATGGCCCTTGTGACTTCTTTTTATTCCTGAGGCTGAAGAGAACCTTAAAAGGATGACATTTTTCCACCATTGATGAGATAAAAACAGAATTTCTGAAGGAGCTCAATGCTATATTTATAAGTAAATTCCAGCAGTGCTTCTAAGATTGGAAAAAATTCATTTTGTCTAAGGGGGTTTGCTTTGAAGGAAAATAAATATTCTTTAAATAAAAATTTTCTGTTATTTTTATGATCAGACCTCACATACAGTGGAAAAGATAGCAAATCAAGATAGTGAAACAAAAAAATTGGATAAAATAAAGAGTGAAATGATAAAATCATACTAATTAAATGGATGAGATTATGTTGTATGTAAAATACAAAAATAAATATAAAAATGGTAAAAATGTAGATTTTTATAAATGGGTTTCTTTCTAACACATGCTATTTATCACATTAAAACCAATAAATATCAACATTTTTCATATTTTCCTTTTTTTTTTTTTTTAATTGTGTATTTTTCCCAATAAGTCTTCATACTTGCAAGTAAATGTTACTTTCTCCTTCCTTATTTATATTTTCTAATCAGCTCCTCTAATTTCTTTTAAATCCAATAGTTAACTTAATATGTTTTAAAAAGTTAATTGAGACCACTATTTTTTTAGAACAAACATGACTTATATATTTTGCCTATTCTGCAACTGTTACTACAGTTAATTTCTTGGATTTATTTAGTCTGCCCATGGGAGGTACAATAGGCCTAATTGCAGGTCTAGGATGTTGTGTCATGTTTCCATGTGTTGTACATGTAAGTGAATACTTCTTTGAATGCTGTTTTTTAGTGAACTGTTGGTGTTTTGTTTATGAAAATTATCACAGAATGCAGTCAGTGATGGATACGATAAATGAGCTGAAACGGGATTCATTGCAAGACAGCAGGAGGTTGAGGAGGGTCATGGGAGTGTACAGGGCATATACTGGCGATGAGGCATGGAAAGATATTCCAATAGGTATGAAAAGTAGTGCATGGAAGGGAAAAGATGACCATGACCACAAGCTGGCACTCGATTTCAGGCACAAGGGTGTAGGAAGATTCTCTTTTTTAGGTAAGGGTGTTAGGGATTGGAATGAGTTACCAACAGAAATGATGAATAATTTACCAAAAACTTTGAAAGAATTTAAAGATAAAATTTGTAGAGGGCAAATGTAGGTGTGTGCAGGATTAGGGGTAGATGGGTGTGTAGGAAAATTGCCACCAGAGCATGTGCTCCATTGCAATTAAATTAAATTAAATTAAATTGAATGAAGATGAAGATGCAAAAGGTTGAAAACCAGTGTTAACTCACTCAGACATGGTCTTTCAAAACACAAATATTATTAACTATATTGAGATTGTAGATGTCCTTCATGACCGAGGACTGGAAATGTGCCATAGTACTATTGGTTGAAGATGTATAGGTTTGGGAGAGTCTGTATTAGCCTCTTTCAACCAAATGTCTTCCCCTATTTCATGTGGTGCACCCCCATTTACACAGACAAGGCTGTGGCGACTGTATGATTCTCAGTGTAAGTAATCACCTACTGCTTGCCAACAGTCTCCTGGAAGGAGGACAGAAGAGTGAGGAGCGATCAAGGGTATCCTCTTGCCCTTGAGATTGGAAACCACCCCTAAAGGCAGATAAATTAGAAATGATCAATGCCATGAGGATCCAAAGTGGGTGAGTTATTATGAACAGTAAAGTGACAGAATTATTTTGCTGAGGCCAACCACTTTAGTTCAAGTGTATATGCCAAACTCACAGGAATATGATGAAGCAACAGAGAAAATATAGGATAAAACTGAAGAATAATCGAATATATGAAAGAAGATGATTATCTGGTAATTGTGGGTGATTGGAATACAATAAAAATAGGATCCAATATGACAGAAGAAGTACATGAATCCTGCTACTTAGGAAGTAAAATTTCAACTGATGGTCCAAGCAGGAATGAAGTTAAAAGTAGAATAGCACTAGTGAATAGAGCTTTAATGAAAAAGAGAAATCTCTTAGTTTCAAATATTGATCTCAGACTCAGAAAGAAAATTTTAAAATTCTACATGTGGAGCACAGAACTTTATGATAGCGAAGTATGAACTTTATGAATACCACAAAAAAGTAAAATTGAAGCAATTGAAATGTGGCACTATAGAAGCATGCTGAAAATTAAGTGGATATATAAAGTACGAAATGTATGTATTTTGGAAATGATGGGTGAAAAAAGAAGGTTGTGGAAGAGTCTTAATGAAAGATGAGACAGGATGGTGGGTCACAATTTAAGACATGCTGACTGATTAATTTGCTAGTGGGGAGGGGGGACAATCGAAGGAAAGAGCTGTAGACTATACGAAGTAGATATTGAAGATATAGGCTGTAAGGGGTATGTTGAGATGAAGAGGTCAGCACAAAATAGAAAGGAATAAATGATTGTATCAAAGCAATTGACAGACAGATGATAAATGAATGTGGGATTTGAGTTTTGTAGTATAATGTTGGACATCCTTAATGCATTTGATAAAATGTGTTTTAGGGTGCAGGTAAATAATTTAAAAACATTGTATTATAAAAGAGTGTACCATTTGGGTTTGAGCAACTTTTTCCACAATATTGTTGTTTGTCTGGGGGGGGGGCAAAATCTGATATTTGTTTATGATCAGAGGTTGTTTTCAAGTAATTTAATGATGTACAGTATTAACAAACTGAGGATTGTGAATACACACGGAAGAACCGGGACTGGATATTTAATTGGAAAGGTCAACATGTGGCTGGTAGGGAATTGGTCACTCTTTCCCCCTGCCATATGTCTCACATCCTCCACTTCTATTGTTATTTACCAATATATTGTGAAGTTTGTTTGTGTTTTTTACATGTTCATCTTGCCTTCATGCCTTCATCTGTGGTAGGTGACAGGTTATTTTCCCTTTCCTATCTTATTTTCAGTGCCTAGTGGTAGTTTCTCTGTTGCATTATCCATGAAATGCTATACTAAAATGATAATATCTTGAAACATCTAGCTTTTAATTATGACAAAGGAAGAATGGTTAAATCAATCAAATCCCAGAGTTGAAGGCAGAAGTTTTGTCATGAAAAATGGTGCAAATGAATACATGTAAACAATATATTGTCAACCATCGAGATATTTTTATACTGTCTACCTTGTAGAACTACTTCCTAACCTACTATATGTACGATGCATATTTTTTAAGTAAGTACCATTTTCTCACACCGTGGCTGCAGCGCTATGGTCAGCATTCGACACATGCGCACTGGGTGCCTGCATCTCTTGCCTAAGCACTGACACCATTGCAGTCTAATTCTTTCTTGTTTACGTTGCTCACTGATTGTTTAAGATACCTCCCATAATCGTGAGTCCCGCCAAATGTGAAGTACGGGCTGTTATAAGATTTCTTTGTGCTAAAGGCCTAAAACCGATCAATATTCATCTTGAGATCTGTGCAGTTTATGGACAAAACATTATGAGTGATTGAATGGTGAGAAAGTGGGTGAGAGCATTTAAAGATGGCCACACAAATGTGCATGATGAACAATGGAGTGGGCGTCCTTCGGTCGTTAATGAAAGTTTGGTGCAGAAAGTGGACAATAAAGTGAGAGAAAACAGATGCTTTATGATTTCCTTCTTGTATGATGACTTTACTAATGTTTCTCATAGTGTTTTGTATGGAATTGTGACCGAGCACTTGAATTACCGAAAATTGTGCTTACGTTGCGTACCGAAAATGTTAACGGATGTTCACAAAACGAAACGTTTAGGCAGTGCATTGACTTTCCTTGAGCAGTACCACAACGATGGTGATGATTTCTTAAGCCAAATTGTTACGGGCATTGAGACATGGGTGGCCTAGGTCACACCTGAATCAAAGCAACAGTCCATGGAATACATGGTGCAAATGAATACACGTAAACAATATATACATCGAGATATTTTTATACTGTCTACCTTGTAGAACTACTTCCTAACCTCTTTTTTGGCATTCAGATTCGCCCAAAAAAGGGAAGTTCAAGCAAACGATTTCTGCCCGGAAAATCATGTGCACAGTTTTTTTGGGACAAAAAAGGAGTATTGCTTGTGGAATTTCTGCCTTCTAATGAGACAATCAATGTGAGACATTGAACAATCTGCGCCGTTCAATCCAGAACAAAAGACGTGGCAAGTTGCGCAAGGGCATTGTTTTGATGCATGACAATGCCCGTCCACATGTGGCTAATCAGACCAAAGATCTCATCACATCTTTTCGATGGGAAACTCTAGATCATCCTCCGTACAGCCCTGATCTGGCGCCCAGTGACTACCATGTGTTCCTGCACTTGAAGGAACCCCTGGGCGGTCAGTGTCTTGAAGACGATAACGAAGTCAAAACAGTCGTGATGCAGTGGTTAACAACTCAGGCGGCAGACTTCTATGAGGAGGGTTTTCAAAAACTGGTACTACGTTATGACAAGTGCCTCAATATTGAAGGGAATTATGTAGAAAAGTAGAGTATGGTACAGGCTTTCATGTAAAAATAAAATTATTTGCACGTCTTTTTTTTAATTTCAAAATTGTACTTACTTAAAAAACAGGCCTCGTATATTAAAGATAGACAGAAAGATCATCACTTACTATAGTGCAGGAACCACAGAAATGCAGACAATTTATTTAAACTATTTTGCCCATCTGTGTGTTTCTATGCCATCATAATTTCTACTTGGCGGTTATTCTGTTTATTGTTTTGCCATTAACCTTCTTTCACAATTATGCTTCCATATTCTATTAATTTTCACCTTTAACTTTTTTTAATGTTATTAAACTATTATTTCAAACTGCTTTATGTTTAAGGAAAATTTTATCTTAAATATTTCTATTAATGTGATGCATAGTTTTACTGTGTACTTTGAGCACAATCAGATTAAAAATTTTGTCCAGTATGATTTTTTCTCTTTTTTGTTTTCTTCATTCATATTATCAAATTAAACTAAGTATTTCATATGCCATACACACCAGTTTTTCTATGAATATATATGATAAATGATGAGGTTTTTTCCCAAGTGCAAAATGGAGTCTTAAAAAGAAAATAGTTTAGTACATATAGAATAAACATGTATCTATTATGAAGTATTTATTTTTATATTTATTACAGGCATTTGTGATTGCCTTCACGTCTGACTTCATTCCAAGATTAGTTTATAAATATATATTCTCACCAGATGGGTCACTGAAAGGCTATATTGAGTTTTCATTATCAGGTACCTTTCTGAAAAGAAATCACTGCATTTTAGAATATAACTAACATCCTATTAATCTTATTCTTATTTGGTGTTGTTGATGTAGAATTCAATACAAGTGACTATGGAGATGACATGGGTCCAGATTTGCATCCAGGGGAATATTCTCCTGAGATCTGTTACTATCCTGGTTACCGATATGGCCCTGGAGACCCAAATAAGTACAGACATTCTTCTGAGTTTTGGTATATATTTGCTGCACGCATGGCCTTCATTGTAATCTTTGATGTAAGTATTTATGCCCTTATTTTAATAGTCAGAGTAGTGCCAAAGTAAATTCACATACCTTCATATATTATTGAAATGTTACAGACCATATTTTGTTTCCTCTCAACTTATAAAGCACTTGGTGAATTTTAATACACAAAAACATTTCACTTTTTATTCATTCAAAGTGGTTTGCTTTGTCATTAATACATCATTGGGATCCATGTCAATTGCGTTTACACACAAATAAACACAGCTGAATGACTTTATCTGTTTTATTGGATGTGACCTCAATGTAACCAGATAGTGATGAAATCAAAAACTGCAGTGATTTGTTACCACAAGAAACAACCATATTGGGGGGGGGAATTAGGGAATGTACAGGCTATTTGTGCTGCAGCTTGTGGTGTTGGTTTGAGAACTGTCCAGTGTGTGTGTTGTGAGAGAAAATAACCTATGTTTGTTTCTCCAAAGAAAAATAGGAAAAAATACAGCACTCTAACAAAGCTTAGTGACATTGACAGGGACATTGTCAGGAGAACAGAACACATCTTTCATGACTGTGGTGAGTACCTCAGAAAAATTGTAAGGAGCAAAGCCATACCAGGGGTAGTAGTATGACCCCCCCCCCTTTTAACTTTCTTCACCTGCAAACAAAGTTGTAACCAAAAATTCCAAATTTATAGACTGTGAAAACACCTTGGAGAAAATTCAACTGTAAAATACTATGGTCGCCACTTCCCGCTATTTACTGTGGGGAAGAAAAGGTACAGTTCTAAACTATGGAAATAAAATCACTGATAAAAGTTTCACCATCACTATATTCCGGTATAAGAAAAACACAAAAAAGTTCACATTCATCTCAAAAAGCTTGCAAGTTATGAAATGCAAAAGACAGATAGACCCAAACTGCTGAGAAAATTTTAAGTTACATGTTCAAAGTTAGACCGGATGCACAATTTCAAAAAATCCATGATGGCTACCCCGGACGAATGTGTCCTGAACTACTTTCACTAGTAGAATGGACCTTCTCGCTCCTTCTTATTAACTCTTGCTTACCCACCAATGACTGACTGGAACAGGGTAAAATTTCCTTATATGATCTACCAAGTCAAGTGACACCCAGAATGTAGTGCATCAAAAATACACATCATAGATTTCCAGAATTTAATAGCTATTAGCAACCGGCATAATAAACAACTTTCTCCCTTTTGATTTTTATCGGAAACATAACGGTTTGGCTGTACTAACTTGAAATATGGTTTTGTGTATCACTACTCTTTTGGAGGAAGAGGGGGTGGGGGGTGTTGTTTCTCACCTGATTCACAAATTTAGTTGAAAAACTCTGTTTTGGCTTTTGAAACCTATGTCAGAAATATCTATAGTTGCCCCACTTTCCAAAACTGTATCTATCTTGTTTCTAGATGGTATACTTTTGTGGTAATTAGTCTACTAAGATATCGACTCCTTCTTGACTAAGTGCCATTTGCAAAAATTCAAATTTCAAAAGTTTATATTGAATTGCTCTGAAAGTAGAGTTTATCTTGAAAAACGGTTTTTGGCACAGTATATTGTAATCTCTCTTAAATATTTTCCAAGTATTCTTAACCCCCGACTTTATTTACTTTGACTGTGATATTTTATGCAAGCCGGCAGAGTTTCAAATTAGATGCAATTTGTTTAAAAATTAATCTTAGGCTTGATTAACTGTGCAGAACTGCTAGAAATTGCAACACGATGTACAGGAAGAATTTAAGTTTTAATTACATTATTGGCTGGTATCAGAAATGCTTTAAATGTGTTGTTATTAGTGTTTGAAACTGCCGATTTCTTTAACTGAATTTAAAACTTGTGTTTTCTTATTTTTAACTGCCTGAAACTATTGATCCTGTGTTATTTACTACCAAATTTAGTTCCTCCTGTTTGATTATTATTATAAGCGTTTTTTACTGCATCAGAAAGTGTTGTAAAATGATGATATTACCTCGTAATGAAGTTATGTGCTTAACAAGCTGGATTATGCTTTATTGCCGTGATTTAGGTGAGTTTAAACACTAGTTTTTTTCTTATTGAGGTTTATTTAAGGCCAATATTATGTGTTTAGTTAGTTTTTATATTTTAAATCGCCCTGTATGTGGCTATACGATGCAGTATTGGCTCCTCTAAGATGCCCATTCCCCATGTCTGATAGCAAAAGATTAGAATTAAACAAATTCTGAGGTGCTTACAAAATTAAGCAAAAGATTAATAGAGAAGATAAATTTTACAGGATCTGCATGATCTGTAAGACATATATTGAATAATACAGTTTTTAAAAACAGGTGTCAGAATGATGGTGGGCGATTTTTGCTTGGGTGAAATCACTAGAATCTCTAGAGCCAAATTTTTTAGGAAAATGAGCTCCCTACATAGCTCAGGTGACACACAACCCATTTTTTACTTGGATGAAACTTGGGTAACTCAGATACATTCTTTAAAAAATATCTGGCTGAATTCAAGCCAAAGTGAGGGAATAAAGTTAACTGTCGGAAAAGGGGTAAGGCTGATTGTTTTGCATATGGGGCGAGCAAAGTCTGGCTTTCTCCCGGAAACCAAATTGGTCTACAAATACAGTAAAACCAACAAATCTGAAGATCATCACACAGAAATGAATACAACGACATTTAAAGACTGGTGTCTCAACAAGTTTTTAAATGTTTGGAGGAAGTGATAAACTGAGCTCCAACAGCCAAAACAGATGTAGCTTCTTAGCTAACAGAAAATAATATTTACTATTTGACTACAGAGACAAGAGCTGAGATGTTGGAGGAGGTATGCATAAATAAAGGAGAACTGGTGTATGAGTTGGATGTACTTGCAAATGAAAGAGTACATGAAGTAATCCACTTACCCCTTACTATTGCCAGTACAATCCGACAGAGCTCTTTTGGGCCCAACTCAAAAGAGAAGTGATGGAGAAAAAGCAACACTTTTAAAATCGCCGATGTCGAACGTTTGTTGCATAAAGCCTTGGAAAAGTCACCATCAAACAGTGGCAGAAATGTGTTTACCATACCGAAAAACTGCAAACAGATGTTAATGTTATTTAAAACCCCACACTCATATTTAATTTGTTTTATTGTTGGTAGTAAGTTACTGCATTACTCTTGGATATTATTAAATTTGCTTAGAAACATTTGGCTTTCTAATGACATTCATGATTATGATATAATATTTTTACTGATATAATGGTTGATTATTATAAACTGAAAATTGCAATAGCCATACTTTTTCCCAACATATTAAGTTTTGGTATATGGCAGTTTTAAATATATAGCAAAAATATATAAAAAAAATAATTTTGTTGTTAATTATGCAATTTTTTCAGTGCAGTGGATTATAAAATTTAATTTGGATTTTAATTATAAGATATACAAACTGAAAATAAAATTTAGCACATGCTTGTGGATTTTTATCCACAAATAAAAGATGAGTATTTTAATAAGTTTCCTTAGTCTTTTGAGAAAGTCTTTTTTTATATTCATAAAAGATCTTTCAAATTTTTTTTACTGCACACGTAATAGTATAATAAATAAGAGGTCTTTTCAAACCTCCAATTATTACAAATGCATCTGCACCAACATAACTTTCTTAACCAAATGACATACATCAATATTTTATCACAAAATAGTGATTATAAATTATTTAAAACAGAGTAGAAACTATTACTTCAAGTAAAGAGGTAAATACAGCTGTTAAGCGCACAGTTTCCCAGAGGTGCATTCGAAGCCACCTTCCAATTGATTTGGCCACAGCTATAGATATTGACTGGGCAGTAGGTACACACTTCACACATTATGGACACAAACACAAATGAGTCTCGGCCCTTCATCAGAAATAAGTAAGGTCTCCAAGCTTTTAAGACATGCAAAATCTATTTATTTTCTATAATGAATACATCACTGTAAAGGATGAACAATTATCTATTTTTCTACATAATCCACATTTTTGTAGATGCTGTTATAATTTTTGTGTACCCACATTCTACCAAATTGCCACCATGTCTTTACGGAATAGTTGAACTTCATCTTTCACCTCTTTGTCAGGGCTGACTTGCCTTCTGGCCATAAGTTCTTTCAGCTTAGGGAACAGGTAATAGTCACCAGGTATCAAGTCTGGACTGTAGGATGGGTAGGTGATAATGTTTCAACCAGAGTTTTACAGAAGAGCGACTGATGATTTGATGAGTAATGCCTGGGTGAGTTTTGTCATGGAGATTGCTTACACCCTCGATCAACATTGTTCTTCTTTGGATCTAAATTGCCTTTCTGTGTTTTTTCAGTGTTTGACAGTACCTGTCAGCATTTATTGTTGTCCCATCAGGCCTGAAGTGGACTAAAAATACCACCTTCCAGTCCCAAAACACAATCACCATGGCTTTACCATCAGATTGTGTTTGTTTGCATTTTTGCATCTTACGTGAAGAGATATCACAGCTCACATCATTGATGTTTGATCTTAGATGCAAAGTGTAGTACACAGGTTTTGTTATCTATGAAAATTGAGTCCAAAAACTTATCCTTTTTGCCTGCATAGTGAGAAAGAAATTCATGAGAAGAATCAACTCATTGCTGTTTGTGGTCTTCTATCAGCAGTCATGTTACCTGATCTGTTTGCATCTTTCACAAAACCTCAGGAACCAAAATGCGGCAATCATCCAAAGTGATATATATCTGCAATATCATTACGCTAATGATCTTTAGATTATCAAAATAATTTTATTCTTTAAACAGCAATTCAGTTGTTTAAAAACTTAAAGGTTATGTTCATTTCTACTCTCTTAAAATCATTTATTTGCCAAGCAGATATGTTTGAGACTGATACATGGATTAATAGACATTGATGCCAAACTAGCACATTTTGACTTTCTGACAAAACTTTCTCTCTCATGATTTAGTGTATTTCCAAATAGTTATTAGTTTACTGTTAGGTTTATAATTGAAGAACTATGTTTCAATTTTTTATGTTTCATGTACAGTTCAAAATAAGAGTACTAAGTTTTAACATATATTTTCAGCATTTGATCTTCATACTAACAGGAATCTTGGCATATGCTGTCCCTGATGTATCTCCTATTGTGAGACAGCTAATGGAGAGAGAAAAGCATTTAGCACGTGAAAAAATTTTAAGAAAGTACAGGTGATGTTGAAACCTAGTGGATCATCTGAAATATAGCCAACAAGTTGCTTATTTATATAATGACAGAGAATTTACATGAATGGAATTTTTCATCCCAGTAATGATGATAAACTAAAGCATCTCAGAGAAAACAAACAGAAAAAATGAACTCTCAATAAAAGAAAATTAGAAGTGTACTAAATTCCCTAAGGAAAACTAATGAATATGATGGATCCAAAAATATTAGTTTGAACTCTGGTGGATACTGTAAGAATAAGCAGTGGGAGAAAGAGATTAATTTCTAGGAAAAACTTGGGGTAGGGCAATTGGCTGCTGAGTGTTCAGGATTAAAACCTCAAAGACCTAAACTAATAAATACAAATTGTAAGATGCAGTGATTTTTGTGTTGATACTATATTGTACATATTATGTGAATGACTATAGAAAAGTACTGTGTCATTTAGTTCTTACCAATCTAATTTACTTGGAACTATTGGAATTAACTGATAAATGTGAAATTCAGTATTTCATGGGAATTAGATCATTGTGGTTTGAGCTATTCACAATACATTATCAGATGTGTTACTTACTGCTTTAATTCATATCCTTAAGTATTTCAGATTTCCATTGTAGTTCTGAATTTGATGTTTTTTCATAAACTCAAATAGGCAAATATGATCTATTCACACTACAAATAACTGTAAATATATGAGAAAATTCATTGAATACAGTAAATTTTCAGCTGAGCCACCTCATTTGAGACAATCTTTTGAAGGTATACAGACATATTACCAAAAACAAGCACATAAGCTTCAGAACGAATTGACTTAAAAACATTACTCCAGTAAGATGCTTACTGGACAGCCAAATGTGTCCGTTTTCAGGAGTAGGGAAAAATATTGAGTTTTTGTATTTTTTTCTCTTTGCTGGTACTAAAACCCTTCCTTCAATTTTGACGAGTTATGGGTTTATATTAAATTTCCTTTCTATCCTAATATTGACTCCTTGAATATCCCCATATTGCGTATAAAACTTTTTTCCCCATTTGTTACTGGTAAATGATATGTAATATTAAGTTTCTTGGTATAGTCCTTATTTAAATTGAACACTGACACATCACTGAACAAACCACACAGATTGAACAGTACTGCCCAGTTGCAGTATTCAGGGCCGGCGCTACAATTCTCGGGCCCTGGGTAAGCGATCTTAGGCCCGCTTTCCCCCCCACCCCCCACCCCAAAATATTTTTACTTTACACTTTGGTTTTTTGGATAACTCATAAAATTTCAATACAAGAATGTTTAAAATTATTGGTGCAGAATTTAAAATTTGTGTTTGATTTCTATTTATTTAGGCACCCAGGCCGGCGGGCCCCCCTTTGGTGGCCCGGGCCCCGGGTACTTTTGCCCCACTTAACCCCCCCCTAACGCCGGCCCTGGCAGTATTCATCTGTCTCATTGTACTTAGGGTAAGATGAGATCTCTGCTATGCTAAAGATGTAAGTTCAAATGGTGACAGAGTTGGTCATTTCTGTATATTTTACAAGATTTCTAGTGGTGTGGTGAACATGGGAGAAGGAGCCTTTCTTTTTTTTTTTTTCTTTTTTTTTTCTTTTTTTTCTTTTTTTCTTTTGCTTATTTCAGTACTAGCTGAGGACAACCCACTTTGCTTGTATGTTTTTATTATTTTTGGTACATCTGTTTAGTTGTTTTATATTTAAAATATAAAATGGATTTAAAGATATTTGTTTCTTGTTTTATTTTTACTAATTTTCTACATAAATATCATACTCATTAAGTATACAAAAATCCTAGCTACTTAATAATGTTATAGAAATAAATTTTTATAAACTATATTTGGTGTTTTGTTGTGTGGAGCATAAACAAATAGATTTTCTGCTTGTCCGACACGTGAAAAAGCAACATAAAGCTGACCATGTGAGAAATAGGATTCTTTCAAATTAACTCCGCAATAGTGGAAAGTTTGACCCTGAGCCTTATTTATAGTCATACTATAAGCTAATCCTCACTGGAAATTGTAACCATTTGAAACAAAATGAAAAATCATTTGAAATTAGTGGGATTCTTGGTATGAAAACCGATTTTCCTTTTTCTTTTCCGATTAGGATTACCGCTTCAATGATGTTGTTTAGCAGCTGTTTCACGCTTAATCTTGTACCATTACATAATTTAGGCGAATCAAGATTTTGTAATAGTATAACTGGTGATCCAATTTTTAGCTTCAATATATGGAAAGGCATACCGGGCGGACTTAATGAATTTAAGAATTCAGTCGGATAGTTCACACTTTCATCTAGATCCATAATGGTGTCTATTGATTTATATATTTTTTCTTCCCCCGGTATGATATTTTGTATCTGCTCATTTTTCATTGCACTACATCATTCTTTGTAGCTAAAATCGTTCGCTCACATAACCATTCTTTATGCAAGTAGTTTTTTCTATAAATGGATACACTTTTTCGATAAGTTTTTCATTCCTGTCTACCATGTTACATAATTCTGCTGTTAAAATAAGTCTCCCACAGTCTGGATCCAGTGGATAGGTACCATTTCCAATTTTCAAAAGATTTTCAGCAAATGATTGTGCTCTCGGATCTCCTGTAACTTTTGCACGCATATTTTCTGTTAGAGATAACTTCTCAACGTGATCCCAAAACATTAATCGCTTTAAACATGTGTTTATTTCGTCAGCCGATGTTGATTTTGGAATTACTGGCAATTTCTGTCGAAAATCTCCTGATAGTAGCAATAAAATTCCTCCCATTAGACTTCTGTTCTTCCGAAGATCCTGTAATGTTTTATCTAGTACTTCGATTGACTTTCTGTGGGCCATTGTACATTCATCCCATATTATAATTTTGCAGTGCAATAAAATCTGACCACGTACAGAAGATCGGATTATATCACAGACAGGATTCTCTTGCTCTGCTAAATTTAATGGTAATTTTAACGCAGAATGTGCCGTTTTCCCACCTTCCATTAACGTTGCAGCGATTCCAGATGATGCCGTTGTTGTTGTTGTTACTAGGATTTTAGGGCGCGTCGACGACGGGGTCATTAGCGCCCTCAGATGATGCCAATGCTAATGCGATTTGCTTTTTCAGTCTAATTTTAGTTATGATCAAATTAATAAGAAATGTTTTACCAGTTCCTCCTGGTGCATCTAAAAAGATTATTCCTCCTTCATCTGTTTCAGTACTGATTAATGATTCTGTCGTAAATAATGTGTTGTGTTTGGATTAATTTCGGTTCATTATCTTTGACATAACTATCCAATTTTTTTATATTATAACTGAGTTCTTTCGCCAATTGTGAACTAACTACATCTAACTCTCTTCTTACGGGAGACTGTAATCCAAGTTGAATTAAAGTTTGATTGCTCATCGCTAAACATTGATTCTCTAACATTATCAGTGCTTCATTGTAAATACGTTCATTGAAAGTAACATCCAAATCCGGATTGTCTCTCCTCACTCTGTTTAAAATGTCGTCACTCATGCTATCGCGATATTTCATCCATAGTATATTAGGGTTTGAGGGATTACACGCTGTTAGAATTATTACAAAAAGCTCTCGTACTTGATCCGCTCTTGCTATTTGTGCGGCCTCTCTCATTGCTTGTTCCCAATGATTGTCACTTTCTAATAGACCGCGACGCTGACATGCCTCCCAGTACGTTTTGCAAATGTAACCGTCTACTGCTCGAAGAAATTCAAATGATGTTGGTCCACGTATATCGTGAAGTAGTAGATGTAAGTAAAAACATTCAGCGTTTTTTGGATGAACCGTGTATACTCGACCAATAGCATTACCTTTGAATATTCCTTCAAATCCTTGTACAGGAATTCCTCTCTTCCGTCGTTTGAATATTTTTCTTGACGCATCCCATATGTAATAATTGGGAACTTCTGCATAGAAAAGTGTTGTTGCAAATGGGTCATTTTGGCACAATTCAAAAAATGCAGTCAGGGTCATATTGGCGGGATGGTTTGCAACTCTTTGTGCGGTTTGACTTGTAAAATACACTCATTGTTCTCAAGATGGACTGCTAGATGAACAACTGCTGGATCTCTGTCATGAATCGGAAAACCTAATATATGCCAAATGGCCTCATTACTATTGATATATCGTCCCATTTGATATCGCAAAATTTCATAATTTTTGTTTTCATTTGTTACTCCAAAGACAGCCATATCACCTCCTTTGTTAATATATTTACACACATATTTAATTGACTTGACAGAACTGCAATATTCTACGTTGATATGAGCTTGAAACATCCTCGATAATAGTGGATTGTATGGCACTACCCACTGATTGTCAATTTCTACTTCTAGGTCATTTCTCAGCTTGATTTTCGCCGTGAATCCTCCTTCACTTGGTTGTCGACGTCTGTATTTTGGATAACCATCTTCACCAGTTTTTATTTCGTTTAAAAATGGTTTTGGATACCGCTTTGAGCATCTGTTATCTTTCATACATGGTGATCGCATGTTAAGTACTCCACATGGTCCATGTATCATAATTTTTACGATTATTTCATACAACACGGGATCTTCAGTCGGATTTGGAAGCTTGGCCTTGACAACGTCATCGATATCATGGGAACGAATTTTCTCATTTAGCCAAATTAAATTGTGTGAATGTGGCAATCCTCTTTTTTGCCATTCTACTGAATACATCCAGCAAATGATGCCTCCAAAAATGTGACTCTTCACAATCATATCAATGAATTTGACTTGCTTATGTCTGAACACTCAGTGCGATTAAGTCATGTCTATTAGGTGGTGTTTGTCCATACCTTAATTCATCTTTAATCTCCTTCCACGATGACTACACGTGAAAGTTATAAAAAAAATCAGGTCGACCATGTTTCTTCACGTAAGTCAAAGCAGTCTTGTGCATATTCGTGCATATGTCTGGGGCTACCGGTGAATGTAGAGGGTAAGATTACTAATTGTCCAATATTTTCAATATTACCATCACTGGCTATTGCATCCCGTAAATGAATGTATTTATCTGTTCGTAACTTGCTTTGATTTTGGCGAATGTAGAGTAGTCTTTCTGACTCTATTTTTGCATACATATCAACAATAAACTGTTGAAATAATTGGCGACAGTTAATTACATGATTATATTCGTTTTCTCTGTCCATTATGCGATAAGCATAAAACTGTTTCGAAGTTACTTTTTTATCTGTCGTTTTATTCGTTTTAGGTTTACTTGTTGAATATTAAAATGGTAGCTATCTTCTCCTTTCCAAAATATTAATGGATATTGCAGGGCATCATAAATGCGATTAGTTTCTGCAATACGTTGTAAGTGATTACTCCTTCGTTGTACGACAATGTCCCGGTAGCTACTTTCATTATCCACGATTACTACCAGCCACTTCATTTATTTGAGGCGCATTGAATCGTCTTTCATGCTCGCCGATTGGTCTTTTATCAGCCCTAATTATTATTTTGTAGTTATCAGAGACCATTTTATCCATTGCAGTCTTGAACATTCTTAATAAGTCATTATGCTTATGTAGGAAACGCTGTAGATCAAGTATTACTTCTCGACTCAATCCTGCAATATTCGCAGAGCGTTGATCTACTTCATCATCTTCATTTCCTATGAAGTAAATTTGTAAAAACTTCGGCGTTTCATTTGGAACTGGTAATAATGACCCTATTTTATGATGCACTTGCCCTTGCACTCTAAACACCGGATTAAATCCTTCCTTCTCCGTTACTGCTGTTGCTCCAAACGATGTCATTTGGAAGCATGAGTTGTAACGTCTAATTTTTTGTAAAAAGTCTTTAGATTTCGATGTTTCTCCATTCATATATTTAAAAAATTCAGGCGGCGGAAAATTTAGTACTGGCAAAATAATTTTACCATTTGAACAACATACACTTGACGTTTCTCCTTTGAATTTTTTGGCTTTGCAAAAATTACATACTATATCCATTTTCCCAATTACTACACTTGGATGTACAGTATAATCTTTACTTGGTTCATAATGAAACACTTCCCGTTCAAGACTATAACGTTCTCGTCTTGTTTGGCGCACAGCATGCACAGATGTTTCCAATAATTGAGAATGGACCTGCATCCCTAATCGAAGATTACTAATTCTATCTCTATTCTGTTTATTTATTTCATTCGTCAGTGCACCTGGTTCTGTTTCTCCGGTTAATCGTTGGCTTATTCCATCTACTTCAATTACATTTTCACGTCGTTCTTCTGCCTGAATACCTCTGTTCCGTCGATGATTTTCTCGCCGCAGTGTTAGACGTGCTTCTCTTTCCTGCTCAGTTTCACTTCCCCTCACAATCTTTCGCCTTTGCAATGCGATTCGAGATCTCGAATATTGCCTCCTTCCGCGCACAGCATGCACAGGTGTTTGCGATAGCTGCACATCGCCTTGCACCCCTGATGGAAGGTTACTAATTCTATGACTATCCTGTTTATTTATTTCATTCGTCAGTGCACCTGGTTCTGTTTCTCCGGTTAATCGTTGGCTTATTCCATCTACTTCATTTACATTTTCACGTCGTTCTTCTGCCTGAATACCTCTGTTCCGTCGATGATTTTCTCGCCGCAGTGTTAGACGTGCTTCTCTTTCCTGCTCAGTTTCACTTTCCCTCACAATCTTTCGCCTTTGCGATACTATTCGAGAATGCAGATATTCTCTTTTACGTTTTGGCATTGAATTTTTACACTTTACTATTCAGTTTTTCTGTTACGCATACAATTCACCTCATATAATGTCGGAAATCGGCCACAACACTCACGTATCTTTCTTCCTCAGAATGGTTTCTGAACACCATGTTTTACCTATGCACTTTTTTATTATTATATTTTTACTTTTAACACTTCCACTATTTAATTTTTAAATTTATTAAAGTCAAGAGATCCATGCTCGTCACGTTTCTTCTTATATAACTATGCATATGCTTGTATGTAGGAAAGGCAAAGATACGATCGGCATCGCAAAAATTCCTTTTCCACTTGGGCGTTTTTTTGTCTTTATATTTTCACTTATCACACTTCACTATTAATATTTTAATTTTTCTGTTGTATGTACACTGTTATATATAAATGTCAACTGATATATATTTATTTTCCACACTTCACTATTCACTTCCCAACTTTTCTGTTATATGTACACTTTAATTTGAAAAAGTCAAAGATATGATCAGAGATAACAAATATGCTCCTTTACACTTTTCATTTTTTTTATCGTTGTATTTTAAATTTTCACGCTACACTATGCATTATTTAATTTTTCTTTTATATGCACATCATTATTTATAAAAGTCAACTAATATATTTTTTTCATTGCAGACGTCTCTTTATTCATTTTTTAAGTTTTCTGTTATACAAACACTTTTATTTATAAAAATTAAAGATACTATCCAAGATAGAATTCGAGATTCCCAATGGAATTTTTTCTTTATTTTTTTTTTTAAATTTCCATACGTCATTTTTTTAATTTTTCTGCTATACGGACACTCTTATTTATAAATTTCAACTTATGCATCGCACCACGCTTCCCCTTAAACAGTTATACGTAAACTTTTATTTATAAAAGCCAAAGATACGAATCGAAATTGCAAATTTTCACTTTTACATATTGGCATTTTTCATCTTTATATGTTGCGTTTTGATACTTAACCACTCTTTTTATAATATTTCAGCCACACAAAAACCAGTGCTTTGCGCTAGAAACTTCAAAATAACACTTAAAATACATTCTTTGAATTAATAAACTGTTCTACGGTGAACAATGACAAATACAGAGACACACACTCGTCTAATTCTAAATATATACCAATAGCTGGTACCCACGACTTCGTTCGTGATTGTAAAGAATTCATATTGACAGCTATAGACATCTGACCACAATAGTGCACAATGGGAGACTCGATACTATTACCACACACAAATACCAGTCTTCTGCGCTATGTAGTTCCGGCAGCAAAGTAAAATTTACGGATACGCACAAGTCTATGGATGAAACACGAAAATATTCATGATCGACAAATTTCAAACACCATATCTCACACACTCCCACAGTTAACGAATTTCGGCCAACGTTGTGATCGATGGGAGACTCTGTGTTACTACCATACACAAACGCCAGTGATATGCGATTGATACTTTTCACTTAAAAGTGATACACCGTGACACATGCGTCTTTGGCAAAAATATGAAATTGCCGCAGGTCGACCATTTTCATCCCCCATATCTCCACACCCCCATAGCTACCGATATCTAACAACCATAGTGCACTACATGAGATACGATTCTACTACCAAACACAAACACCAATGCTCTATGCTATGTAGTTGTGGCAGAAAAGTGACATATGCGGAGACAGTCGAAATACGAAAATATCCTTGGTCGGACACTTACAATCCACCATATCTACCACAGTACCACAGTTTCTGAAATTCGGACCGCTGTTGTGATCGAAAGGTGACTCTGTGCTACTACTACACACAAACGCCAGTTATCTGTGATCTATAGTTTTCGCTGAAAAGTGATACACCATGACACTTTTGTCTTTGGCAGAAGTATGAAACTTGCCACAGGTCGACCACTTTCAACACCCATTTCTCCCACACCCCCATAGTTACCGACGTCTAACAACCATAGTGCACTACATGAGATACGATTCTACTACCAAACACAAACACCAATGCTCTATGCTATGTAGTTGTGGCAGAAAAGTGACATATGTGGAGACAGTCGAAATACGAAAATATACTTGGTCAGCCACTAACAACCACCATATCTACCACAGTACCACAGTTTTTGAAATTCGGCCGCTGTTGTGATCAAAAGGTGACTCTGTGCTACTACTACACACAAACGCCAGTTATCTGTGATCTGTAGTTTTCGCTGAAAAGTGATACACCATGACACTTTTGTCTTTGGCAGAAGTATGAAACTGCCACAGGTCGACCACTTTCAACCCCCATATCTCCCACATCCCCATAGCTACCGACATCTAACAACCATAGTGCACGACAGGAAAGACGATTCTACTACCACACACAAACACCAAAAGTCTATGTTATGTAGTTGTGGCAGGAAAGAGAAGTATACGGAGATACGAATTTTTGGTCGAAATATGAAAACGCCCTGCACTGACCAACTTTAATCATTATATCTCCCACATCCCCACAGCTATCGAAATATTGTTGGTGTTGTTTCAACCATCCACTTTGTTTTCCATTCAGAAACCTTTCAGATTTTTATGAGATTTTGAAAAATCCAGGGCTTGGATTTATGGGTGGGCATCCTTGAGCTATCTGAGTATTTCCTTAATTTTATTTCTCCTGTTAAAAATTAGGCTGGAATCATTCCTTGCTAGTAATCAGCCTGTTTTAACAGTGAGGCCTTCTGCACTTGTGGAAGAGGATTTTACATTGGAACTGACCAAAATGTCCAGTATCTAAAACCTTAATGCTCCCCAAGAGCTCGATAAAAAAATGTGTTCCAAATCCTTAATGTAAGATTTTGCTCACCATAGGGAGCATCCATAAACTAAATGACTCTGTCAAATAGATTGGTAGGAATCTGTGCTGGTTTTTGTGGGAGGGGTGGGGGAAGGGGTATCTGAGCCAAGCAATGTAGTTTTTCATCCATTTTTTTGTCATAGTTAAAATGGAGTACACAATACAGAACACTATGTGAATACTTATTTCTGTATTTTAGATATCCTATTTACCATTAACAATACTGCAAATGGGTGACTTGAAGTTGAACCGTTCAGGTCGTACGTGGTCAATGCAATTGAGCTAACCAACACACAACAGAACATTTCTTGCTGTACGTTGTATGTAGAGTCAATTTCACTTACAGATGTCATATATGATTTTCCCCATCAGTTACACTAAATATTTTTTTAAATTTAAAATCAGTCACCACATATGCTGTTGATAAAACAATTTTGTTGAATTTCAGTTCATCAGTCATTATTATAGTTTCCACTGAAGTGTTATTTCAAGTTAAAAGTGTGGTGTGAAATACCACAGTACAATAAACTTTATGAGGTTTATTGGAAATATTTTTCATTATCCAAAAAAGTAACCATTAACTATATAAATATTTTTAACAGGACAAAGGATCATTCCATGGTAATGTGAAAAGAATAGTGACAGAACTGCACCAATAGAAAAACAATAGATGCAGTTTTTTTTAGTTTTTTTTATGTGGCAGGATTACTTTGTTCTATTTTGTCAGTTTATAAACAATGATGAATGAGGTGAGGAAAACGGTTTTGATAAAATCTGAAGAAGAAATTAATCCCTGACTGTAGATGAAAAAGAAGTTTACCCAATAATTAATAATTTGCGGGAGTGCCTTGTGTCACCATTTCATTCAGAATGTTTATATTTAAAGAAAAGTATGTAAAGCAAATATCAGTCTTGTTCATTACACATGCAATAATTGTAACAATAGTCTGATAAGAGAAAACAGTACAAAATTTCTTCATGAATGAATAGGATAAAAGGCTCCATGCCACAAGGGAGAGACAGAGTGTGTCACGACAAAAGCCATGTCAGGCTACAAGGGGAGGAGGATTTCAAAAGAGCCCCAACTGGAGCCAAGTGGTTTATGGATACTCCCCTGGAAAGTATTTTGCCAGGATGTAAGTAGTTGAAACAATCATGTTAACTTTAGATCTCCATCAAACTTGGTTGGAACAACACCGCAGTGCCACCTAACACCTAGTAAAGTGTACACCAATGGGATCGTAGTGAGTTCCATTTGACGTGCTTTATACTTAGTCTATTACAAATTTCATCTAAAATGACAGTGCCTTGTGTTGTGAAGAAGTAGTTTATGAAGAAGAATCCCAATGGATTTAGTCCAGAACATGGGCCAGGCCTTTCATCAAGCCTTAGATGGCTGTTACAATCTGCAACCCCTAAAGAACACAGATGTCATATCAACAAAGTTCTCCTCCCAATGGGAATGAGTTAATGGAATTTATATCAGTGGACGAAAATGATATGCAAAATTAGCCCAACCTATTGTCATGATCTGGCAGTTATAGCTATCCAATCTGTAGATAAAAAATATGTGCAATATCTAAGAGAACAGTGAGAAACCAACAAAAGACTTGTATTGCAGTAATTAATAATGCACTGGTAGAGAAAACTCTATCCAATCCCTCCCAAGTTTCCGATAGCAGGTAAACTACTTCCCATATAATAGTGAGAATACAGCTGTTAAATATGTCTTCACAAACTAAAACTCAGAAAGAAAGAAAAAAAGTATGTTGGGTGAGAGACAGGGCCTTTTTATGTGCTTGTTGAAGGCATGGACAAGAATGGCACCTTGCTTTACCCCATGGCTATTTTATTTAGAACAATGTCCGGTTAAAACATGACATAGTAAATATTAGTCCACTTGGTGGAAGCAGGCTAGTTCTACTATTGATTCTGAAAACAAAAATTCTTGAAGCAAATATTACAATCTTTCTCATTCATAAATTTAGAATTATAAGAAATGTTAACATCTCACTGAGTGAAAATGAAATTAAGTAAGAACTCAACTCTGTTTAACCTGTGGTATCAGTTAAATATGTTATGTGGAAACTTAGTCATTATAATGATGAGAAGCGCCTACCACTCCCATCTTTGTACTTGTTTTCCGAGCCCAGTGCCTCCTACCTTACACTCAGAATGCACTGCCCAGTCTCTCTCTAGTGATTGTGTGCAAAAAATGTTTATGGTTTTTGACATTGTATTTTGTATTGTTGTAACTCCGTAAGATGTAGTAGATGCAGAGGTCCTCATTCTATGGACCTCTGCTATGCATAAACTGCAATCCATTATGCTACAAATAAAACAGGTCCTGTGTACCAGCAACAACAAAAATGAAAATACAATCCAGCCAACAACTCTTCAAGATCTCAGGCAGCTTTCTCTTAATCACATTATACTTATGCGCGTATAGTCAATACTGAGCCGTGGTATTGGAACGAAGAGGAATCTCCACTTATACTTCCGAGCGCAACACACCCACCTAGCCCACATCAAGGCATCACAATTTGACACAAGTAGTTTGGCGATGAAGTCAATAATAACCATCAATAACCTCTCCTGCTCATAATCCAATCCTACTCTCACCCACTGGCCTCATGCTTTCCCAGGCTAATAGACATTCATCCCAAATCGGCGTAGTTTAGAAAGTATTTTGTCCTTAAAAAAAATGCATGATGCCTGTGGTGGAGTGGAATTACTCATCTAATACACAACAATTGCATGCCATTGCTGGTCCGGTTGCACTTCTTTATTATAACCTCATAGTCATCTCTCTCAATGGCGATAGTACTGTTTGGGAATGTGAATCTGAGGGACAGCCAGGCAATGCAATAATAGATCTGTTAGACAAATATAACTTCTGCTTAGTGATGGCTCACGTAAAGTCATTCCTAGATCAGTGAATCACCCTTCTGTGGTGGATCTAACATTAACATCACCCACTATCTCAAAAGATTTCTAGTGGCACACTATTTGTTATTCGCTGGTATCTGATCACTTCATTATTATCATTTCTTCCCTCTAATTCAGACCATATTTCATCCAAATTATAAATTAATTAAAGCAGATTGGTGTTGTTACACACAAATCATAGAGTCTCAACTTCCTACATACCTACAGAAAGACAGTCCTGTAGAAAATTGTAATTCTTTCATCTTTTTAATCAACCATGCTACTTCCTTATCAATTCCCAAACGTCACACATTTGTTAGGAAATCAGAATTGCCTACCACCAGAATCTTCTAAAATGATTGTTAAAAGATGACTATTCAAAAACTATAAGCGTCAACCCACATTGGAATTGTATTACAGTACTCTGATCACATGTCTGACCCATTTGTTCAGGTAGTTACAGAACCATGATAAAGCCCTATAAGTGTTATTCTTATATGAGGAAACGGATAAATAAGTAAAATGTTTTCTTCAACAGAAGAAATGTGTTGCTTCAAATTATTTAAAGGTACTCCAATGAATGAAGTATGGACTATAATTGAAAATGAGGAAGAAACCCATTGCCACCTCAATAATCATCATCAAAGTTGATGATTTCACTTTGGTATTCGCACCTTCATCAGTCAATCGAAAGTATGATACTCCCAATGCACACAACATATTCTAAAAATATTGCCATTATCTGAACTAGATGGAATGTTAGCTTTGCCCCTGGATACGACAACTTCCCATATGCCATCTCCCTCCTACAACACGAACTTCAGTTAATGCGGCAGTCGTGGTCAGCAGATAAACTTTCTGAAACACGGATGACAGACGCGATTATCCCAATTTCGAAACAATTACAGGCCCATCCAATTGTTTTGTTATCATATCTCTACAAAATAGCAGAACGTCTTTCAAACCATCGCTTGGTAAGATGACTGGAACATTCCAACTATCTTCCACTGTCACAATTTAGGTTTTGGAACTCTTGCAGCTTATTCATTCTCACCACAAACATTAAATGCTCAATTCCTAGCCTTAGACACTTACAGGGACTATTACTGGATATCTTATGTGCCTATTACAATGTTCAGCTGCCTATTCGTAAAAGGGAATCACAAGTGACAGGAATTGTCTCAACTTCCAAGAAAATAAAAACATTATTTGTAGCAATATTTACTGTAAATCAAAGAATTCCATAGGGCTTCTTCCTTATACACCAGGGACCCAGAAAAAATACTCAGATCCCAGGTCAAGATCAGGTGAATCTCTAGTACAGAGACAGGACTTACCATTTGGCTTTAACAAATCTCCTAAGAAGTCATCCATAGTGCTGTTTACTTTCAAACAAATTAAATACCCATTTAAACTCATTCTTCTGGGCTAATGCGTCTTCCCAGTGCAAAATTTTTTGGCCTTATCTTGGACAGCACAATAGAATATAAAGAAGCCAGAAATAGTGGCGTCCTTAACATATTTCGCACAGTTGCACATCCTTCTACCTGCCTCCTGCTTTAGAGATCACTGATCGCATTAAATATGGAACCATGATATATGCATTCTCTCAGCAAAATTGTCTACAGAAACTAGATAAACTAAAATACCGTGCTTTTTGCACCTGTGTAACACCCATAAAAACGTTTTCCAAGAATGCCATGCTTATAGAAACCAACTGATGCGTCACTCCGTATTTGCCAACAAAATCTCATAGGTAAATATCTACTCCAAGGACTTTACTTTTCACAGCATCCACTGCTATCAAAACTACATTCTCGATATCTAACTAATGCTCCACACCAACTACAGCCTATCTTTTCAGCTTGACCAACAAATCTGTCCTTCAATGTCTATCAAAGCTTTGGTGGGACTTCACCCAAATTTATACAAATGAGTACAAGATAGAACATAGTGATGGATTCACTTACTATTGTCTGAGTGCCAACCATGGAGCAGCTTGTAACGATAAAAGGTGGCTGCTGGCAGGGTGGGGTAATTGTTGTGTGTCTAGTTGTCACTGGTTTGCAGGTTCTTTTACTATTGAGTCATAAACTCGTCATATGAATAATCTTCCCATATATTATCCAAATATACACATACAAGACCACCACCACCAATGATTATAATTTGACCATGTATAAAGATTATGCAGCACTTCTTCTCCTCCAATTTGCAAGTTCTGAACTACACTATCCTCACTTGGTTCGTATACCTTATTTCAACGCCCATAATTACTCTAATATTTACGAAGAACTGCTGTTTATATGCGTGCAGGTGGTGTTTTTATAATGTTTCGTAGGTTCCATACAATAGTGCTAGGCGCACAGCCAAACAATTACTGGGCGTGCAACCACTCATGACCAACCTCCAAGACGGTATGCCGCAGACTGCCTTCAACAATCAATCTCGCACCTCGCATCACACTCTCCACAATTGGTTCGTTCCGATTCAACCGCTTAACACAAATACATATATGGTTTTAATACTGTCTCACCACAAGCTTTCTCTCTTCCAGTTGAGACATCAATCAGCATGCCTTAAAATTTAGACATTAAGGAAGCTATCCATTATAAAATAGTCAAAAAATTTTTTAAAAAATTCATCCTAACTAATTTCATAATAGTTCTAATTTTTTTTCTTTTTTTTTTTAACTGCTTTATGTCTCTTTTTAACATTGAGTTCTGTAGAGACGGGAAAGGATGGGGGGCAAGGATGGGGGCAAGGAATGTGAAGGAATTCGACCATGGCCTTTTGAAGGAAGCATCCCGGCATTTGCCTGGAGTGATTTGGGGAAACCATGGAAAACCCAAATCTGGATGCCCGGATGGGGATTCGAACCGCCGTCCTCCCGAATGCGAGGCGAGAACCCTAACCGTTACACCGCCCCGCTCGGTATAATAGTTCTAGAGTCAACAGTGGAATGGCAGATATCAACAAGATAACAGCATCAATACACATACAAGATATCTTATTCATTTTGGTAAAAGTATACTCCAGTCTCAATTATAATGAACTTGTAGACCTCCTGGATAAACGTGGAGCCAAGGAAGTTTCGCACATTACCTTATGGTTTACTAATACAGACTTTCTCCCCCATGTGAAGCAATAATTGAAACAGGACAACACTCACTTTTGGACCATGATGTCACAATATAAACGAACATCCTATGCCTCCTTTTAAACTTTAGTCCAAAAACGCATCTGGTAACAAGATTACAGTGCAAAAAGACAATATTTGAAATCCATAATCAGAATGATACTAGGGCATAGTACTTTTCAAGCCATCTCTATTGAGCAAAAGAGTTGGACTCGCCACTGCGAGAGGTTAACAAAGAGTTGGTGTCCGATTTGAATCATTCTTTTTTCAAATGTACTAAATACTCTAACTGCTACAAAACCTTTTAAACTAAACTTATATCACTTAAAGTACTCTTCTTCCCAACAACAGTATCAACTCTGCTTGCCTCAAGTCATCCATAAATATACGAGGTCTGTCAGAAAGGTATCCAACCTTTGGCTGGGAGAAAAAACTGGCATACCTGGAGTGTTGAAAACCTAATCACCCTCAAAGTAGTATCCTTGGCGCTCCACACATTTGTCCAAGCAGTGCTGCCATTGTTGGAAGCATTCCAAGAAAGCCTCTTTCGGAATGGAGTTTAGCTTTGCTGTCATTGTAGCCATAATGTCGTCTATTGTCTGAAATCGCTTTCCTTTCAATTGCCTCTTAAGTTTGCAGAACAGACAGAAGTCTCAGGGGGCAGTATGAGGAGATTTTTTTTGACAAATATAGTCTGAATCAAGTGCGAGAAATGAGCTGGAGCATTGTCGTTATGGAGATGCCAATTTCCTGTTGATAACAACTCTTGTCTCTTGCTCTGCACAGCATCACATAGGTGATGGAGGACTTCCCTGTTGCACTCCTTGGTGATTGGTTGACCCCATGGTGTGTACTCGTGGTATACCAGACCGCAGGATTCAAAGAAAGCTGTCAGCATCACTTTGACAGTGCTGTGTACTTGGTGGGCCTTCTTTGGTCTTGGTTACGTGGAATTCTTCCACTGGGATTTGGTTTCCTGGTCGTATGTAAACATACACCCAGAACTCGTCATCAGTGATTATGGTGTTCATGAAGCTGGGTTCACTGTTAGTGAAGTTCAGCATATCCTGCTGTCCTGCGAGATATCAAAACTTTTGCGCCGCTGTCAGCGGCTTCGACATGAATTTCGCCGACACTCTCTTCATGGTAAACTCTTTGGTCAGAATGGAATGTGCAGAAAAAGTACTGATCTCCACCTCTTCCGCAATTTTTCTGATAGTCACACAGCAGTCCCGCATCACCACAACGTCCAATTTGGCAATGACCTGGTCATTTCATCATGTTGATGGCCGACCGTAGCATGGCTCATTCTCTACCGATTTGCGGCCATCTTTAAACCGGCTGTACCACTCCTTAATCTTTGTGATGCCCATAACATCGTCACTGAATCTTCTGAATGGTTTTAACCTAGCTGTTGCCTAGTTTCTGACAAAAATTAATGCAGTACACTGTTCTAGTCATTCTGTAATTTCCTTGGAATTAAACCCGATGAGAGCACTACATACAACCTCACTCAAATGCTGCTCAGCAGCAACCAAGGTAATTCAAGTAAAGGTAGGGCCCAAAGCGAAATGAGCAGCAATTGGCTGTTGAAATGACGTCACTGTAGGAGCAAACTCAGGCAACGGATGCAAGCGGAAAATGAGCGAAGCACGCTGCTGTTCACAACTACACATTTTACAGATGCCAAAGCAATTAATTCAACAAAATGTTTTAAGTATTTGGTAGTAATACCTTCTTGTGTTAGTTTTTCACCACATTTGAAACGGATGATGCGAGGAACTGACAAGATTTCCTCCTATGTGCCAACTGACAAAATTTCCTCCCATGTGCCGCGGCCACCTTTCGAATTTTTAGTTTAGCGTTCATGTAGCTTCAGAAATAAACTTTTGTGCCCTTACATAGTTTTTTTTTTATCACTTCCACTGGTACCTCTGGATATTATTCAATTATTTTGGCGCAAATTATTTTAACATTTATTTTTTTTTTTATTTTTTTATTTTTTTTATTTTATTTTATTTTTTTTTACATAAAATCGCAATCATTCACATCCATAAAAATTATTTCAAATTGTGACTATTTATTTAACGAGTCATCAGATTGTACAATAAGGCTTCCTCGAGATATTGCTTCTATCAATCCTTCAGATTTTGATGTAGATGCAGGCAGACACATTAGCGATGTAAGTGTTCTCATGGTAGCATCAAATTTTCTTCTGCGGTGAGCGATGTAATAGCACGATAATGAAAGCCTTAGCCTTCTGTAAATGTAGACTGGCGGTATCACTTTTGAATGAAATATTAACATATTTAAGGTCATAATCACCTTCAATCAGAGCCAGTGGTTCAGAAATATCAGGTAATATCTGAGAGAAAAAAAATTCTGTATACAATCTTGATTGAGGCAAACTGTCAAAATGTATTTTACTTTGAAACTCTGGAGTTCAGAGTATAGACCAAACACGGATTTAATGGTTTTCGTAGATCCTTTCTGGAAAGGAAGTAGCTGTTTTGATCTACCAACTTGCATTTTTTCACAGCATTCATACATCTGTCTTAAAATTCTTTCTAGAATATCATGGCAAACACTATATCCACAAGCTAACGGCTTGTTGTCAATCTGTACGATACTGCTCATAATGTAGAATGAGTCGTTGGCAAGCTGGAAAAAATTGGCATCGAGTTCTTCTTCTGGCATTAAATAGCGTATTGATTGCGCCGTGGTGTTAGAAAACAATTTCAATGCCAAAAATACTCTCTGGCGCTCTCTTCCTTTAACTGACAAGTAAAACTCTTTAAGCTTGGGGCACACTTTCATTTCATCATTATCTAAATCAATTAATTTTCGAATCATCTTCTGCCACAAAATGTTGCGAACAAACAGTTGCTGTTATTGTATTGAAATCATCCTTGCGATAGCATTTTTGAACCCATATTCAAATCAAATTAAATTAAATTGGAATGGAGCGCACGTTCCGGTGGAAATTTCCCTAAACAGCAGTCTTCCCGCTTTTCTGCATCCACCTACATTAACCCTTTACAAATTTTAACTTTAAATTCTTTCAATGTTTTTGGCAAATTATTCATCATTTCTTTTGGTAACTTATTCCAATCCCTGACACCCTTACCAAAAAAAGAGAATCCCTTCCTACACCCTTGTGCCTGAAATCGAGTGCCAAATTGTGGTCATGGTCATCTTTTCCCTTCCATGCATTACTTTCAATTCTTACACCAATATCTTTCCATGCCTCATCACCAATATACGCCTTGTACACTCTTCACCCTCCTTCTGTCTTTCAATGATTCCCATTCCAGCTCTGTAGGTCCTTAGGATACCTGTACCTTTTGTTTTTTCTGTTGTAAGTTGTACAGCCAGCGACAGCTCATGAAGCTGTGTTCATACAATTTACAGCATGTTATAAAGAAAATCACGATCACAATACAGCACACGCCCATATACTTCAATGCTCCGGGAATTTATAGTGCTCCTATGGTGACATCATACGCAGAGCAAGAAATTTGAGCTCGGTCTGCGCATACCAATCCCCCCGCCAGCAACTGACGCTATTGAAAGGTGGGAAAAATTTACGCATGTGCACGTAGGTTCAAGCTCAGCTCATACTTGCGTACTTCATTCAAATCCATCAGAGTTGGCGAAAACAAAAAAAATATTAATCTTATACTTTTCTAACAGATCTCGTATCAGGTTTTGATAATCTTTCGGTGACGCCCAGATCAACTTAGACGAAATAACTTATGTGCTACATGATAATTCCAACATAATATGTGGGAATATGGCTGGTGAAATGGTATCTTGACTGTAAACTGAAAAATAAATACAAACTATAGGTTTCTGCGGGAGATATTCCATGTGAATTTTTGGTATTCCATATAGGAAAGGTTGTTACTGAAATCGAATGAATTAAGCAACTTTTTTTCAGATTCATCAATATCTACGGCTTTTCAGAGTTCTATGGTTTCCTTAGTTAATCTTACAGTCTGACTTTTAAAAAATGTCCTTTAAGTATTGTAGATCAATAAATTTCCTTTGTTCGAGTAATTTTGCGAGTGGAAAAATAAGAATAACGATGTACAAGATCAGGTAAACCAAACAAATCAGCTGTTAGGGAACACATCTTGCAAGTACAACACGATCTGTTGTGGACAGAATCGAAAGTTCTGACTATACGGTACCAAAAGAGTACTAGTCCGAGAAACATCCATCTGCAATAAACAGAGACGGAGGCTACGGATTGATTGAAGTGTAGGAATTTGTTTGTATAAACATATAAAATGCCGTGCTGAAAACCCAAACAAAAGAAAGTAAGATGGTTTTGGCATCAAAGCGTAAAATTATTGGTAAATGGTGTGCTTGTTTGTTTTAGTTGTAACCCTAAATATTTGTTCACTAATAAACTGAAATTTTTCCTAGAAGATACATGAAGGCTTCTGTCAAAACGTTGGCACAATAATACTCATCGCAACTCCAAATGTAAGAATATAATATAAATTTACAGCTGCTAAAACAGATTAAGGTTTGTAAATTTAACCTGTATAGGCAAAAAAAAAAAAAAAAAAAAAAAAAAAAAAAAAAAAAAAAAAAAAAAAAAATCAAGTTTAGATACTGCGCGAATTTATTCCAGAATAAAGTCCGATTACTCTCCAGATTGGTGTTTTTGTTCCGTTGCAGAGAGGTAGGATAGAGTCCAACATGTGTAGATACTACATCTATTTTTTTCTAAATACAAAATTAATACCATGTATTGGTATGTTCCAGACAAACCCAAAAATTACTGCACAAATTTCTATTGGGTTTCAATCGTTTTAAAGCTTATGTTCTGACTTCAATTACTTTTCATATGTCATGTTTTAACGTTACACGAAGCCAAAACAGGTGGGCCAGAAATTATAAATGTGTCACAAGGAACACTAAAGATGTAACACCAAATAGAAGTCACAGAAGCCTTACTTCCTAAAAATAAAACAACTAACAATTCCTACCTTAAATTTCAAATATTCAGTCTTTAAACCCCATAAAGGGCCATATTTAATGTGAAAGTCACACAAGGAAACAATGTAAGTTAGTATTATTATTTATTATTATTATCAAATGCCAAGTAGAACAAAAGACATGTACAATCAAATAACTACATCTATAGATTCTAGCCTTCTTCTGGCCTGCTGGTCCATCTTGATGCAGTATGAAAAGGCCTCCAGATAATCTTGCTGGACAGTCCATCAAAATGTGGTAAGCAGTTTGTATACCACCAGTCACACAACGCGCATCTTCACGGAGCCCCATTTATGCGCTGTTGCATTGCACACTCCGTGACCTGGGGTGGTCTTTGTGTTCTACTCTTCCAACAGGTCTGAAGGTTGGTCTTATTATGACGTAGGCGAGCTGGTTCGAAAGGTGGAAGCAACAAGACTCTGTCAGATTTGATTTTAGTCTCGACTTAGAGAAGAATGTGTAGAGCTGGTTAAGACTCTTTTCACAAATCTGGAAGTTTCTATCCTGCAAAGTAATTGCCAGGTCATCAGCATACTGAAATTTCCTGCAATTTATTTTAGGTATGTCTGCTATATATAGATTAAAAAGCAGAGGTGCCAGCACCGAATCCCAAGGCAGTACATTGTTGAGAACACGCCAGCAACTCTTTTGGACCTTGCAGTGCACCTGGATTTTACAATTACTTAGCATGTTGTTCAATGTAAGTTAGTAATACTATGGGAAAAATTCCCGAGAGCTACCCTGATTTTTGAAGCTATGAACTCAGGCTGCACAACTACAATATCTGACATTTTACATTCATTGTTCATAGTGAGGAATGGATATCTAATGGGTTTAAACTTGAAAGAGAACTAAAGTATTTAGTGTTTGAATTAAAAGCATTTTAGGAATATAATTCTTGGTACTTGTTATTCAACTGAAGCTTTATGATGATTCTGAAGATCGTGATACATTTTACATTATATATGTACCAGTTTCTCTTATAATATATAACCTAATACTTATAATTAATTTATTCAATAATCCATTTCAGATACTTTTGTAATTTATTGTTGAATATTTTGTTTTTAATTCCTTAAAATAATCTCCTATTATAATATATCATTTAATGTTGATGTTTTTGTCTTTTCCATATTTCCTAAAACAAAATTCATTCTTTCTATCGTTCAACTAATGGCTAGGTTTATTTTGCTGAAATTTAATACACATTTTTCTGACTGGGCTACATAAAAATATTATAGGAATAATCAACTCCATCCCATCTACACTGGGGGTTAGATATTCAAATACATCTAGAAACGGAGTGATCGGCATAAAATTTGATTCAGGTTGGTGCAGAATATCTAAATCTGTTATTAACTTTAAAATTTTTCAACAAATAATCTGGCATAACTTGAAAACTGTTGAATCGATTATGATGGGATTATCACAATAGCAAACCTTATATTCTAAGGAAATTTGAAGGCTTAGGATGTGTCTTAGAATCTACTACATATTTGATGATGCTAAATGACCAGCCTCTGAAGAAACAATTGAAAATGTGCATGTAATCTCAAACTTTATTAGTGTCATGTTTCACTCATTGCTGCAAGATTTGCAATGAGACGTCTTCAATACAAATATGGAAACAGTTAAATACCTGATGTTTCTTGTGTTAATGGTCTTCATCACTGTAAAATTTTATTCATGAAAAAGCGAGAGTTAAAAATTGTAAAAATCTTCTCTAACGCTCAGAATAATAATTACCACCTATTCCTCTGGCCCTATGGGGTGTCTTTAGTAATTTTCTAAGTAGTTTTGTTATTTTCTCGATGTACTGTAGAGAATCTGATACAATTATTTTGAATTGTGCAACTAAAACTACTGTAAGGACAATTCAACGCAACACCGGTGTACTCTGTTAGTTTTCACTAAGGCCTCTAAAGTGATATGCCAACAAAGGAATTCAGTTCTTCTCTAAGAACGTGATCATGATATCCAAGAAAACTGTAATAATTTAAAAAGAAAAAACGTAATTGTCAACAATTTAATTTGCTAAGTAGGATCATAAAATTTCTGTGTCTAAAATTCTATTCCATAATTGCAAAAATCGTCACCAGCAAATATAATGTAAAGACTAATTGACAAATACAGAAGTTGGAGCTTCTACAAATCTGTGGGTAACCAACTAATATCGTGAAGAATTTAACTTAAGCTAAGATCAAGTTAATGTTCTGCAGAAGCGTCCCAACTTTTCTGGAACACCAACCAACATATAACTGGTAAGGGGGGAGGGGGAACTAATCTGCAAGCTGCAGATTTAAGACAATTTGCTTCAATGCTGAGAAAGGTGAAACCACTGAAGCCAAATGTAACCAGTTAGGAAGATGGGCTTTGCGAGTGCTTCACCAATGCCCAGATTTATAAAATTTGTTGTGGGGATAAAGAAAAACTTTTTCGTTGGCATGGAATTTGAGGTTTACAAACACAAAATAAAAGATCTACTGATAGATGGCAGTTACAGTGAATCGAAAATGGATTCGCATATGGAAGAACAGCAAGACTCTTGCCCTTCTTCCATATATGGGGAACATATCGGGAAAAATTGGAAGACTTCTGGCGCAGTATGGAATTAAAAGTATCTTCTGGCCTCCCGCCAAGATACATGATATGCTACAGTCGGTAAAAGATGACTTAGGCTTGAGGACACCTGGAATTTATTCCATACCGTGTGAATGCGGTAAAGTGTATATCGGTCAGACCATCTGAACGATCGAATAGTGCCTTATCGAACACAAATGACACCTTAGACTGATGCAACTGGACAAGTCAGCGATAGCCGAGCATACCTTCGACGAAGAACACAGTACAGAGTTCGATAAAACAGTTGTGCTGGCCAGGCCCTCTTCCTTCTGGGACTCGGTCATAAGTGAGGCGTTGGAGATCTGGCTTAGTGACAACAACATAAATAGGGAGGTGGGCTCTTTCTGAGCGAAGCCTGGAAACCTATCATTAGTGATCTCCGACGAGAGCATAGCAGATCCTCAGCAGCAAATGACACCAATCGTGGGCCGCAGCGGACCGTGGCTTAAGACAGCGGTCACGGCCAATCAGAAGTTGACACAACAGCTTCTCGGACCGCCAGCACATCCGGGCAGGAAGGAGCAAGTGGCGCCAGTGGTGGCCGCAGCGGGCCGCGTAGAAAGCCAACGGTCTCGATCAACCAGAGCGAGCGGGCCTACCAGCTGAAGGTATAAAGGAGGTTCGATAGGCGGCCAAGCTAGTAGAGTCGAGTAGTCGAGTTTGAGTTGGCAGAGTTCAGATGTGCGATGAGGAAAGTGCTCGCCGCACTGTCGCACCAGGCGGGCCGAGTGCCCCATCACAATCGGTCTTGCCGGCGGCAGCTGCGGCTATGTTGACGACCCGGCTGACGGACACAGAATTGGCAACGGACTTGAATAGGACGGCTTCGCAAGTTAGCATGACGACCCGGCAACCGAACTCGGACTCGATTATGAACACAACTCCGGCGGAACACACCTCGCAGATGACGACCGGGCCTGCCCACAGTGAAGATGATCCTCGCGCATCTAAGCGGAGCACCTCACCACTCCTCGGCGATAAAGTCAAGGAATGAACAGAGTGGAAGAAATGCAAAAATCAGCGTGCCTGTCTCACAACTTGCATCGACCCGTAAGGACAAGAAGGCAGGAAAGAATAAATTCAAGGGAGCTTTCAGCTTCCCTGCACCGACTACCGTGGACCAGCACAGCGGCACATTAGTGAAGAAAGCATCAGGCAGCTACAAAACAAGAACGGCTGACACTCAACTCGACAGAGGGGGGGGGAGGGTATATGCTGGCACGTCGCACCAGCAAGCCCCCGCCATCACTAGACCCAGTTAGAATCGAATTAAGCAACTAGTACGAAGTGATGGGTGCACCACTGTATCTCCAGCATACCGGTGGTGATTCTGCTCACTCCACGTTGGGCACCACACTTAGCTGCTCTGACACGGTTGACTATTCTGCATTGGACGTGCTGCCTCAATTGTCGGGAGGTCCCGGTTACAAATCGACTTCGTCTTCCCACCGTCAGACACCTCTCCCGCGTTGTACTAGAGGCTCACAAGTACCAGATACTCCAGAGAGTCCAGAACCGGCTGACAAAAGTATCAGGTCAAGCACCTCCTGCGAGAGAAGAGTGACGCGGGCTAACGTGCTGCTCCTCGAAAATAAGTGGCGATCTGCGGTTAAACCACAAACAAGCTGACCAAGACATCGAGAAAGAGTCTCCACAGCTCACCATAACTCCAGTGAATCCCAGTACCTTCCACTGTACAGACACAAACTGGACATGCTGCTGGCTTACCTACTGGAAAGGAAGAGGCAAGATGTCTTAAACAAAACGATCGACTGTGCAAGTCTCCTGTTCCGGCAGCCAGTCACCAGCAACACCAGATAAGACCCAACATAACAATAGAAGCAAGAGGAAGAATGATTCAACAGACACTCCACCACCAGCCCCACCAAGAGGCTGGACAACAAGCTAACACCAGCCATAGTCAACCAAAACAATGCACCCAACATCGATGAACAGCAGTTCCATCGGCAAAAGAAGACAGCCAAAGTCAGACAGATGCAAACCGTCGAACCCATGGATGTCTCCAACAGAGATGAAAACGTACATAATGAGCACAAAACACCAGAAGAAGAGGGTCCTCGCCCACCACCCTGCAATAGGGTATTACCACCACTAATGATAACCTATGCGGGATCGTACCCATAAATATACAGAAGACTACAAAGCAAGTGCTCCAAAAACATCAGTGCTAAGCCTCAGGGGATTGACAAATACAAAATTAACACATACTGCCTAGAGGATTACAAAAAAAAATAGCGGAAGAACTTGGTAAAGCTGAGGTGCCAGACTACACTTTCAGCTAGGAGCCAACCCGTAATCTAGAGGTAGTATTACGTGGTATCCCTGTAACAATGCCAGTGGAAGAAATAAAGACCGAATTAGCTCTATCAGGATTCGATGTAACAACAATATCACAGATGAGAAAGCCTGGAACAGGTTACGTAATGCCACTGTTTCTAACAATTTTACCTGAATCTCTAGAGAACAGAAAAATATACCAAATAAGAACTATGCTTGGCCTCACGATAAGCGTGAAGAAAATGAGGGCCACCCAAGGACCACCTCAATTCCATCGTTGCCAGGTGTTTGGCCATATACAAAGAAGCTACAACATGCCTGCCAGATGCAGCGAGCAGCACCCAACCACAAATTGTGAACTAAGGAAAGGAAGTGACAGTATAAAATGTGCTAACTGCGGTGGAGGCCATGTCGCATCTTACAGAGGTTGTCCAGTGGCTAAAGAAGTTCTACAGTGGCTGAAAAACAAAGGACCATCACCTCCAAGCAACAAAAGGCAACACATCCCACCTGAAAATAAACAATCAAGGATGCCACCCCCTCCGTCAACCAGTATGGAGAACTGGCCGCCTCTGCCCGCCTTGGATGAAACGACATTAACAAACCCTACGTAAGTACCATCGAATCACCACGCCACCAACAACCTGTCCTCACTAGAGTTTTGCTAGATGGTAAAAATACTGGAATCGATGATGATGATTATTCACAGCATAACAACGAAATTGCATCAGTTGACACAGCAGCTATTGGAGCTCACATCAGTTCCAACAAACCCAGCAGCAAACACCTCCCAGCATGAATAGGCGTAGACAGTTAAGTAGTCTGTTGTTCTGTACATGGAATGCTAATAGTGTATTCCAACAAAAGAGAGAACTTGTCGAATTCTTACAACAAGAGGAAATAGACGTATGTTTAATTGCGAGACCCACCTTAAGCCTTACCTCAAGTTCACTGCACGAAACTTCCGCACATATAGGGTCGATCGGCCAACAGCAGGAGGCAGCACAGTACGGTCATCACTGGCACTTCACCGGATCCTTTTGCCACCGATGAATTCTATCGAAGTCACGGGCGTAGCTGTGTAGACTAGCGTTGTCCCAATCAGTATTATAGCAGTCTACCAGCCGCCACGCCATCAAATCGACGAAGCTGACCTGGAAACCTTACTATCAGTTCGCAGGAAGCTGCTAGTAGCTGGCGACCTCAACGCCAAACATCAGACTTGGAACTGCATATCCACAAATATCAGTGGCAGAAAACTCCTGGCTCCATGGCTGTGTTGTTGTAGCACCAACTGTCCCCACACACACCCCATGGAATCATCATCACTGTGGTGAAATTCTGGACATAGCCATCACGAGGGAAATGCCGGGTCCTCTCATGGCCAGAGTAGTTAACCGCCTTTACTCTGACCACAAGCCGGTACTCTCGACATGCCAAATCTAGAGCCTACATGGCAAGAAGAGACTATCTCAAAGCAAACTGGCCAATCTTCAGAGAACGCCTCACAGCAGAATTAGCCCAACTTGTAGAAGACGAGAATGCTGACACTGGACTCTAACGGCTAACGCAGTGCATCAAGCATGCAGTGGACGAACCCGCACCCATCCGCCAGGCCAGAAAGTTGCAGAAAGGACTCCCGGCAGAGATTCTTACTATCATCGCCGAGAAAAACAGAGCTGCATGCACATGGCAGGAGACTAGAAGGCCGGAAGACAAACGCCAGCTGAACTGCTTGATCAGAGAAGTCAAATCCCGTGTCATCGCCCACCGAAACAGTGAATGGGACGCATGAGTAGCGACACTCCAGGAGGAGGACGGAACGACTTGGAAGGAAACTCGAAGGGTAATGAGAAGAAAACCACAAATACCTTCACTACACACCGAAGCTGGCATATGCTGCAAGCCAACAGAAAAAGTCGAAGGTCTTGCCAACACCTTTGAGCAAAACTTCCAATCTGTCACACAACCGCTAGACGAAGATCACATCGGGCGCCACCTACGTCGTTACATGACGGATAAAGGAGGTGACGATGAAATCGGGCGCATTACCAGGAGAGAGTTTCTGGAAGTGGTGTCACATCTGCCACCTGACAAAGCATCGGTGGACGATGGCATCACGAATAGAATCCTCAAAAACCTACCACCTGAGGCCATCGATAGATTGGTTCGACACTTCAACCACATCACTGAAAGCGGCACTTTTCCCTCGGCTTGGAAACATGCAAAAATCATTGCACTTTCCAAGCTGGGGAAGGACCCGAAGATTGCTCAAAACGACAGGCCGATCAGTCTTCTGCCAGCTATAAGCAAAGTGTTCGAACGCATCCTACTAAAACTCCTCCAGACTCATATCCAAGAGGGCAACATGGTGCCTGCAGAACAATATGGCTTCAGGACCAGCCACTCCACGGTGCACCAGCTGATGAGGGAAGTGGAGACAGCAACAGACGCATTCAACTACAGGGATCACTGCGGAGTGGTCCTTCTTGACGTGGCCAAAGACTTCAACTCAGTCTGGCACAAAGGCTTATTATACAAGCTTGAGACACTAGGTGTGCCAGGCCGTTCCTAAAGTTGTTCTGCAGCTACTTGCAGAAACGGACAACGTGAAATTCATCGTCAAAGTGGACAACGCGACATCCTCACTAAGATAAATCCATACTGGCGTCCTGCAGGGCAGTGTACTCGCTCCAGTTCTATACAGCTTATACACAGTCGACCTGCCCATGTGGCAGCTAGCTGAGACAGCTCTATACGCGGACGACACCACAGTCTTCACAGCTTCACTCTGCCCTGGGATAATTGGACGACGGATACAGGCAGCGCTGAATGATATAGAAGAGTGGGCTACTAAATGGAGAATTCATATAAATGCGTCGAAAAGCCAGGCCATCCTGCTGACGAGAAGAAGAACGCTGCCACGCCCAAGACTCGAGCTCTTCGGTGAGATAATCCCCTTGGTGACAACGGCAAGATACCTGGGTGTCATCCTAGACAAGAAGCTTACCTGGAAGGCACACGTCGACGATGTACGACAAAGAGTGCAGCGCCGACTGAGGAAACTATACCCTGTCCTAAACTACAACAGCACCCTCAACACCAGGACAGGTGTACACATCTACTAGGCGTTGGTGCAGCCACTGATGGAGTATGCCTCTCCAGTCTGGGCGTACGCCGCCACAACTCACATCAATACCCTCAAAAGACTCCAGAACCGAGCCCTCAAAAAGGCACTTCATTTATGATTGCAGTTTCCAACAATTGATTTACGTCAGGTAGCAGATGTGACAATGCTCAGGGATCGATACATAAAATTGGCAACCACCTTCTACAATAAGGCGCAAGAAAGCCCTAATCCAACCATAAATTCGCTAGCGCAATATGAAGTAAATCAGGGACCCCATAGGAGACCGCTCCACTTATTAAGATAAGTATACAATTGAGCCGTGCTCAGCTCGCATTGTTTATTTTCCCCGCCCTCAATTGTCTTCTGATGCTGGTTCCTGCAGAGCCCGCGTGCGTGTTTCACCCGTGAGAGCACGCTGTGGCCGTGGTGGTGCCCTCTACCGGCTGATGGAGTTGATTTTTGTGGTCACGAAACCGGGAAGTCAGTCGGTCGGCGGCAGCGGATTGGTTCGTTGGGCCTGATATTTTCCCAAATTGACTGCGACATTAGAGGTCTGCTGGTATAAGCGAGGATTTGTAATTTGACCAGGTGGCCTGGAAGTACTGCATGATGTGCATTTGTGACTCGACCGAGACGATTCCTCACTTGCATTAATCGAGGGAATTCCTCCGCTGTGCTTTATGTTTTCTGCCGATTGGGGAGCACGGCAGTGAGGGGGGGGGGGGGGGTGGGCTGGTGGTGGCTTCGAGGTTATAAATTGCCATTTTCTAGCACTGTCGGGTATTTGAGGTAGAATACCTGATGATCCCAACTACAAAGTGCGACTCTTACTGTATTCTTGTTAACTGTGCTTAATAATTTTGCTACGGGAATGGACAAAATTCCCCAATATGTGGTGCTAATCGTTCCCACCACCTTATCAGTGTGTGTGGGTGGTAATGACTTATGCACCGGTCTGTACACACTATAGTGTGTCAGAACCTTTTGGTAAGAACTTGATTCTTAAGGTTAAACTGAAGGACGCTAAGGAAAACTGATTCTGATTTGTTTAAAATAATTGATGTATTTTGCCTCCTGTGTACAAATTTGTGTTTTGTACTAGCTGTAAATTTGTTATATGATGGTAAATTGGTAAGAGCCTTCCCTGTTATATTACGTTTCTAAGCACGTAAGGATCTTCTGTTTGGGATGTTTAATACAAGTGGGATATTCTCATAAGCTTGTCATCGCATTAACATATATTTGTATTGGTACAGGATTTATTAAGATCATAATCTGCAAGATCGAAGCTTTCTTATGTATTATATTATTTGTGATATTCTGTATAAGTTTAATCGTTGACCATGATTCTTGTAATAAAATGTTTGAACAAGGTTTGCACTTTATAACCATGCTCCCACATGCTTCCCACTGAGTCCTTAGTGGCAACCACACATATCAACAATGGAAAAATATACATGCAAATACCAACAAAAAAATAATTAAAAATAAAAAATAATAACAAAAAATAATAAAAATAACAACAATAAAAGGTTACACCAAATAAAGCCTAGTAAGAAAAGAAAAAGAAAAATGTAAAAGAAAAAAAATACAGACCAGTAAAAATGAAGGCATTGCCAACTAGGCAAATCCTTCACCTAAGAATTCTCCAGCCCACGGGCTGGAGAAGAAAGTTAGGCTCTGGCTGGCAAAGCCAGTCGAGGCAGAGACAGTCTTCTGATAACAACTACAAGATATCTGATGAAGACAGCAGTGTCAGCTGTCGAAACATCATGTTTTTACACCACCATCTGGCTGGACACCCGAGAAGAATTTGTTGGACATTGTTGCTATAGGCAATCCGCTTTTCTCAATCTTACTAATCTTTACACGGAAATATGTAAACGGAAGGTTACTGTTTCTGCTACTAAGAAACTAGCTGTCTGGCTCAGAGACTTAGTTGACACATTTGTGATGTGGATACAGGGAGAAGTGAAACTGTTCAATTTTTAGAATGACATAAAAGGTGTACACATCAACATGATATTTCCAATGGAAACATGACCAGAATAACAGCTGCCTTTTCTTGAAGTGATGGAATAGAAACGAAGGGACTCACCTAGCCCACTCAGATTATGAAAACCAACACACATGGATAAATATCTTTTGGCAAACTCAAATAATCAATTGCTTCAAAAAGCAGTGGCAGTAAACGCACTGTTTGTTGAATACCATACGAAAGAAGCCATGAAACGAAAGAACAATATGTTTTACAAGCTCTCTAAAACAACAGATATTTAATTCCACGCATCCTCTGCCACAACAATTGAAACAGAGACTGGCTATACTCTGATTCAAAACCAACGCTTTTAGCGTCAATTACTAAAAAAGAATGATTTTAGATCAATGTTTAATAACAGAAATAAAATTAATCAAATAATTAGATCGGCCAAAGACCCATGTCTATCAACAACAACAGGCCAAAACTCCATGCCAATGTGAAAATATATAAATATATATTAATATTATTATAAATCTGTAAGCAAGCTGCGTTTGTAGTGAGGCTTGATCTCTAATAACGGAAAAACTACTGCATCAATTTGCATGGTGTTTCCAAATTTTTAAAGCTAATGTTGCTGATCAACATCTGCAGAAGTAGCTAACGACTAATATGTACCATGGGAAGAAGCAAGTTAGTAAAAAAGTTCAGAAATGTGAAACTGTAGACCACAGATAATTATACACATTCAGACGGTCACTCCTTTCATAAAGAGACCTGACAAAATTTAGGATTTCCCTTTTTTTTTTTTCTTTTTTTTTTTTTTACTTCTGCGATTCATTTTTCTGGACCGCAGTACTTCAAAATAAAAAGAATACGTGAATCAAGTATAATCAGCATTTACTCGTAACAGGTCTGTTGAATTACGAAAAAGATGAAAGTTGAAAACGTTGAAGACATGTATTGTCTCTGGTAGACTGTTATACAGTTTGTCTCGGGAACAAAATTGCTACATGAACGCTGTACAATACAGCCACAATAAGCCAATACTTAATACGAAATTCAGTTTTTTCTCGAAGAGCAATGTCTGAAAAACAGCTAATATAAATATCAGCAAGTAATAAAACATACTTCTTTCATAATGACTTGTGCGGAATTGCACATATTTGGAAGTACTTTATTCGATTAATATGTCTCGTGGCTATAACGTGCAAATATAACTAGGCATCCGAAAATTCAGGTACATGCGACTCAAATAATTACATAGAAAATACGGATATTGAAAGTAACTCAAATAAAAAAAATTTCATATCCTAATGCTACACCGCGTAAATTATTAAGCTAAAAGCATCGTCCCTTTGGCCTATAACAAAGCATATCAGCTGTCATCACTGTCCAGGTTGCATTTCAATCAATTTACAACTTGCGATAATTTTGCCACTCAGAAATAATTGCTTGAGTTACATGCACATTAGTACATATACTGTACCGTGATCCATTTTGACATTTTTGAATTAATTACATCTGACTGAAATAATGACAATAATGATACGACAATTTGAAACCAAGATTAACTCCAATTCACGTAAATTTCTATTTTAAAGTAGTAATAATTGATGGTGTATCAATATAAAATATCCAAACAGCAAAAAATAAATCAGAAAAAATTGAGATGCTGTGATTATTGGTAACGAATTTTTATTTCAAATATAACTAGGCATCCTAAAATTCTATTCTACACCGCGTAAATTTTAAAACTAAACCCGTTATGCCTGATGCTAAACAAAACGAGTCAATTGTCATCTGGTCCAGGCTCTTGTTTCGCCAGGTAGTTACATGCGACTGAAATAATTACATAGAAAATATGGCTATATTGAAAGAAACTTAAATTAAAAATGTTTCATATCCTAATGCTACACCGCGTAGATTATAAAGCTGCAGGCATCGTCTCTTAGGCCTATAACAAAGCATCATATCAGCTGTCAGGTTGCATTTCAAGCAATTCACAACTTGTGATAATGTTGCCACTCAGAAATAATTGTTTCAGTTACATGCACGTTACTACATAAACTGTACCATGATCACATCTCGACATTTTTGGATTAATTATATCTGACTGAAATAATGACAGTAATGATACGACGATCTGAAATCAAGAGTAGCTCCAATTCACGTAAATTTCTATTTTAAAGCAGGAATAATTGATGGTGTATCAATATAAAATAATACCAATATCCAAACAACAAAAAATAAAAAACAACAAAAATAAATAAATCAGAAAAATTGAGATGCTTTGATTATTCGTAACGAATTTTTATATTTCAGCACACTTCCAAGAGGACTAAGTCGTAGATTACTGCTATATTTACATAAATTTATGGCACCGCAATAATGTTGCAATCCTCGGTATCCACATTTAAAAATAAACTTTTTTTAGTTAAGTGTCATGGAAACAATATTTTTCATTATATCCACAGATACATCCTTAACAAAGCTTATACCTAGCTATATAATCCCAGGCAAAGTTTACACATAAAATCGCCAAAAAAAATTACACATAATGATTATAATATCAGCTTTCTTAACGTTACAACTGTTATATATCCATTTAAATTTTCGGTACCACGGTTAACGTGGAATCCTCCATATCAGCATTTAAAATATTATGTTTTAGCTGGGTTAAATATTGCTTTCAGAAATAATATTATTTATTACTACCACAGATATTCTATATTGTAACCAAGTTTATGCTCATCTATATACTCGCAGCCAAAGTTCACGCATAGTGATAATTGCAGCTATGAAAACATTTTAATTGTTAGTACTGTGAGTTGGGTAAGTATAAAAGTTTATGATATGCCCTTACGAAAGAGATCTAATCTGTTGGGGTCAACTTCTGCAGCTAAAAGATGTCACCGAAATCGGCTAAATGAGAGTGAAATAGACCGACAATGTCGTCTGCAACATCAAAGAGAACGAGATGAAATAGCTAGAGCAAATGAAAGTAACCTCCACCGAGAAAAGCGATTGACCTATAACCGGGTTCTATATGCTAAATCCATAGCTTCTGAAAGCGCACAGAAGAAAGAATGTCGTTTGAACCGTGAAAGCCTTTCTAAACAATAAATGTTTATACTTCGCACAATAATTACAACCACGAATTACTACTGTTAATTTTTCAGGAACCTTTTCTACTATTGAATCAATTGCATCACGTTAAAATATGAATAAAACAACTCTCTTACATCAGTATGAAAACCGAACCTAACGTATTAACCGAAACAAACGAAACTATTCAGAATACATTAACAGTTCATGCCTTTCCACGTTAATGTCTGATAAGAGAATGAAATCCATAAATAATTCTACACCTGCCAAGGCACGCACGCTTGAAGCAGCGGGCAAATGCTAGTATTATTATAAATGCAATATTAACTCTGTCTGTTTGCTACATTTTCACAACTAAACAGCTAAATCGAAATTTTGAAATTTTAAAAGAAAATGTTATTTGTTATTATGAAGGAAAATACTATTTTCTAGACAAATAACATGTTTTTTTTTGAAACTTTGAAAACTAGTTGTACACTGACCTGTCCACCACCTGTAAATTTCCGCAATGGAATATTGGTCGCTCAGGCCCTGTTTCTCTTGCAATCAATTTGTGTTCAAAAATTTCATGTATAGACACCGCAATGGCAGATGCATGCAAATAACATAACTAGGGAGCAATGTAATAAAAGTTGGAATCATGACTGGACTGGCAAAAGGCGAAGATGTGTTGAGTTCTCGAATCGCAGTAATTATAATGGACCTACCATTTCATTTTAAAAGGTTGGAGTTCCATTAAAACTAGCCTTTGTGTTGGCTGTCATTAATGCCCAGAAACATATACTTTAAAAATTAGGGGTACACTTAGAAAAGACGAATATTTCCCATAGGAGTTTTATGTAGATCTCGGGATTCCAAAGGACAGCAAAACCAAAAATTTTATGTTTAAAATGGTCCTTACATTAGAGGTCACTAGAAAGTTCCATAATATCAAACAAAAATCTGCCGGAGGAACTGTGGTAGGTAGTCTCTTACAGTTTCTTTCTTTCCTTAGTTTGTTGCTATTTTTAAACATTTTGTTAATTGGTTCTCTTCACGAGACAGGTTCAATGGTAGAATAGTATGTTTTTGGCTTCTGTTTCAAATTAGCCCGCCCGACTCCGTGCTTTTTGGGACAAATTTTACGTAACTTAAAGCTTTCTATGTCTAACTCTTGCATGAAAATTCTGAATCAACGCATGCCAAGTCACAGGTAACGACTATATGGGAATAAAAGTTAATTATACAAACGATATACAAGACAAGATCTACAAACAAAAGCGACTGTTTGTGACCACATCTTTCAAGAATAACACTCGGTGTTACTGAACGAATCGAAGGTATTAGCTAATTCAGAATGCTATTTGGCGCTTATAGTGCGAGAAACAGTGGACATTTTTAAACATCCACAGATACGAAGTAAACCAGAGAAATGTCTCTTGTATAATCATTCACAACGCCGCACTGAAAATCCAGACAAAGAAGGACAATATCCACTGTCCAAATTTAAAAACGTAAATCTTTGGAATATGGTTGGATTCAATGTCATTTTCACGAGTGTTCAGTTGTGTTGTGTCATAAAAATACAATATTGGCTATATAATCTTCATTAGGTTAAACACTAGTGATAGTTACTTAGCAGCAATACTCTGGGAAATTCTCTATTTACATGTATGGTTCTATTTTTTGTTTTCGTTGCCAACCAAAATATTTGTTCATGGATAAAGTAAACATTGCCCTAAAAGATGTCTGGGTGCTTCGGGCGAAATGTTGGCGTAATTAAAAATCAACATAACAAAGCTCAGCAGCTTAAGAAAAGAATAAAGGATGAGCTACAGCTGCTAAATCAATGTTTAGTTCGTACGGTACTTACTGATGGAGAGTTGTCTCAAAGAATCGGACTACTAGTAAATGCCGTCCATGACTATAATGTTCGAATTCTAGTCTGCGTGTAGGATGATAATTATGAATTTATTTTTGAATTGTTATCTCATAACTCACATTGCAATGGGACTACAGGAGTCAGAAGCAGAGTTAAGGAAAGAGGTTGAGGACTGGATGAACGCACTGAAAATACTGGAACAGAAGGAGAGGATGTTTTTAGGAAGGGAGGTTGGTGTTGAGGTTTCAATTTGCATAGGCCAAACTGAGGCACATTACGCCAATTGTCACTCTCCTCTATGGTAACAAAATAATACCGCCATTGGAGAGTGCAGCAGAATCTTGATGAGTCTCGGACAAAGGTGGCATGATCAAATATAGGGGAGAATGAAAGGGGCTGGGAGTCTAATAGAGCTGTGATCTGATAGAAGAATGAACGAGTTTAACCACAGGCATAAAATGGTAGGCATCTATTTATGATTCATTATCTACCAAAAAGTAATTGGACACCTGTCCACAATGTTTCCTTGGTGGTTGTCACATTGTTATAATCTCGTAGGGCCTGGAAGTCACTCACAACGTGCTGCATATACTTTCCACTTTTGCAGAATAAATGCAGCCGTTGATTTGGTCCTGTTAACCTTCACTGCAGTACGAGTTCAATGTTTGATTTCGCCGAAAGTCCTAAAAATTGGGAAACCACGGCAGTAACGGTTTTAAATATTCTGATATAAGTTAATTATTTGCGGATTATTATATGATAATAGCCATCTGTAGCATAACAACATGCCTTTAGGTGCGAAATAGGGATAAATCACATTATTGGCTTCGCCTTAGAGTCACACATCAACAGCAACAAAAAAACCAAAAGCATCAGATATTATTACGCAACCTCTGACATCATATGAAGATACAATATCGACAACACAAGATCCTGAGAGAAGCCCAGCTGTTGAAACTATCTCATCACTAGTTTCTGATTTCCCCATGAGAAAGTTGCATATTTGATTTCACAAACAAGTTAAAACTATACCATCATCAGTTCCGTCTTATCATGCAAGAGGCTATCTTAATAGAATTGTAGTTAATTACCCTTACGTCCCCCATATATGAAGTTTATATACAATAAATATGTTCGACACAAATTCCTATATTTAAAAAAAAAAAAATGGTGGCCTTCAGATGATCAGCCATATAATCAGTTAAGTTAGCTGACAGAGGAGTTAGATTGTGGCATGTATCACCATCAATTTGAATACTCTATCAAATCGAACAATGTATGGATCAAGCATCATCACCAGGAACAGACCCAACTGTGAAAACAAACCATTAATAAGTCATTCAATTGAAACGATGAGTAATAAAGACTCAATTTCGCACAGACATTTTGATGAAGTATTAAAAATTGTAAATATTTTGCCGAATTATCCATAGTATTCACAGGGGATATTTGTCTGCTCCATTTGATGCTTTGCTTGTCACCACCAGCAAAAAGCATCAGCCCAGTTGTCAACCAATCTTGAATTATTATTTCACATTTTGAAAGTCGAGAGATTCTTTCTAAACAGATATCTTTATTTAAGAAAAAGAATCACCAAGTTTGGATTAAACTGGAACACTGTACAGTAAAAATGTCATAATTTCATATTAACATCACGACTTGGTGGGAATATCACTTTTTAACACTGAGATACATGGATTTCTGTGGTTGACAACAAGCATGCATATGCAACGTCTGTATGCATACCCCACGTAAATAATTCTTTAACATTTTTATTTACAATTCACAAAATTGTGGGCAATGCTCAGCACCATAACTTATCTCTTCGCTGGCATTCGAATCCTGAATGGTATAAGGGAAGAAGGAATTTATATAAGCATTAGTGCGGCACCTATTCCTCTAATCTTTCTTTCCTGTCATTGCAACCCAAATAGGTTGATGTAAGATGTATTTCACCAAACTTGTAACTGAAAGAGGGTATACACGTCTTTACCAATAAGATCAAAAGAAGTGTGCATCCTCTATCTTACATAGACTCCTAGCCCAATGTACTAAATAATTCTGAGATGCCTTTGTAAGGACTGCAGCAAGCGCTTACAAAGCGAGTGGCTCTTCTCAGTACTGTCAATCAACCCGTTACAAAACAAATCCCAAACGGCACAGCAGTAGTTCAAATGTGGAAGCACAAGAAATTTGTATGATATTTTCTTTGTTTGTTCATTACAATTTTCAAGATTCGACCAATGAATTGCAAACATCCAATAACGACATTATACATTCATTCAATGTTATCATTCCTGTTTTTTTTACATAAAAACTCATTGAACATGCCATCAACATGAACCCCCCGCCCAGAACCAAACATTATTCCTACAGTATATTTATTTATTCCAACAGAAAACCCATTTTTTATTAATACATCTTATGATAACTATTTAGTAAACACAATTATCACTATTTATGAACAATTAGTTACAGTGAAAACAAGAAGATGACAGAAAATAGCAAGTATAGGATAGTATTACTGAAACTAGAAAAATAATTACACAAGAGGAAATTACTAAATATTCAAAAACTAATAATAATACTCAACATACAACAACAGAAAAATAATTTTTTTATAGGAAATAAGAGACAGTAATTGTACTAAGGCCATCATTGCTGACTCCACTCATGTATGAGTACTCGCTTGAAAACAACAACACTGTAAATGAAAAAATCAAGTTCAGGAAGTATTCTGTTACCTAGTCTCTGTATGCGTTCTAGAGCACTGCTAGCCTCATAGTTCATGCCCAAATAACTCTCTCAACCATGTACCAGATGGACAATGAAAATACACGTGTCTGAGAATTTCAGGGCAGTCTATAACACCTGAGATTACTTTATGTAAAAATAAGCCACCATGAACATTCCGTCTCAACTCCAAATGATGGAGGCCACAGTAGGTTCCAACAGCATCCAACAGAACGTCTTTGTAATGAAAGCCCATGCGACAACCTATAAGCCGTATGAACTTATATTTAAGATTCTGAATCTGTTGAATTAGAGTGATCTGAAGAGGCGAACATACATTGCTGCATATTCAAGTATAGGACATACATGAGAACAGTACAAAAGCCTGAGTGTTTGATAATATTAATAAATCTGGAAATGTGTTCCAGTAAACCCAGGCACTTGGAGGCCTTGGCGCATAAGTTGTGGACATGTTCTTCCAGATTGAGATTGTATATCAGAAGAACTCCTAGGTCTCTTACAGTTGTGCAGTGACTCAGTAGCTGATTTTCCATTTCATATTCAAAATGTAATTAAGACTTGGTGCACTGTAAAGTAATGCAGGAACATTCATTAACATTAAGTTTCATTCTGTTTTGTTGACACCACTTCACAATAGCTTTTAAACAATTCTGAAGTTCTAAGCAGTCATCTCGAGTCATGATTTTCTTAAAAATCTTAATGTCATATGCAAAGAAAAGGTAACTGGCAAAAAGTCTAACAATATCATTTATGAAAATATTGAACAGCAATGATCCCAGGTGTGAACCTTGAGGTACTCCAGAAGTTGCTGCGAAAGCAGATGACAATTAGCCAAAAGTCTTTACAATCAACCTTCTGTTGCTGAGGTAGCTACAAAACCAATCCAATAATTTACCAACTATGCCATATTCCTTCAACTTAGCCCACGCAACCACCTATAAGCCTTTTGAACTTATTTTGAAGATTCTGAGTCTGTTGAATTAGAGTGATCTGATGAGGCGACCATATAATGCTGCAATACTCGAGTATAGGTCTTACATGAGCACAGTACAAAAACCTGAGTGTTTGAGAAGGTGGGGATGGCTAACTTTATCAAATGCCTTTGAAAAGTCAAGATATATAACAGCAAGTTGTTTTTGCTCACTAAATGCTCTAATTATTTCATTTTGAAGAATCTCAAGGTTAGCTGCTGTTGATTTTCCAGGAGAGAAACCATGTCTCTTTATAGTAATTATGTTACGAAACATGGGATACATTTTGTTTAGCACCAACTTCTCGAAGATTTTTGATAACTCCGATTGTATAACAATAGGTCGGTAGTTCTAAACATCTTCCTTCAATCCGCATTTATGGACAGGCACAAATACGTCTGGAAAAATTCCTGTCTTTAGAAACCTGTTAAACAAGTTTTTCAAAGGATGGCAAAGCAAGACTCTACAATATTTCAAAATATTAGGTGGTATTTGATCAGGACCACAACTCTTTGAACAGTTTAGCTCGCCCAATGCTTTGTAAACCTCTTCATCGATGACTGAATGTGTACTCAGACAATTATTTTTACTGAAATGGATATTGGAAGTAGGTGAAGATGGAGGTGTAAATACTGAAGAGAAGTTTGTGCAAACAAATCAGACATTTGCTGTGGGTGGGAAGTGAAGTGATTATTAAATATTAACGTCTTTGGTGCTCCTTCAGCCTTGCTAATGTTACGGATGAAATTCCAGAATAATTTAGGATTCTAAGGTATAGTACATTGCACATGTTCAACATAGTCATTGAAATATTTTTTTACATAAGAGACGAGATTGGTCTCTTAATTTTGAAAACAGGACAAAGTACTCAATATCAAAAGTCTGCTTATAAGCTTTGTGGAGTCTTTTCTATGACCATTTGTAGAAGCTCTGCAGAAAACCAACTTGGGAATTTTGCCATTCCAGTTTTTTTCAGTAGTGTATATTTGAGCACAATTCACTTCAATATGTTTGTGAATTTTGAACAGAGTGTCAGTATCGGTGGATAAGTAAAGGGATTCAAAAGCAGATATGTCCAAAGAAAGAAGACGATCAAAGACTTCTACTAGATTAGACCTTGCAAAGTCAGGAACAAAAGTGCACTGGTGATCAGGCAAGGTAGATTCTACAGGGTGAATAATATTCAATGCTGGATGCTGGAGGTAACACAGAGCAACAAAGGGTAGGTGTCTTCTTTGATAGTGACATTGGATGAGGCAAATACTAAGTTTAATAACACACCCCTAGAGTTCAGGATATGGTTACACTGTTCAACATCCAATAAACAAGCTAACTCACAAAGCATTTGAGGAGAGGCAGAGGAGAAAAGTGGTTCTTTTTTTATCCAGTCAAGATGTGGAATGTTAAAATCACCAACCAGAATCGCATGTGATGGTTCTACCTGTTGGTCAGCAATCACTTTTCCACCACCTGACAGTAGTTGGCATGTACATCGAGAGGCTTACTGGGCGGAATATATACACTGCTCAGCAAAATGTATCACACAACAGATCAGTTGATAAAAATATAGACTCCAATAATAATGGGGACATTGCTTCAATACATTTAGAAGGCATTTTGTTATTCACTGCCTCAAGCACACCATCATCACTCTATTTAGAACTAGTTTGAGAAGACCGGTAACCCCTGTACACAGAGTGATTTGTGAATCCAAGTTCAGCATCAGAAATATCTGGAGAAAGATTGGTTTCAGCAAGTATAATGACATCATAAATACATGTAGCTAAGGCTAATCTTAATTCTTTTAGTTTTGTCTGAATTCCATTAACCTTTTGATAGTACATATTTATGTTGGTTTTTCCTTTGGATTTAATTACTTTTTTGCATTATTTTGGGCACTCCATTAATATATTTTATAGGGAGACCAGTTTCACCTACTTTGGTGCACTACTCGAGTTCAGCAAGAAGATTAACTAAGAACAATCACTCCTTAGGAGTTCTGTCACTGCCAAGTGAGATTTCAGAAAGAGATGGGTGCTTGCATGCAATTTCATTTTGCTTAAAACCCTTCAGAAATGTTACAGCAACGCCTTGGTATTTAGTACTAATTTGAGTGGTCTTGGCCAGATGTAGATTTCTTCCCCAACCGAAAGAATGTGACAAAATCATTGATATTAACACCAGAAGCTGTCATAATGCACTCGATCTTGGACTTGTCAAATGCTTTTCTTGTGTTGTTGTCATTGCTTCTAGCTTCCGGAACCTTGAAGATAATGACATTTTTGGTCCTGTTTGACCTGTCATTGAACTCGGCTATTATATCTTCAGAATCACTAGTTGTTTTTGACAGATGTTCACTAATGAGTTCAACACTTTCTTCCAAAGTCGAAACCTTAGCTTCGATACTGCTAAGATGTGGTTCTAGGTCAGCAAGCTGATTCTTGAGTTTTTCAATGTTTTTCCTGACACTGTCAATTTCCTCCTTGAATTGATTTTTGGTAGTAAGCGATGACACTTTCTGCAGCAGCAGGGTGATATTCTCCTACATTGAGGCCGAAATGCCTTGATTTGATAATAAACAATCATCTCTGTCGAATGTCCAATTATTATTTTCACCTTTTGCAGAAGAATGTTCTTTTTTGCTCATTCTGAAGCATTCAGGATGGAACCTTCGCGAACAGTTACTATTGCATTGTATCGCTTTACTCAAAATTGGTTTGAGGCAACACGGACAAATATCTTTCTTGTTTAGGGGTGCCATTGCATTCACACCAGGAGTTGAAATTACGCTTGATAAGAATAAATGATCAGAAATGTGTTATACACTCAAGTTGATATGAAGAGATCAAAAAAATAATTATAATACTAAAAAGACTGAAGTTTCTAACACAGAATACGGAAAATTTTGAATATTTATAAACTGAAGTTATTGCACTGTTATTGCTTCTCTTTCGGAAGTGAAGATCACTCGTCATAAAGTAAACGAGTACAACTTTTCTCATCAGGTAAGAATTTCAGTTACCAATGTTTACAAACGTCGTCACTTAAATTTCACAACTTGGAGGGTATGTATAGGAGCATAACATGTTTGGTTCTTCAAACAGCTAAACTTCACATACGAATGGATAACAGAACATGCAGTACAAACAGCTGATTAATTATCTGTCTTAAAGAAACTTAAGCACTGCACATATACTAATTAAAACTGTGAGATACTCAGAGCACTAAATTTTCACAACTAATATAAACAAACCAAAGATGATTTTTTTTTGTTTCTACTCTTAATGACATTTAAAAGTGTTAGTAAACCATCCACATTCACAAAAGCTTGATGTAATCTGGTAGGCTAGAACCGGTGTATATATTTGATTTTTTAATATACTCAGTACTGAAATGGCAACTCACAATTACACTCGAATATTGTGGAGTGTCATGGTTCAAATATCACTGTGATTAAAGTTCAGTACAATATGAAGACAGACCGTGCATCCAGTTTGGTCACTTAATCCCATCTGCCAACGTTAACTTATTATTTATTATTGTTAATTGTTACTTTATGTATTATTATAACAATGATGGATGTGTTTTAATTATTGTATCCACATGAAATAGTATACTTTTTTCAGGAAGTACTCCTTGAAGCTACTTATTCTATTAAAGTAGATAAGATTCACAAATTCCAATCTGCGTGCCGGGGTTTTAGCTCAAGTCTTTTTCTGTTAGTATGAAGAAAAAGTCGGTAAAAGTAAGGTGACCAGACATCCCGCTTTTGGCGGGACAGTTTCGATTTTTAACAATTTGTCCCACGTCCCACAGTGTTTTAAAAAAGTCCCGATTTTTTGAAAGAATGCTTGACAAGCTAGTGAACGGCGGGAAAATGGGAAGGGAATATACGGCTTTCGGCAGCCATGTGGCTATTTCGCCAGGATATGAGTTTTATATTATTTTTGTTAATTTTATAATGTTAAACTATAATAAAAACAAATAATTGTTGAGATCTGATTATTGATAAGTTATTATCAAGAACTGCTTATCAAAGATCGCATTGTTGATCAGTTGTTAGCATTCGACCACCATTGTTTAGACATGGCATTTTCGATACTGACAAGGACGAAAACATTTTATAACTGCCTCTCAGACGATACACATCGTACTAATGATAGTTAAACAAGTGATGTCAACATATCAGCTATTCAGGTAATTTAGGTAAGTAATTTATTTCATAAATACATAAATGTATGTTCTTGAATTTAGCAGACAGTACTCGTATTATTTATACTGTATTTTATAGAGGCGGCAAAAGAGTCTAGCGCCGGCCTTGGAAGTGAAACTTACGACTTACGTTACAGCAAATTCAGAACTTAATAGGAATGATGTGCAAAAATCATTCAATCATATTACTAAAAAATTTCTGTATAGTAATATTTGTGAAAATGACCTTTTTAACGAAATATCATTACTAAAAAAATTTATTGACAAGGAAAAGGTTAAATCTTGGTCTTTAGCAAAAGTCACAATAGAGAACAAATGATTAGAAATATTTCATCATTTTCAAACAAACAATGTTCCATACAATAATGCACTAAAAATTGTAGAATATGCGCTGTCCTTACCAGGCACTGAACGTGTTTTTACTGCGGTAAATAAATTGTGGACATCAGAAAAGTCACAATTAAGTGCTGAGTCTTTGAAAGCCATATGTGTGAAATATAATTTAACAAACTATTCTGAAAAATTTCATGAGCTTTTAAACAATGACAGTAATCTACTAGAAAAAAATTCACTGAAATGAGAAATATGCAAAAGAATAATATAACGCTATACATAATTTTTAATGTATTATATTTGTAAATTGTACTTATGTTGAAATTAAAATAAATATATATTACATCACTATCTTTGCGTTCTATAAAAAAATTTGTTGCTCCATGTAGACCACCTTTTTAATCTAGAACCCCCCCCCCCTCCCCCGTGAATGGTGTCCCGCTTTACCAATGTTAAAATCTGGTCACTTTAGGTAAAAGCCTTTTTCGTATCTTTTATGTTAGAGTCAAGATAATCTAATATGTTTGTTGATATGAGAGGCTAAAAAAAGAAAGTAGCTTAGCTGTTGGCTTTGAGTCGTTGATTTCGACTTTTCAAATAGTTATTTAAAACAAAATTATTTTACCTTGACTAACAATATACAGAAATAGGTTGTACAAACTTCTGGAGTAAGGCTCTATTGTTTCTTAAGACCTCTTCTGACAGGATGTAGTAGGAGGAAAAATAAGCCAATAATCAAATATGTTAACAAAACAAATGGTATCTATTGACTGAGCATGAATATCAGTCGTTGTAAATTCTGGGTATTTACCATAAGGATGTCGTTCATACAACGAGAAAACTGGGAAAATTCTGTTTCATGTAGCTCTTGTCCTAATACTAGCAACCATATATATATAGTTACGACATTTGATAATAAACTCAGCTGAAGAGGGCACATTGGGCAGGTGGCAGGAAAATGTACAAAATCCTTCTTCATTTAATGGGGAGAGTGATAGGGAAATGTACAAGAGAAGTGGGATAATTCGTTTTCAAAACGTTTGTTGGACCATTGTTTAAATATGTGGTGTTCTATGGGACCCTATTGAGATTTCAGAATGTCACACAGCTCCATCCACTGGTACAATGGTTTGGGGACAACCAACACCAACAACAGTACTGAGTTGGTTGTTGATAAAGGCTCAATGACAACCCACCACTATGTGGACGGGGTGCTGTACCCTACTGTGATACCCTTCATGTCCATCAACCAAATCGCAGCTTCAAACAGGATGAAGCCCTTCCTCATATTGTGGCCATTGCAACACAAGCCTTCCAAGGGATTACGATCACAATTTGGACCAAACGGTCCCCAGATTTGTCCCCAATAGAGCACGTCTTGAATGCCATGAGTCACATGTTCACCCAGCACTAACTGTGTACGTAGCAACTGATTGTACAAGACATGCAGGCGTAGTGAGACATACCCCAAGAAGACATCTGAATACTTATTTATTCATTGTTCGCAAGAGTCCACGAATGTATAGTTCCTCAAGGTGAACGAAATTCTTCCTGACAACTGTATATCTGTTACTGATTTTGTCCTCTCTCATACACACACTCTACACATAAATGTATTCGCACAAAAATTGATGAATTATGCGACGTTCGAATAGACCCAAAAATGAATTGCCAGTCCACAGTTATGCTTCATCTTGGTGGTGTGTTCGTTTGTAACAATATTTACAACACTGTTAATAGTAAAAGTTTATTGATTAACTATGAATGACTTTTGGACTACTAATAGCAAAAACCAACAGGCATATCGGCCACGATAGCTTCCACCAGCTAATGACAGCACGTAAAAGACAAACTACCAACTCTTAAGTTTATGAAAATTTCTCTGTTGTGTTGCAGAATAAATACACTCCTATTACAAAGAGTGAAATTTCTAGGTTGTATATTGATCATAATTTAAATTTTAGGATGCATGTCTCTGACTTACTGAAGCGATTGGGTGCTGCCACATTTTCAGTTTGTACAATTTCAGCTATAAGTAATTTCCATTTGAGGAAATTAGTTTCTTTTGCTTATTTTCACTGCACTCAGTGGCGGCCCTAGGGCGGTGCGAGCGGTGCGACCGCACCAGGCGCCGTCATACGGGAGGCGCCAAAAATGCAGTGAGAGATTGTTAGGACAAAAAATGATTAATTAATTACATAATAACCCAGCTTGCTGTTCACATTTTTATATTTATACACTAATCACCCAGAAGAGTTTAGAAACATAAGAGCTTCAGCCTCGAGTTTCTCCATTCAAGAAAACTACAACTCATCCTATAATTAGTGCTCTCTGGGATCGCGGCACGCCTCCTGCACCTGATTCCTGCCTTTTCAGCTGTAGTCCTGAAGTTCATTCACCAGTGGCGGATCTACGAATTTTCTGAGTCGGGGCAAAAACCTGCGACTGCCGCACCTTCAAATATGAATTTATTAATTTGCCGCCCGCAGCAGTTTAAAACTGTTCTTTGACTCTTCCGCCCCTTGAAGGTTGCCACTCAGGACAGTAGAGCTAAGAAAGAAGGTCACTTCTCACAAATTTGTCATTTACTGCCCCTTTAAACATGATTTTTTCACTAGAGGTAAGTGCCCCGGTTGGCCCCTCCTTCCTCGCCCTAGATATGGCACAGGTATTTGCATGTGGTAAGATTCAACCTACTTATCTATTTCTACAATGTTAAACCTTAGATGATTGCAATTTACATTGGTAGCGCAAATATTTACAAAATGTAATATCTCTTTTATAGACATGTCGCTACCCCCTCCCCTCCCCCACGTTCTTATTATTTTTTTATTATTTTAAATCTAAACCCAGGCGAAAGCTTCAAAATTGCTTGCAAAATTTTTTAGGTTTGAGATGTCATCTGAATCGTTGTCATCAGAACTAGTTCAACACTTGATGGAAGAAAACTTATTTTATACAAGTTTTTCAGATGAGGCTCATGATGATAAAGAGCAGAATGTACAGTACAAGATGAGTTTGCTCTGGTCACAACGTCACCTACACTTGAAAATGGGGTACACCATCCATACCATCACCGTCGCCTTTTCAAAGTACAAATTATGATGATATTTCAAAATCGTCACTCTTCGACCCTGCAGTCAGTGATGAAATAATTATTTGAGCAACGAAAAAATCCAAGAAAAAAGTCATGAACATCATTTTTCAAATAAGCATTTTCAAATGGTAATGTCAAATGAAGAAATTTATAAAAGAAGATAAAGTATGTTCTTTTTACTCTTGTTTATTCAACAGAAGGTCTCACTCTTATTTGGAAAAAGAAGAATTTGATGATTGGAGCTAAGAGTATCTAAAAACTCACGAAACTTCCTCAAATCACCAGCACACCATGCTGAGTTGGATAGAAGCGACTAAAGAACTTCAGTGTAATAGACAAGCATTTGTAAATTCAGATTGAAAATAAAAAAAATTACAATGGGTTTCAAACGTTGAATGAATGATGTCAACAATATTATTTTTAAAGTGCAATAATTATTTTGATCTGAAACACTAAATGCTTCTAATAATGATAACTAACTGGGTATATTGCAACTGCTAGGAAAAAAAGGCACAGTGATGATGGAGCACCTCCGCCGTATTGCTAATGAGACTAATGTCTATTATTTTGGAAAATGTATTCTGAACGATTGAATTTCTTAATAAAATTTTGACTATGGTTAAGTCATCTTAATACTTTTCCATCATACTGAACTCCTGATGTCTGCCACGTCAAACAATTATCTTTAACATTGCCTTTGTTGACACTAATGAAGACGAAGTCAATGTTTGTGAGTGTTTCTTTGCTTAAAAGCCGGTAAGTGACTCTTCGGGACCTGGGAGCTGGACTCAGTGGCCTGTATTTTAATGATACATTGCAAAAGTTTGATTTCGATTGTCGAGGCCAAAGATATGACAGTGGATCCAAAATGATAGGAGGAAACAAAGGTGTCCAAGCAAAATCATGAACCAATAACTTCCCAAGCATTTTTAAATTTATTTAGCTGTCATTAAATCTGGTAATAGGAGAAGCCACCAAAACATCAAATAGATCAGTTTCCTTATCTGGATTTCCATTCTCCATTTTTCCATTCTCTCGATCAACAAAGCAATGGGAAGTGGTATCCACAAACTTAGAAGAACTATCGCCAAATTTTTTTTGCGAAACTTGTTTGGGGAATAGAGTTTCTAGCCTCCTACAGTTATTACTATTCATCAGTTTGTTGGGCCCCTCTGGAAATGAATTTTTCACTGGGAACAACAGAGCCAGATCATGGAACTATTTGAGTTCGTAGTTACAATGGTGATTTGTTATAATACATTTTTTCAAGAAAATATTGTAAGCAAGGCCATCCAGGATGAAAGTGAATTAAGAAGCACTTCACAATTGCTGGAAAAGAGCTCGGAATTTGAGAGAGTATCGGGGTTATTCATCTGTTCTGATAACAGCTACAGAGATTGCTTCTCAGACTGGATCATATCCTTTTATTAAGCCAGTCAGATCCCAGATTTTTTGAGTACGAGGCCCTAGATGAGATCCCAAAGAACTGTTTACAATTAATTACAATTATTGTGTTTAATTTATTTAATTTAATATAATTGCATTGGAGCACAGGCTCCGGTGGCAATTTCCCTACACACCCATCTTCCCCCGTTCCTGCACCCACCTACATTTGCCCTCTACAAATTTTATCTTTAAATTCCTTCAAAGTTTTCGGTAAATTATTCATCATTTCTCTTGGTAACTCATTCCAATCCCCGACACCCTTACCTAAAAAAGAGAATCTTCCCACACCCTTGTGCCTGAAATCGAGTGCCAGCTTGTGGTCATGGTCATCTTTTCCCTTCCATGCACTACTTTTCATACCTATTGCAATATCTTTCCATGCCTCATCACTAGTATATGCCCTGTACACTCCCATGACCCTCCTCATCCTCCTCCTGTCTTGCAATGAATCCCATTCCAGCTCCTTTATCATATCCGCCACTGATTGCATTCTGCGATAATTTCCAGAAACAAATCTAGCAGCCCTTCTTTGCACCCTCTCCAACTCCTGTATTTGATATGTAAAATGAGGGTCCCATACTACACTACCATATTCGAGCAATGGTCTGACCAAAGTTTTGTAACCCAATTCCTTGACTTCTCTCGTACATCCCCTCATAACTCTCTCCAACAAGTGCAGAACTTTGAAACCTTTTCCTACCACCTGTCCTATGTGTCCTGCCCAGTTAAGTTTGTTATCAAAAGTAATTCCAAGATATTTGCATTTCAAGTCTTCAGCAAGCAATTCTTTTCCCATGTTATATTCATAATTAACCTTTTGTTTTTTATTTGTGTATCTAATAAGCTAACTCTTCTTTGCATTTATCTTCATTCCATGTTTACCAACCCAATTAGATATCCTGTCCAGATCACCCTGCAACTGTTTACAATCCTCTATCGTTTTGATTCTTTTATACAGCATTATGTCATCTGCAAACAATCTAATTTCAGATAGTAAACAATCAACACAATTATTCATTAGAATAATGAATAGCAATGGTCCCAATACACTACCCTGTGGCACACCCATTTTATTTCCACTTCTTTTGATACCACATTTCCTACCCTAACTTTCTGTTTTCTACCTTTTAAAAATTCTTCTACCCAGCAAATGACTTTCTTATCCACTCCAATGGTTTTTACCTTATTTACTACCATTTTATGGCTTACTCTGTCAAAACGCCTTAGACCTTATTTACTACCATTTTATGGCTTACTCTGTCAAACGCCTTAGACAGATCTAGTGCTACACTATCAATTTGGCCTCCCTTGTCCATTTCATCTGAAATATCTTGCATATATCCCACCAACTGAGATTCGCATGAATATCCTTGCCTGAAACCATGTTGCCTGCTTGAAAACCAATTACGTTCCTCACATATATTTCTGATGTGGTTGCATATCAATCTTTCCATTAATTTACCTACCACTGATGTCAAACTGATTGGCCTGTAATTCTCAACTCTATTTCTCACCCCTCCCTTATGTACCGGTACTACTATTGCACTTTTCCAGTCCTGTGGTAAGCAGCAAGTGTCTAGACTCAATTTAAATAATATTTCAAGATAAGGTACAATGTCACATCCGGCTATCTTTAAGATATCTGTAGTAATATTATCTTCACCAGCCCCTTTATGTTTTTTCAGCTTTCTTATTTCCTTCATGATTTCCTCAGGATGGATATCAAATTTTTTACTATCATCATTTCTAATTGTGTTGTTAAGCTCGTTCTCCGAATTAGACCCTCCTGTTTCTGATTCATTGTCCCTAATGCTTTCACTGAACCAGTTACTTAAAATCTCTGCCTTTTTCAAATCGTCAGTAACTTCTTCTCCATCCTTTTCTATAAGTATCTCTACATCCTCCCTTCCCCTCAGTTTCCTGATATAGCCATAGAAATTTCTAGATGCATCAGTCAATGGTCCCCCTGCACTGACAATACTCTTCATAAACCCATCTTTAGCCATTTTCTTTGCTGTTATTAAGTCCTTGTTTAGTTGTTTTAAATATTCCCTACTACCCTGCTGTCTCTTAACTCTGTTATGTTCTTTTCTTACCAACCTCTTTAACCTCCTCACTTCCCTATTATAGTACATAGGTTCTCTACTTCTCTTTATTTTTTGCTTTGGAATAAATTTTTCTTCCCCCTTTCTTATTATCTCCTTGAACTCTTCCCACCTTGACTCTACTGTACTTGAGCCTTCCTTCCATTTGCTGAATTGCTCTCTGAAATATCTCCTCAAATTTGAAACCTGTGCCTTTTTATAATTGTACCTATATCCCCCTTCAATTTGGCTGCTGGTTTACTGAATCCTCTAATATCCATCAGAACTGCTTTATGATCACTTATTCCTTCAGTTACTTGATACCTCAATAGGTTTTCATCGGGCTTAATTAGAAATATATCCAAAATATTTTGTCCCCCAGTGTTTTGCTCAACCACTTGTGTAAATCCTCCTTCCCTTATTAAGATATTTGCAAATCTTTGTTCCCTTGTGTTATTTATCTTATTCCCTTCCCAGTTTACACCTGGTAAATTTAAATCCCTGCCGATGATGATCATTCTATTCTCACCTCTGAAATCTGAGTATGAATTTAATTTCTCACCAAGAGCCTCATCCTCTTCTGTTTTAGCATACAATCAGTACAACTGAGAACACCTTGGTCACTCAATTTTCACAACTATCTAAATTTAATGATACAGTGTCGTTCTTACACATTATCAAAACAATCCCTGAATTGGAATAATTCTGTGCCGATTTAGAAGTGAGTTTAACTAATGGAGGATAATGTGAGATATCAGGTTGTGAATTGACTGAGCAACTTTGTAATTGAAACTATTGTTAATGGTGCTTGAATCAGCAGAACCAATAAAGATCAACTAATGAAACAAAATAGTTGGCAGAATATATTTTCGAATGTATGGACTGCACTTTGAATTTTACTGACAATATCTGTAACTGTGCTAAAGGAAAACGAAATTTTAGTAAATTAAAACTTATTTACGGTAAACCTCAAGCAATTTTATCTATAGAAAATAAAATTGCCAAAGGACAAAAACAAGGAAGTTGGTAATCTAGGCCTTATAGTTATGATTTTATTTCCTCATTTGTTTGTTTTAAACACTTTTATGACGTACACGTCATGTCAGCATTGTATACGCAATAGTGGCATAAATAAACCTTTTAAAACATACAGTGTTCTTTTTTACTGTTGATGTTTCTCATTCATACCATTGATTTCCTATAGAAACCTTTCTGAAGTTTTCTGCAGCTGGCTTGGCTTGACTGGAATTCATAACGCATTCATATACGAATTGGTATTCGAATCCCACGGAAACTACTTTTTCGATCTGGTTCATTTATAATTTTACGAGGATGTAAAAAATGTATGTTATCTTCAGTCTGTCTATATGGACACCTTAATCATGAATAAGCGATTGCACATTTGAGGCACCACAATGAAATCTCGCACCACCTTGGAAAATTGTTAGGGACGCCTCTGATGGTATGCAACACAACTTGGTATTATAGAAAACTTCAGAATATTAGAGAACGAAATGTTCTCAGCAGCAGACACAGTGCAATCAGACCAATGTTTTGGGGTTATTTCTATGGACTCCGCGCATGTGCAGTAGGTGACAAGTTTTTATATGAGGTTTCACATACTGTATTTAGCATTATTTCGTCTCCATATAATCCTTCCTCCATGGACATAATAGGTTTCACTTACAAAACGCTGTTACCACATAATATTAATATATCAGAGATGTCCTGGAGAAAATAGCAAAAACAACGTCAGTGTGATGTCAGTCCTGAGATGCTAGGATTGGCAACAGATGAACTCTGCTGTGAGGCGGTGGCTTCGAGGTTATAAATTGCCATTTTCGAGCACTGTTAGGTATTTGAGGTAGAATACCTGATTATTCCAAATACAAAGTGCATCGCTTACTGTATTCTTGTTAACTGTGCTTAATAATTTTGTTACGGGAATGGACAAAATTCCCCAATATGTGGTGCTAATCGTTCCCACCACCTTATCAGTGTGTGTGGGTGGTGACGACTTATGCGCCGGCGTATACACACTATAGTGTGTCAGAACCTTTTGGTAAGAACTTGATTCTTAAGGTTAAACTGAAGAACGCTAAGGTAAACTGATTCCTGTTTGTTTAAAAATAATTGATGTATTTTGCCTCCTGTGTACAAATTTGTGTTTTGTACTAGCTGTAAATTTGTTATATGATGGTAAATTGATAAGAGCCTTCCCTGTTATATTACGTTTCTAAGCACGTAAGGATTTTCTGTTTGGATGTTTAATACAAGTGGAGATATTGTAATTAGGGATACTCTCATGGCTTAACAGGCTTGTCATTGCATTAACATATATTTGTATTGGTACAGGATTTATTAAGATCATAATCTGCAAGATCAAAGCTTTCTTATGTATTATATTGTATTATATCATTTGTGATATTCTGTATAAGTTAATCGTTGACCATGATTCTTGTAATAAAATGTTTGAACAAGGTTTGCACTTTATAACCATGCTCCCACATGCTTCCCACTAAGTCCTTAGTGGCAACCACACATATCAAAGTCATGTTAGAATCATTAGTGAGTTCATTCAATTTAACTCAGGTAGTTAATTTTACAACTAGAATAATGAATAATAGTCACTCTGCTATTGGCTATGTTTTCCTAGATACCTCAAATTCAGTAATACCATCAAGCCATCCATCAATGGACTTTCAGATCACAATGCCAAGTTATTAACTATCAACACTTCAATAAGAACTAACTCTAAGAGTAATGTTTTAAAACTTTAGCATATAATAAATGATGAGTCCATTACTTGTTTTAGAAAGTGCCCCGATACCACAAATTGAGAACACATTTACAGTGCACAAGGTATGGATATAAAATACAACATTTTTAGTAGCATTGTATTAAATTACTTTGAAAGTTGCTTCTCCTTGAAAAAGTGTCATGCTTCTCAAAAACAACAAAAATCTTGGATAACTATTGGCATCAGAACATCATGCATTTATAAAAGGAAGTTGTATTGTCTCTAGGAACAGTGAGAATGCTAATGTTAAAACACATTACAAACAGTACTGCAAAATACTGAAAAAGGTTATTAAAGAATCTAAAAGTATGTACTACAAACATAAAATTCATGATTCTGAAATTAAGACAATTTGTAAAAAAGGAAATAAGAAAAACTAATCAAATAAGTAATGATATTTTTATCAAAGAAAATTCAGTAGAATCTAATTTTTCAATTTCCGACATATTTAATAAACATTTTTTATCTGTTGCTGATAAATTGACTGATAATAGTTCAGTGACACAGTATGGATTTTGTCAGAACAGGCCTCCAAGAAAAATTTAACTCTATGTCTGTAAAATTAGATACTTCAGAAAAACTCAAGTGGTTATGATGGGATTTTCAACAAAATTATTAAATTGTGCTCCACAGAATTAAGTAACATTCTAAGTTATCTGTTTAATATATATTTACTTGAGGGCACTTTTCCAGAAAGGCTTAAATATGCTGTAGTTAAACCACTCTATAAAAAGGGAGATAAGGCAGCCGTATCGAATTACCGACCAATTTCATTACCAACAGCCTTCTCCAAAGTATTTGAGAAAGCAATGTACAATAGAGTTTATGAACACCTTAAAAATAATAATACTCTAACTAAATCACAATTGGTTTTCAAAAGGGGCATTCAACAGAACAAGCTATATTTAATTCACTGACAATATTTTAGAAGGAATAAATGATAAATTAATTCCTGTGGGAATTTTTTGTGACTTATCTAAAGCATTTGGCTGTCTAGATCATAAAATTCTGATATAGAAACTAAAGTATTATGGTATAGATGGCATTGTTAATAAATGGCTTAGTTCTTACCTTCTAAATAGAAAACAGAAACTGTCAGTGGCGAATTTTAAGGCTGCCTTAAGAAGTCCACTGTTTTATGAGTGGGAATTAATCAGATGTGGAGTACGTCAGGGTTCTATATTGGGGTCACTATTGTTTTTAATATATATAAATGAACTACCTTGTGTTTCATCTAAAAACTCCAAATTTGTCCAATTTGCAGATGACACAAACATAGGAATTAAAAATACTCCAGGTTTATCTACAGAATACAGGGTGTCCACAAATGAATATCGGGGTTTTAATGCTTTATAAGATTTATTACATTATCCTTACAGTTATAAATGATATGTCAAATGAAAGAGCAACTCAAACAGTTTTATATACAAGCTTACAAGTGTTCTATGTGGGCACCATTTGTCACACGGCACACATCAAGTCTGTAGCCGAGTTCTTCCCAAACGTTGAGCAGTGTGTCTTCAGTAACTGTTGCAACAGCTGCTTCAATCCTCTGTCGTAATTCAAGGAGGTCAGCTGGTAACGGAGGCACATACACACGATCCTTGATGAAACCCCAAAGGTAGAAATCGCATGGCGTTAGGTCAGGTGAACGTGGAGGCCCGCATAGCAAGCTCTGTCATTGGGCCCCTTGCGGCCAATCCAGCGGTCGGGTACAGTTACGTTCAACCAACCGTGTACTTCGTTATGCCAGTGAGGTGGCGCACCATCTTGCTGGAAAATGAAGTTCTCTGGTTCATATTGTTCCAACTGAGGGAAGTGCCATTGCTCTAGTGTATCAAGGTAAGAAGTACCAGTTACAGTCGGTTCATCAAAAAAGAAAGGTCCGTAAACTTTCCGCCGGGATACGTCACAAAAAACATTGATTTTAGGGGAGTCTTGTTGCACTTGTAAGATCTCTTAAGGATTTTCTGAGCCCCAGATTCGCACATTATGAGTGTTAACATGTCCACTGAGGTGAAAGGTCGATTCATCACTGAAGACAACATGATGTAGAAAATCTTCATCGTCATGTACCAACATTTCTTTAGCAAATTTGGCACGTAAACCATGGTCTGCAAGCTTTAGAGCCTGTAACAACTGCACAGTAACTACAGATTCAGTCTTTGCAAACTGTAAAACACAAAACGCTTTCTCTTCACTAGTCGCCATCTTTGCTACTACCGCATTCTAGCAGATCGCAGCGGAAACATTTCAGGCACATGCACACTAGTGCCAACGAACAAAACTGTTTGAGTTGCTCATTCATTTGACATATCATTTATAACTGTAAGGATAATGTAATAAATCTTATAAAGCATTAAACCCCCGATATTCATTTTTGGACACCCTGTATATTTCCAATTAGGTCTTTGAACTTATTAATAAATGATTTACAGCTAATGGCTTGTCTTTAAACTTTGATAAAACTCAGTATGTGCAGTTCAGTACATCACACAGATTAACACCAGATATAGACATAAAATTTGCAGGCCAGTCCAGTAGAGAGTGTGAAATTTCTAGGTTTGTATAGTGGTCATAATTTAAATTATAAATTACATGTTTCTGACTTACTAATCTGATTGGGTGCAGCCATATTTGCAATTCATACAATTTCAGCTATAGGTAATCTCCATATGAGGCAGCTAGTTTATTTTGCTTATTGTCATAGGGAATAATATTCTGGGGCAATTCTATACATAGAGACAAAGTGTTCAGAGCCCAAAAGCAAGTAATAAGAATTGTGTGTGGGGTTCGCAACAGAATTTCATGTAGAGCTGTTGAAGAAGTTAGGGATTTTAACAGTAGTGTCTGAGTATATATACACATTAATGTCCTTTGTAGTTACAGATTATACTTTATTTGAAACAAATAGTAAAATACACAATTATAGCACTAGAAGTAAAAATGATCTTCAAAAGGATTACAAGTCATTGTCATTTGTTAAAAAAAGGGTCCGATATTCAGGGATAAATATCTTCAATAAGCTCCCAATACATATTAAATGTCTAGCAGATGATAAGAATAAATTCATGAAAAAATTGAAAGAATTTTTAATTGACAACTCCTTTTATTCTGTTGAAGAATTTATTATTAAGGTTTATAAAAATAACTGCCAGTAACTTCTGTAAATGTAGTTTAGATAATTAATTTACCATGTATGCTATGACTGTACATATCCTGGTGTATTTATTATTTTGCTATGCATTTGTTTACAGTTCCAGGTGTGCTATGACTGTACATTTTCTGGTGTATGTATTCTTTTGTTATGGAATTGTTTAATGTACCATGTATGCTAGGACTGTACATCTTCAGGTGTATGTATTATTTCTTATGTAATTGTTTAATGTACGATATATGCTATGACTTTACATCTACTGGTATATGTATTATTTTGTTATGCAACTGTTTATCTGTAAATTGGCAACTTTTCACATCCCACAGAGCCAGTCTCTTACATTGGGAACAATGGAAAATGACTATATTGTATTGTATACTTAAAGGTCTGATGGCTCAGTAGTCAGTATTGTCAGTATTTGAGGTATCTGGTTCAAATCCCAGTCTTGGTGGGCATTTTCATAGACCCATAACCCATCCTTCAATTCTAGCACAGCTCTAAACATTTTATAATATTAAAGAACTTTTAAACCAACCTGGAATAAGGTAATCCATTATTATCCAACTTCTAAACAATAGATTTTGGTTACAAGATAATTTCACTAATTCTTAACACTTTTCGATGCAGTTAAGTAATTTTATGTATATATATATATATATATAAAAAAATAGACGTGTGTTTTCCTATATTTCACTTTTCAGCCACCACTACCTAACGCAGATCATTGGTGTTTGTGTGTGGAAGTAGCATGGAGTTTCCTGTCGTGCACAACATTGGTCGAATGTCGATAGCTGTGGGGATGTGGAAGATATGATGGTTAAAAGTAGTCGATGCATGGCATTTTCCTATTTCAACCAAAGACATGTGTCTCTGTATTTGCCACTCTGCTGCCACAACTACATAGCATAGACCAATGGTTTTTGTGTGTGGTACTGGTATCGTGACTCCTATCGTGTACTTGGTGGTTAGATGTCGATAGCTATGGGGGTATTGGTGATATGGTGGTTGAAAGTGGTTGACCTGCGGCACTTTCATATTTCTACTAAAAACGCATGTGCCATGGTGTATCACTTTTCAGCCCAAACTATCTAGCGCAGGTCATTGGTGTTTGTGTGTGGTAGTAGCACAGGGTCACTGGTCGATAAGAACGTTGGCCAAATTTCGGTAACTGTGGTAGTTTGGGAGATATGCTGGTTGAAATTGGCCGATCAAGGATATTTTCGTATCATGTACCATGGTGGTTAGTTGTCGGTAGCTATGGGGGTGTAGGAAAAATGGTGTTTGAAAATAGTCGACCTGTGGCACTTTCATATTCCTACCAAAAACGTATGTGCTATAGTGTATAATTTTTCAGCCAAAACTATCTAGCACAGAACACTGGTGTTTGTTTGTGGTAGTAGAACAGGGTCACCCGTCCATATCAACGTTGGCAGAATTTCGGTAATTGTGGTAGTGTGGGTAATATGGTGGTTGAAATTGGCCGATCAAGGATATTTTCGTATTTCGACCAAAGATATGTGTCTCCATATATGTCACTCTGCTGCTACAACTACATAGCATAGACCATTGGTGTTTGTGTGTGGTAGTGGTATCATGTCTCCTATTGTGTACTAATGTGGTTAAATGTCAGTAGGAATGGGGGTGTGGGAGATATGGTGGTTCAAATTGGTCGACATGCGGCTCTTTCATAATTCTACCAAAAATGTATGTGTCATGATGTATTACTTTCAGCCAAAACTATCTAGCGCAGATCACTGGTGTTTGTGTGTGGTAGTAGCACAGAGTCACCCGTCGATAACAACGTTTGCCGAATTTCGGTAACTGTAAGTGTGTGGGTGATACGGTGGTTGAAATTGGTCTATCAAGGATATATTAGTATTTCGAGCAAAGACATGTGTGTCTGTATATTTTACTTTGCTGCCTGAACTGCATAGTGCAGATGACTGGCATTTGTGTGTGGGAATAGCATCGAGTCTCCCATCATGCACTATGGTGGTTTGATGTCGGTAGCTGCCAATCCAAATTCTTTAAAAACACAAATGAAGTCATCGGTACCAGCTAGTTTCAAATAAAATCAATATTTTTGTTATTAGAAATCAGTATTTCAACATCATTACTCCTCCATTTAAACAGCCACTTCTTCCATAAACTAAAATAGAAATTAACTCGAAAAAGAACATTACCTGTCGACCTTATGTTACTACTGTAGGCCTATGGTTTCAACACTTAATTCTATTACACATCATGGGTGGGTCTAGCGAGGGGCAGTGGGTGTATGCTGCTCCCCCCCCCCCCAGATGAAAAATCAAGTTGCCTTCTATATACTTCCACAAGTGAAATGGCTCAGCAGCACTATCGGAAAGAAAAGAGTGGCTGTATGTTGCCCGATGAGTATGAATCGAAATTTCGTGAAAGTACACCATGAGATATTGACAACTAAAGTTACTGAAACATTTTCTGAGAATCCGAGATGATTAATGTTTACATAAAAAACTATATCTGAGTTACGATCTTAATTAACTACATAGAAGTTCTTGGATGAAATAGTTAGATTACTATGTTAATCAATAATAAAAATAGTTTCCTCAATATGTTTGAGTTTCAGTTTGTAATAAATCCTCATGTTTCAGTCCCGCACCCCATTTCCTCGAAAAAATATGAGTTGCTCCCCCCCCCTCCCAGTTCGGTTCTTACCCCCCTTTCCTTGTTTGGTTCTCCCCCCCCCCCCAGTTCTGATCCTGGATAAGCCCTTGTTACACATTAAGTTTTTAACCTGAGATCAGAATTATGACAAATGCCATCTCTTGACGTTAATTTTTTCTTTTTTTTAAATCTAAAATTAAATTAAACTAACAGCCAACAGGGCACTATTATTTTTTCAGCATCTGCTTCACACAATCTGACGCACTCTTTGTGGTACTATTTACACGATTTTCGCAAGTCGGCCATCCTCTCCTCCTCATAACCGAGGGCCGCATTCAAGCATAGGCTACATAGGCTGTGGCCTAAGGGGCCTGCACCAGGGGCGGAACCAGGGGGGGGGGGCTAGGGGGCTCAAGCCACCCCCAAAAGTATCTAGGTCCATCTCCGACATTGTAATTTTGGAGACTTTTTTTTTTTTAGCTTTACGGGTTTGAGGCCCAAGGAGACTGTAAATACTACCTTTTGCCCGACTCAAGCCCCCCCCCCCCCAAAAAAACCAAAATCCACTTATGCCAAGCCCCCTCCCCAAACCAAAGTCCACTCAAGCCCCTCTCAAAACAAAATCCTGGATCTGCCCCTGGCCTGCACCACAAAGGGGGGCCGTCCCGCACCACAAAGAAGGGGCCGGACCACACCACAAATAATCACTGCTATTAATTTCAGAGGCATTTAAACGTCTTGCAATGGTAAAAATTTCTGCATGTTCTGAAGCATGTAAATGTACTCATTTAGCATGTTTTTGAGCAAAAATGGTTTGTTGGTGGTGGATCGTGAGGAGGCAACCCTTTTCATCCATGCTATAAATTCTTTCAGAATGATTGTGGAGATCCAGGTCATGAAACAGTTGCCTTACTTTAGCAAAATGATCATACAACCATGAAATTTTTGGGTTATTATGCTCTGGTGTTATCTAATTTTAATGAAGATCCTGCATTTGTATGGTGACCTAACGAATGTGGTGTTCTGTTCAGTTGCCACATGAATAAGTAGAGTTTTCATTTCCTTGGCTGGGAAAAACCAGAAGAGGATAAACATTCTGAAAAAGAACCTTGTGGGCTGCTGTGACCAGCCACGATGTCATAGGTCCATATTTTATTGAGGTTGAACATGGAAACAGGATAAATGTCAGTGCAGACATCAAATAATTGATTCAAGAGGATGTGGTAACATCTTGTGAGTTAAATAATCTTGATTTGGAATAACAAGTTTTTTCATCGAAATGGGGCGAACATCCATAATGGTGGAGGAAATCTATTCCTTCTGCAATGGCTGTTTCCTGATTGACCAATTAGTAGGACATTAGATTATCTGTTTCCTGTACAAAGTTCGACTGTGTATATGTTATGTGTTTATGTGGGTTATAGTGAAAGAACAGTGCTTCAGATTTTGTAAACTCGCTTTTTTGTAGGGAAGACAACTATTTAGGTAATCTTAAAAGTCAAAACGTTATCTAAATACCAAATTTCAACCAAATCATCACAGCCGTTTCCGAGATCCGAAATGTATATATATATATATAAAAGAATTGCTCGTTTAAAGATATAAGATTTACAGTGACTTTAGATCTATTGGACAATTGTAACGTAGTTGGCCTTATTGGCAACTGAGAAAATGAGAAGGTAGAATGTTTGGTATCGGTTTTAGTAGGTTACCCAAAGTGATATTTCTCCCAAAAGATAACACTATCAGGTGTAGAAGAGAATGTAACAATCACATTGGTATTAGTCTCAATGTCATACGAATTTTCTGGAGGAAGTTATGCGCAATCTAAAAAACAGAACAGAGACACTTTGTAGCAGTGATAATTTAACAGCCAGCAGATTCATTGAGGTATGAAAGAATGGTTGTAAATGAATTAAGATATAGGTATGAAAGTATCAAATCTTGGTTTACAAGAAGAAACTATGGTACCAAATCGAATTTAGAGTAAATATGATGAGTTTTAAGGTAGTTTTCAATAAAGGAAAAAATAGTAAGTCGAGAATAAAATAAGTAGTCAAAAGAAAATTTCATCAGGTTAAAAGTCTTCTTGTGAAAAGATGATGACAGTAGTTTGAGATCGTGTAAGGTATCCCTCATTCTATTTTCAAGATTTAGTTAGATTCCGGTCAAGTTTGGGGTTAACTTTAGTATCCGGTACCACACTTTAAATCGAGTTGACAACACTTTCCATACACTAAAGTGAATAAGTAATCCATAACCAAGGTAAATAACATTAAATCAACGATATTCTAATAGGAAATAGGTAACCTCAACTAAAAGTAGACTCGTAATACCAGATGCTGACATTGTTTAACGAATTGCTATGAACCGATTTAAATGAAGGAAATGATTAAAATGAGTAAATACAGCCACTAAATAAGCCTTTTATCACGGTTAATAAACTTTATGTTAAAGATAAACAGATAATATTGATACAGTAAAATATAACCTTTAATTTTGGCATATAACAGTTTGGTATTTCTGAAGTGATTTTCGTCCAGTAAAGAGTATAAAAGTCTAATAATACACAGGCCTAGAACCATTATAAACATAACTTCACATTTAAATACAGTTTGGCAGGTATTTTAAAGAAATAGATTGGATAGTAGATTGAAGCAGTATGAAGATATCACATAGTGATGAAACTTGACCATGTGAAGTTCTAAAAGTAATCAGAATAATCCCTGAGACAGGTTAATAGAATAATAAACAGGTTTCTGACAGTTTTCAAGCGTTTAATAATCACAAGAAGCCGTTTTGTAGAAATAAAATGACCCATCCACATAAGCGATTTCCATAAAAGATTTGAGACATTCGAAGTAGTTTCAGGATATAAAAAGTAGAGACATACACTGCTAATAATACTATCTTTCAGTTTTAATAGATTTCAAGTAGTTTCAGTCCGTAAAATACGAGATATCAGTGAATAAACAGGCGCCGGTAAACCAACTAATTTGTTCAACTTTTCGGAATTAATTCTAACACTTATAAGTCATTTCCAGAGCGATAAGAATATGTAAATACCAGTTAACACACGTAATTAATTTTCTAAACACATTTAAAGGCATTCCACTAACCTGTTGTATGATAATCCAATCACAAAGTAAATTGCTATAGACACTGCACATATAAAATGCTTTTGCACTGATTTTAAACTCTGCCACACAATATAAAGTAGAGAATAAATTAAAACAGCCATAAAGCGAAGTAAATTCATCTAAATCAGATAGTTTCCAACACTCTAAGTATTTTTAAACATAAAATGAACACGTAAAATAGAATACCCGACTTTGATGTTTTTTCATTTTAAAGCCTACTTAGATTCCGGGTTAAAAATTAGTTTGTCGTAAAAATACATTCTTTTAGCTTCCCACATATTAATTTCACGTCATTTAAAGCCATAGAACCGATGTTATAGGTTTTGCAAATTCACTCGGCATAAAACCCACGTGTAAATAACTAAATAATTTATTGTGTCTCAGAGGTAACAGCTACAAAGATAAAATAAACTTCAAAATAAGCAGTTTAATTCAGGCTACATTTTGATAATTTTTCCGGCTTGATAATCCAGAAAACTTCAGAGTTATACCATGAAAACTAAATAATATTTACAACCGATTGTTAGGAATTACCGGTTTTACCATAACTCAATGGATTTAAACAAAGTAGATATTTTTGGAGAATCTAAAATCGAGAATAATATTTTAAGTCTACTTTCGAGTTAATAATTACAGCCAATTTAAAAAGTAACAAAACATTGACTAAAGCCGTAAGACTTAGGAAAATCAACCATTTTGACAATTCATCTGAGAGACAAAATTAACGTGACATTCAGACACTAAACACTTCAACTTGTAACACACATCACTTTCCCATTTCCTCGTCAAGATTAAACTCTTAAGAAGAAAGTTATTAGATTAAACAGGAGGGTATGTGTAGCAGCGCGGAGGTACACTGTAGTCATACGGCATCATGTGAGGCAAGCCTATATAAGTGCAGTGGCCAGGGGACATCGCTACGCTTTGTAAGCCAGTGGTTCAGTCTCGAGTATAACGTGCATGTGAACGCACGTTCGTGTCCGGCGCGGTTTGGATGGAGGTGGTCATGGGAATGTTTACATCATGGCGTCGGGCGTGGCAAGAGTACATGGTTAGGACGCGTTAGTGGCGGCCATTTTTGAAAGTTGGTTGGACATGTAAATTTCAAATCTGTTTTGTTTCACTTGGGGGAATAGCGGTTTATGCTCTTGATTCTCAACTTGTAATTTTGGTGAAGATGAATGTCCGATTGCCCTGCTAACTGTAAAATGACATTATAAACGTGAATATTTTGGAAAATATAATTCTGTGATTTCGACTTGTGACTTTCATTTATATTTTAGTACCCTTCTTGTGGTGGTTTTGAAACTACAAGTGGCGACTGTGGTCAATGTTAAAAGTTAGCAGAAACAATTTAACACGGTTACTGAACTTCCTTTTGGACTTAGAATATTTTTGGACGACATCTGGTTCAGGTGACTTAGTCGATACCTCAACCCCCAGTACTTGACTTGTCCCTGACAATCGTTGAGTTGAGTGTAAGTATATTAAAAGTAATTTCAAAGGTAAAACCGTTAATGCATCATTGCTATATAGACCATCTAGAATGGGTAGAATGGGTAGAATGGGTAGAATGGGTAGAAACCCTATTTTTATGAAAGTACAATTTTTTAAGAAAGTTTGGTGGAAAGTTTGATCAAAACAGCACACTTTCAATATAAAATATTTAATTTCATAGTATTTAATCTGAATCTTATGATGGCCACCAAGAAGGGGTGGAAACTTCAAGAGACAATATCTTTTTAATTAAAGGGTTTTAGAAGGGAGCAAGATACAACTAATTAATCATCAAAATGTGTAGAATTACTGAACATTAGAACAATCACACTAGAACAAATAATTGGGACACTGGATCTTGAAAATAGGTTTATTGAGCTTCGAAAATTAATAACAACAATAGGAGAGCAGATATGAAATTTTTTTTATAAGGATAGAAAATTCTTAGAATGATTAACTCTACATTATCACACAGTTTCATGAAAATCGGAAAAACATGTAGGGAAAGCATTTGTAACCCACGCCAGTAAGAGAGAGATAGGAGAGACAGAGAGTGTAGAGAGGGTGCTGAATGTAGTGGAAAATTCCATCAGTGATAGCGTTACTTGGTGGAGGCTATATAAGAAACCAGAGGGATGACCTTGGCCGCATTAGTCTCAAATAGTTTAGAGGGTGAACGCATGAAGTGCAGGCGGGCATTATGGTCAAGGGCAGACGTGTCGCATAGCGTAGCATAGACCAATAACAAATAGCTGGACTTGGAATATTCGTAGACAGCAACTATAATTTTGAAATGGATCATTGACTTAACAATCTTCTTTTCCTTAATTTAAATTTGTCAGATAGTAAGATTTATTTGAGGTTTCAAGGAGAGTGAACTTTTATTGTGTTTGAATGAGTGTAGATAATTGTTGTGGCATTAATCTGTAATTTTTGGAACGAAGTCTTTCTGTAAACAATTCCTGTTGTCAGAGTAAAGATGCCTTTGAACTTTCGATAACTTACTGGACTTTAAAATATATGTTTAGAACAATGTTTTTGAAATTATCGCTCATTGGAAATCGTGTGATAATATTATTAGGATCGGTGACCAGTCTAATTGAATTAAATATTGTAGAGAACAAAGTACAGGAAAGAATTGAAAATTTGAACACTGGGACCATCCACATTAAAACATCGTCTGTAAAGACGAACCAGAAGCTAACAAACCAATTTTTTTCTTACAAAATCTATACATGATTGGTGTATAAACAATAATCAATATAGCATATTAGGAGTATAAAGACACAAATGATACTGTTATTATAAAGATTTGTTCCATGTTCCTGGACATTGTAAAAATTTGTAGTAGTAAAGTAATATTTAAGACCTACATATATACAAATTGTTTATACCAAGTGATGAAAGGTTGGTATAAAAGTATCTAAAAGCCAAGCAGATAAATATTACTTTATGGTATATTGGTTTATTGATAACATCTGCAGGTAATTTATTAAATATTCGTGGAACAAGGCAGCTTGGATATCTTAGTTCTATTAGTGTGTTTCGGCGAGAGATGTATGCTCCATTTCTTTTTTGTATTCTAGTATTTAAGTGTGGTAGGTCACTAGTGTTGAAGACTTTTATATTGGCATGTATGTACATGAGCATTATTTGTATAAATATTTGAAGGATGTTGAGCAACATGCTTTATTTATACAGCTCACGGTTGGAAAAGTGTATGGTTTTATACATCACGTTCAGAATGCAATTTTGGCATCACTTGACCTGAGCCAAGTGTGTATTAAGCATCTCTTCCCAGCAGTTTATCCCATATTGTAAGTGTGTTTGGACTAAGTGAAATAAACATTTCTTCCTATAACATATCTACAAACTTGTTGAAACCATTTAAGAATAGTTTTAATCCATAGATGAAGTACAGAAAAGCATTTATACCAGCTATTCCCAGCAGTAAAATACCTTTCAATCCAATTCAAAGGTTGCCTTTGTGTAAGATAGAAATTCCAGTTAGATTAGTTTTTCAGGTATAACAGTTTTAGCTGCATACATTCTCACTACGAAAACTCATGATGGAGATCATTTTAAGGTGTATTTATTATATTCAGAAAAATTTAGTTTAAAATATATTTATGTTTTTCGTGTTGTGAAACCATGTGGTTGGGGGGAAAGCAAACCTAAAATTTGAAATTACTAGTTAATGCAAAAAGCCACATCAGCTACCACCAGTTGTAGTTAGCATCTTCTACTATGTTTTGAGCATAAAATTAATTAATTAAAGGAAGCACAAGTAAGATTTTTAAGTAAAAGAAAAAATCAAAATTTAATATAAAGAAGACAGAGACAGGAAATTAGTTGAAGAAGATAGATAAAATCAAGAGGATTAAAATTATAATTTAGTTTCATTAGAAACTTTAAGACAAGAAAAATGAGATTTTCAAAACATATTGTCAGTGATTATTGAAAAATGCGAGAGGAGTAATGATGTGAGAGAATTTGTGGTTAATCCAATAGGAAAATCCTTGAGAACTAAGCCGAGATAAAACAGCTAGAATAAGCTACCCAAATGCATATGTGCTAATTACAATTAAAAATACTAAGCACTTATTTAGATATTAATTTTTAAACGTTAAAACTGACATCACAAGGTAAAATGATTCGATAAAAGGAGGTCAGCCACCTTACTTCTGGGCTGTCTTTTTAAGCATCTCTCTCGAGGCTGGTCTGTGCACTGTGGTGGAGCTATTTCTTCTTGTGATTGGTGCTAAAAGTATGCTCCAGTATTACAAAGTGGTGGATTTATCCTAGTAAGGGGGCTAGGGTGGGAGTTTGTCTTCTCTTGTGTTTGTTGAACTTGTGATTTTCAAATGGAATTGTTAGTCTGATTGCCTTATCCAAGAATTTTGAATCCTGGTACCAAAAGTTTGTAAAAGAATTTTTCATTGGACTCTAAATTGTGTATATGCACTTCATTTACTTATACCTTTCAGATTTGAGGTACATTTCAATCATGTGGCAACCGTGGGAATAAGTATAATAGGTACCAGAGGCAGTGGTCGTTCTTAAAGTTTAGACAGTGTCGTAGCTTCACGCAACAGACAGTGTGATAACTGAACCACCTAATCTTCACAGAAGTTGTAAGCACCTTAGAATTTTGGCAAATTCTAGTTTTGCTTTGGCGGGACTTAGAAATTTCGAGAAGTCCAGTTTTCAACTTTAAGTAATTTCCCTGTAATTTTGCTCACAGTTGTAATTCGTTATAATAATCATTTTAAAGTGTAATTATCATATCGGGAAACGTTTGGTTTAGGAGATATTTAGGTTTGTTCATGTTTTGAAACACGCGATCGGAATAGTGAAATTCTAAGATTCGCAATATCTTCAAATCCAGTAAAGCTACAACCGAACTTTTATCACCAGCTGTAGTCAGCGCTATCCCCGATATTTTGGCAGTAAAATTAAATAATTTGGTAAAGATTAATTAGCGATTTTAAGTAAGAGAAAGAAAATAAGCTTTTTTATTAAAAGAGATATTAAATTAAAAATTACATAAGCAGATAGTTCTAATTAAGACGATTTCATACATATATGGGTTTCCGTAAAAAGTTTCAGTATTTGTCTGTAAATCGAGTTTTTGAAAATTGATTGTCGTGGATTGTGGGGTGAGAAGTTCGGGAAAATACACAAAGTCCGCCAAGATTAGTCACGTGATGAGTTTAGTGTTTAGACGATGGAAACCTTTTGGAATAATAAATTGAATTAAAATTGATAGAATAGGACAATAGAAAGTCCCTGCAAAAACTTAAAGTTAAACCATTATCTACTTTTAAAGATATTAATTAAAGAAAGTTTTGCCAAGGTCATAGGCACAGCGCCGGGCTATAATAGTTCGTGTGGTTAGCACACGTTGCCTCATTCTTACACCGGGAAGTGATCGAGCAACTACGCGCATGACTTGACCAGTGATTTGTAAAATCAGAACTTAGTAAAATGTAGTCTGTTTCTACTTTCAGTTTCGTCTGGTCAGTATTTCGGGAACATTATGTGAAGCAATATTACGTCGGTTTCTACTTTCAGTTTCGTCTGGTCAGTATTTCGGGAACATTATGTGAAGCAATATTACGTCGGTTTCGTCGTCGCGGGTCGTGACTTGCGAGGTTGGTCAGTGAACTATTTGCGACCATGTTGGGTCGTGTCGTGTGAAATCATAACTGCAATGACTATTAAGAACTTGTAAATTTATTAAAGGGGTTTGGTCGGTTCAAAATTTCTCTCCACAATCTGTAGACTTTGGTAAAGATAGTTCGATATGCCTGCTCAACTGTAAATGCAATTTTTGAACTTTTGACTTTGAAAATAAAACCTTGGATTTTTCTAACAGTGAACTTGTGTGCTTCAGTTGTTAGCATAAAACCCTTTTCTCTATTTGGGGGTATCAAATATTGTGGCGACCTAGGCATTTAGTTGAGTCATCCTGGCTACATGGTCAAATCAAATCAAAATTATTTAGCGAGTTTTCATCGAACAGTGGGTTGTAAGCAAGAGTGTAAGTTAAGGCACTTAGGCGATACTTCACCCCGGTATCGGCCTATTGTCCTTACAAAGTTTGACACTGTACAACCTAACAAGAGAATAGAGTGTTACTATGGTTACATGGATGGTATAGTGCATGGTACAGTGACGGAAGACAAGTAGAACACTTAGTTGTACAATAGTTTTCATATTCTTTACATACAGTTTGGTTCCACTTATTAGACCACCCCATATTATTAACCAGTGCATTCTTCTTAGCCTATTAAATTCCTTTTTATAGCAAGTGTTTCCAAATTTGTTTCCATAATCCTCCATTTTTAGCTGTTATCATCTAGAAAGATTATACATATCATATTAGGGTCACTTAATAGAGTGGCATCTTTATCACCAGTGTATGTCACTTGAGTACCACTCAGTAACTATGTTTGTCCATTTTGTTGCAGCCATATTACTGTGATGGCCTCCTCATTTCCCTTTTCTTGCCCCATGTCTCTTTCCAACATATCATGATTTCTGTGTTGTAGAAACTATCGGCCAAACAAATGCTGAATAAATGTTCTCTCCAATCTTTCTTTCGAAATTCATAATGTGTTTATCTGATACTAAGTTAGAGGCATGTCACAGGTCCAAATTTAATCCTAGGAAGAACACAAGCACCCATAATTTCCCATTTAATATAAAGTGGAAAAATCATTCTTCAGAATGAAAACTATTGACAAGAACTGAATCCGGCCATTGGCTGTGTTTACCTTGCCTGTTAAGAAAGTAAACCATCTGACCTAATTACAGTAATATTCGATCTATTCTCCTTAACTTCTTTGAAACTATTTGGCATTAGCTTGATTTAATATTCTTAAGTCAGCAACTCCACATCGTTCAGGTCAGTAAACACTATTCGCAGTTACAGAATCAATGTAACCAGTGGAATGTTTAAAGCATTCCACCATGAGTGTTGATACCATATTTGTCATCTCATTCCATCTCCCAAAACATGTTTATTTCCTCTACGTACCCTTTTTTCACAATTTTAAATAGCCTTTCAATTAATTCAGGTTCAGTTCATTCATTACTGTGATGATAAAATTGGTGCTGTGTCCTAATCCTTCAGCACTCATTTCTATAAACCACTCATATGGGGGAAAAGGAAAAAAGAGTTGGGATGCAAACATAAATAAAAGCATCACTGTCTGTCAAATATTTATTGGTGGGAGAAGGGTATAATACTATATAAATTAATAGTATGGCAAGACATCTGAGCTTTTTGATTTATTTTTTCATGAATTACTTTGAAAATATTTGGTTTCACAAGACAACAATCTAAAATGTCTATATAGCAAAAAAGAAAATTAGTATGTATTATTATTTACAACAAGTATAAGAAAGAAATATGAATTGCTTTCACTCTCAGCTCAATTCAAATATTACCTCATATCACTGAGATATGTTAAAATCAAATGTATTTTTTTTTAAAAAAAATTACAGAAACAGAAGATCTTCATTGTTTATGTTTTACATTTTGCATCATTTATTATAAAATCATCTGGTTTAAAGTCAGGCAGAAAAATGGATACAATAATTTTAACAGTTAAATCATTTCGGATGTCAGAACAATCTATTAATATCCTCATTAAGCACTAACAAGTGGACTATTCAAAGGAATGCTTTCAGAATCATTATTACAAATTGAAAATTACAAATCATATGTACATTCAAAATATAGGATTTATACTGCAAATCAAATTAGTGTAAATAGCATTTTAATATCCAGCAAGTTATGTACGACAATGGCCACAGTGTAAAAAAAGATTTAAATTTAGATTTTCTGCATGTTATGAATAATGTTTCAAGTACTTTGTAGATATTTCATTGTAAATTCATTCTGGTGGTAGTTTTTCCTTAATGCGATACATTTTGTCTTTCATAACAATCCTGTGGATGTCATCAGGTTCTCCTCTTACTGCTGTCTGCCATGCCTTATGTATCAACAGCTTACTGGATCGTGGTAGATATTTTGGGAATTCAATAGAAAAGTAGATCTGAAGATTTCCTCTCTGATTTTTTGGATCTTCCATTATTGGCATCCCTTCTCCTTCCACAATCTTCACATACTGTGGACTGAAGAACAAAATATCTACTCTGAGCTATTGAATGAATTTAAAATCTTTTTTACTTACTTTCTGAATATTGTAAATAATTTTAATTCTATTACACAATGAAAAATAGGGTATATACAGATTATAAGTTACAAATAGACAAACAAATGGTATACTAAAGTGACAAAAGTTATGGGTCCTCCTGATATTATATGGAACCCCCTTTCGGTGAGCAAAGTGAAGAAACCCTATGTGGCATTGAATCAACAAGTTGTTGGAAGACCCCTGCACATACATTCAGCTAAGCTTTTTTTACAACTGTCTGTAACTGCATCCCACAGGGGTCAGGGCCTTCCTCTGGGTTGGCCTGGATAACGGGCATGGTGCATCTGGGTGTTGTGAGCCAAGCCAAGTATGGAGACTGCACCAATTAGTTGGTGAGGAAGGAACACATCTCTGTGCTTTTTTGTATGTGTCTGGTACTGGGAGCCAACCCAGGTAAACTGGGCAGCGACTGTCAGAGGAGTGGTGCACCCTGTCACTGGGAATGCACACTGTGCCGATGCTTCAAATATCCTGACTTGTCGGGCTGAGTTCACGGAGAGGCATGCTGTGCCCTGCAGAATGGCTGCACACCCACAGAGAGTGCACCTTTAGAGATGAGGATGATTGGGGCCACAGCCCTAATGTCAGCCCTACACGGTATTGGGAGCCACCTCAGGTAAACTAGGCGGGCGACAGTCAGGGAAGCGATGCACCCTGCTGCCAGGAATGCACACTATGCCCCAAGTATACCGACTTAAGACTGGATGGGGTTCAGGGGGTAGTGTGGTTTCCCTGTAGAATGGCTTCACTCATAATGGTGCCGGTAAACTGGCTTCTGCCACTAGAAGGTAGAGTAGCATTCCACTTTTCGGATGTTGCCACTGCTGAGGTTAGCGGCGTTGATCAGAAGTGGTTTCCCCTACTGCCAGTATGGACCAAACAAATGGACCAGTAGACCCAACTCATTGCCAATGCCTAGGTGGCAATACTGATGGAGTCAGATTTGAGAGTTCATCCCTTTACTGCTGCTCATGGTGGTAGTACCTAAGGTGCAAGAGGTGACGTGACCCTGATGGGGCTAGACAGATGGTACCAGTAAGCTGGAATGATCTGACAGTGGTGGTTCTCGCAAGTGGCTGCTGCTAGGGTCAGTGATCAGGTGGATTGGCATTCCCTGCCACCGGTATGTGCTAATCTCGGTGCCGGTTGTAAACATGCCTGGTTAATGAAGACTGGGCACAATGCAGTCACATAGAGTGGTGCCTCGTGCCACCGGCCATGCACTCAGTGCCAAAGCCTAAGGCAGTAAGTCCGATGAAGTGGCGGAGAACTGGCCTTGTCTCCTTTGCATCGTTCCCAGCAGTGAGACCTGGGTGCAGAGAGATGACGCGACTGCTGGGGGCGTCATACTGTACCGGTAAGCCAGCGCATGCCATTGAAGGTACAGCCATGTCATGGGTGTCCGGAAAGTCAGTGTCTGTGCTGTGGCGCATGGTCTCAGTGTTCAGGGAAATTAGTTATCCCTGCCACTGGTGTATACCTGACTCTTTGCTGCCATAATAGGTCCTCTAAATAAGTGGGGACTAGAAGTGAATGGGTTCTACTCAGGGTGTGGCAGCATCACCCTTGTGACCGTTGTGGGGACCCTTGGGACTCTGCAGTGGGATCGCACTACGGTGGTGATCTGTTGAGCTTGGACGAGCATGTGGTGATGCATGCGTGTCATTTGGATGAGAGGGAAAGCGCACTAGGAGTGCACCCTTGTGTGGGAAGTCGCATTATTCAGTGATGCTTTGTGCATTTGGTGGCATGGTGGAACATGCAGTGGGGCACTCCTGCGCGGCACTCGGTCACTGTGGCTACCACAGGTTTTCAGGTGGTGCTGGGCATGGCGCGTAGGGAACACAGAGAGGCTTATGCTATATCGCCAGGTTTTGGAAGGGTCGTTAGCCTGGTTCGTGGTGGGCGCTGGTTCCGCATACCTCCCGGTGAGCACCCTTAATGGGTGGCACAATGTGCCTTGCCTCACCACCCCTGCTGTAATGGGGGTAATTCTGAATGGCTTAATTCTGCGGTGGGGGCGAAATGAAGTGGTATGATAGTATGGTGTGGTCATGGTGGCAGGGTAGGGCTGGTACCGCACAACACCTCAACTGAATCAGTGGATCAAACATCTGTACTAATGTCTGTAACTGTTGAAGTGTTGTCAGTGCAGGACATTGTGCATGAACTGACATTTTGATCATGTCTGGTCATGTCTGGCAAAATAGATGGTCAAGTTAATTGCTGGAATTTTCAAAATGTTCCTCAAACCAATTGTGAATAATTTTGGTCTGATGACATGTTCTGGAAAATTCAATCATTGTTTGGGAGTATGAATGGCTGCTCATGGTTTCCAAGCAATGGAACACAACCATATTAAGTAAATGATCAGTTTGTAAGGATCTTGGAATTTTGGCAATTTTGCTTAGGCGGGACTTACAAATTTCGAGAAGTATAGTTTTCAACTTTAAGGAATTTCCCTGTAATCTTGCTCACAGTTGTAATTCATTATAAAAATCATTTTAAAGTGTAATTATCATATCGGGAAACGTTTGGTTTAAGAGATATTCCCGTTTGTTCGAGTTTTGAAACACGCGATCAGAATAGTGAAATTCTAAGTCTTGCAATAACTTTAAATCCAGTAAAGCTACAACCGATCTTTTATCACCAGCTGTAGTCAGCCCTATCCCCGATATTTTGGCGGTAAAATTAAGTAATTGGGCCAAGTCTAATTAGTGATTTTAATTAAGAGAAAAAAATAAGCTTTTTTATTTAAAGAGATATCAATTTGAATTTTGTATCAGCAGATAGCCCTAATTAAGACGATTTCATACATATATGGGTTTTCATAAAAAGTTTAAGCATTTGTCCGGAAATTAAGTTTTTGTAAAATAGATTGTCGCGGATTGTTGTGCACGCGCGTAAAAAGTTCTAGAACACTTAGGGATTTTACCCAAATTTGAATGTATCACTACGCGGAGTCTTAAACAGCTAAAACATTAAAATTAATTACTCTAAATTTCTCAAGAGACTGCCGTCGGACTTCTAGTGGATAAGTCCAGATACTATCAAAGTTTAAACATTTTTAATAGTCGGGATCGTCAAATAAATTTCGTACTCTTTGAGCTACGCGGAGGAAAAAGATGTGATACATTTGCTGACGTCACTGGTTCTCGTGGTTTCGATAAAAGAGCCGGTCTGTTCTTGCCGGGGGTCTGTCTGTTGCTGTCCGCGGTCTGTCCGTAGTTCGCCATGCGGACTAGTTTGAACATGTGGAAACTTTCGTGTCGTGTTATATTGCTACTTCAATAACTGTTAAGAACTTGTAAATTTACTGAAGGGGTTTCGGTCGGTTAGATTTCTCTCCACAATCTGTAATTTTAGGAAAAGAGAGTTCGATATGCCTGCTCAACTGTAAATGCTATTTTGAACTTGTGACTTTGAAAATAAAACTGTGGATTTTTCTAACAGTGAACCTGTGTTCTTCAGTAGTTAGCATAAAACCCTTTTCTCTATTTGTGGGTAACAAATATAGTGGCGACCTAGGCATTCAGTTGAGTGATCCTGGCTACATGGTCAAGTTAAATCAAATCAAATTTAAGCAAGTATTACTGAGAACTGTGAGTCTACAAGAGTGTAAGTTAAGGCACTAAGGCGATACTTCCACCCCGGTATCAGCCTGGGTCTTACATGGGACTGTAAGGCTCGCGTTTGATTAATTTCAAACGGTGGAGGAAAAATTTACCGACCTTTTGTGCAACGAGAAAATTTTGTAACTTCGGGGAATAACCGACACGAGTGCAACTACCTCATCATGCATTGTTCGACGACTACGACACCGCCCGCTCACTGAGGCCTGATGCAGCTCCCGATACCAGATGAGCGTCGCTTCGCCATGGTACATCGCGGGGGCATCACGACTTCACACCTGTGCCGTCTACCGTCCGGCCTCATAGCGGATCTACGAGACATGCCCGGGGGACTGACCACACCAACAGCTGTTTCCCGCGGCTCCGACAACGGCAGACCAACATGCTGCAGCTCATCAGGCAGCTTTCAACCAAGTTAAGTAAAAACTTTTTCCAACATTTCTTCGAGACCTTCAAGTGAATTTTTTTTATAATACTGCCTCCATATATGCAACAGCATTTCATACAGTGAACTAAATTATTGCGTTGCAATCATTTCATACTTACTGAGGCAGACCATTACAATAAATTGTCCTTTACTTGTTCCGCGCGAACATCAATTTTCAAATTCATTTTTTGTTTACTTTGTGCGCAAAGTGCTTATGTATTGCAGATGCGCCATATTTTCCCTTCTGTTTAACTTCAGTGCAAAGAGTCTAGTGATGTTAAATACATCGCACCACAGACAGTTTTTGGTAAAAATTGTTACAAGTATTGGCTGTCTGATACCGTGTTCATCTTTGCTTTGTTTTGATGTCCAGTGCTTTTCGGGAATGAACATACATTGAGTGATTTTTCAGGTTAGACTTAAGTTTTTGATAATTTCCGTGGGGTTTTTTCTTTATGTGCAATTTGTTTAATATTATAACGCTAGGTATTACTTTTAGTCATCATGGCATTTGTAAACAGTTGCCCAGCTACTAACATTCCGCTGGATGACAACCTAGAATTTCAGTGGCCACAGTTTGAATCTGACGAAGTCAAGGCATTAATGCTATCCCTAGAAGAAAAAGAAACTGCACTATTAACAGTTGCTCATGTTCATTATTTCGGTTACTCCGAAATTGGATTCTTCATTATTGATGTCGGGTCTTGCTGTAGGAATGCTAAGAATTTTTTAGAATCTAACTTCAACTCACTGTCAGATCATCTGCAATCTGCGGAAAAGTCTGCAAATAATGGCTACAATGTTAATTTCACAAAAATTTCTACAGCAAATCAGTTGGAAGAACTTGTTGTTCCCTTTAAACAGAAGATAGAAGATCGTGATTGTTGGAATAGAAATTACATAAGTGGGTATTTAGATCAGCTAGTGCAATACAAGCAAAAGGTTGAAACACAATTTAGGGCTTTTTTAGAAGATGTACCTTCAAAAGTGGAGTTCGATGTCCTACAAACTATTAATGACATGGTCAGCCCTGTTCAACAAGACGTTCAGAAGCTGTATAATTTAGCCACTTCTTACATCCATGGATTGTTAGAGTACCACATTGAAACAATTAACAAAGTACTGGCAGATTTTCAAATCTTTTCTGAGAAAGTAGTTCAAGCTAGGCTTGCCTATATAGAAGCCCACTCAAAGCCATTGGAGAAACCAAACACACATGCATTACAGCCAATTCTCATTCAAAACCAACAGCTGCAACCACATGCTAGCAGTATTTTTTCAGATGACCAGGTGATTGTAAATAATGTTGTTGCTACACCTAGTACTGGAATTTTAGATAATGACACTGAAGGTAGTATTTCGAATCAATTTACAGCTGTTTTGGAGCAAAAGATACAAACAGCTGACCCAAGTACCATTGAGGATACTAAACACATTATTCATGCAGAAGGAGAGACTAGAGCAATTGTAGAATTGAAGAGAGGATGTTTACCTGGGGAAGTTCGCTGGATCCACCTGCTTATTGAAATAGGATATAAACTTAGTAGTAGCCCTTCAGATTTCCAGGAACTTTGTAATTCCCTTCAGGAGGCACCATCACGCTTTAAGACTTCATACATCCCAGAAGTAAATGCTTTTCAGCCTTTGTTGAGTACAACCTCAGGAACAGCTGATCCAGTGGTACACACCACACCTCCTCAGCCATTAGTTGTTAAAGAAACTGAACATGTTTTGCCCTCATTGCAACATATGGTAACTGAACAGATGATAGAAGACACAGCTGAACCTGCCATACCCACCCTACCCCAGCCCTCAGCTGAGCAAAAGATGATATCCCCTGCAACTCCACTGACTGATGTTTGTTCTGATTCAGTACTTGACCCCCCAGATCAGCTGATTTCTAATACCCAGGCTGTAGATCCTATATTTGATGCTGTTTGTGCATATACCCCTACTAGCAATGTTTTTAAGAAGTCAAGAATAAGGAAGCCCACATATGTAGACAAATTGAATGGGCAATTACAGGCCAAAATGTTCCCTCAGAACATCAACAGTGATTTACTTTGCCATTCCCTTCCCAGGTGGGAACCTTGCATCTTTAAGAAAATTGTTTTGGGTGCATTACTATTCAAGAACCTTTCACCTGAGATGACTGATTGGATTTCAGGTACTTTTCACCTTCAATTGGGCTCACCCACCTTTGTAGAAGATTTTTTCCCTAGTGAACCCTTTAGCCCAACATGCCCTGGTAATTTTCAGAAACTTTGGGCATTTCTTACACTCTTCCCCACAGTATGCCAGCACAGGAAAGTGGGTAGAAAGAAAGCAGATTTAGTGGCTAGTTATCAATGTTTTGGGAGGGGTACTAAAATGAAGAGTAGATTGAACCCCTTACCCCCAAACGATAAGAGCAGTATTTTGAAGGCTGTTTGTTTTGGGAGGGGACCCAAGTTTAAATGCAACTTCAACCCTTTCCCACCTAATGAGAATTCATTATTTGATGACTGGAGGAATGTCCTTAAACTAAAATTATTTGCCCTTGATATACAGGGTCCCACACAAATATTCCAACATGTTATGGTGTATATGTTAGTTGATGTTTTTTCAGATTTTGCCCAAATAGGCAACCACATTCATAATAATAGGACAGTTACTATTGCCAGTGATATTGTTTATTTTTTCCCTTCTGCTATATTTCATATGTGTTTTGCTGACTTCTTCGTGAAGCTGAAGATAAGTTTTAAGGTTATATGGGAGCTTGAACTTTTGCCCAACCTTGTGTTTTCTTTTGTATACATCCAAATGTTATTTTGTGACCAGCTACCTAGGGAAGTTATTTGCCAGGCTGGGTTTGATGAGATATTTGATACATTGGAGATGAAGCTGAGAGATGCTGAGAGAGACTGTCAAGGAGGGGAATTTATTTGTGATGATGAGGAAGTAGATGTGCTTGTTGAATAAGGGGTGGAGATAATACTTGTGTTTCTATGTTTACAAAAAAGGGGGGGAGGCTGGAAGAGAAGAAGTACCAAAAAGGGGGGAATGCTACCATTATTATTATTACCCCTGGACCAGGAAGCGAAGACTTGCCTGCGATCCATTATTATTATTATTATTGGCATTCCTACCCATTCATATTATTATTATTACCCTTGGGCCAGGAAGCGAAGACTTGCCTGCGAATCCCTTAATATTATTATTATTTTCCCACAATATTATTATGTGCATTAAGGCATTTTAGGCATCGACCCAGAGAGGAGATGGCCTCACTTATATATTACATTGCTTTTGGAACACGCAGGGTGACCTCATTTTGTGCATGAACGTGAAGGAGGTGCAGTAGGATAGTCAGGACTCTGTTCCTGTGTTGATTCAGTTCCGCAGGCGTAGCAGAGCTCTAGGAATTTCCTGTTAAATGACATTCTGTTACATTTCATATATGGGCGTGACACATTTCCCCATTCATTAAACTAAGTGTATGACTGACAGACCAGCATGACACCTGTGATAGTATGTAAGCATTATATTCCCCGATAGGCGCCACAGCCGTTGTTCATTCACACATCATTAGGATTAAGGAAACATAGAACACACAGTACATCAACATACTCTAACGAGATTAGTGCTGACACAACTGAGTTGTTTACAGATAATGTACTTTCTGAGATGAGATTTCAAGGTGGATGTTAGTTTTGTTTTTCATTGTAGAAGATTGACCTGAGAACTAGTTTGTGTAGATATTTACCCTTGTGTTTTTAATAAGATGTAACATTGAGAGACTTGGATAAGGCAAGATGATTGTTCCTTGCGCCTAGAGAATTATTTGACGTTTATGATGATAGGAGGCATACATATGCTCCATTACCCTTTGCAACCCAACATTAATTATAGATATATATATCCCTTCCACTATATATGATTTTGAATTTTATGCCCCCTTACATAGTAAATGAGGATTATAGGAGGTAAAAGTATACTCCATACACTGTATTACACTAATCCATTACATTCATTAAAATATACACCTACATGGGTTTACAAGTGGTACCCAGGTTTTTGAGATGATAACAATAATATTTCCCTACACTGAGAAGATGTTCCCTATGTATTTTCTCCTATATTTTTCCCCTTAGGTCATAGGACTTACAGCCATGGGCTGCCCATCCTTTAAGGACCCCCTACATGTAGAAGTATTTACCTAGATTTTGTCACTATGAACCAGTGTACTGGTTCCTCGCAACTTTGTTGCCACTAACTACCCCGATTTTGTCGCAGCAGTGTACTGCTGCTTGGAAACTACGTTTCCTTATAATTTTTCCCTGTCATATTTTTAGCATTTTTAAGTGTTATTTTGGGAACTACTCTCACTTCACACAGCAGTGTACTGCTGATTGGAAACTACGTTTCCTTTATAATTTTTCCCCTATACATTTTAGGATGTTTACTCCCATTATGGGGGAATTACTTTGGTAAATAATTACAATGCTTTATACTCAGTATTATTATAATAACTTTGTTAAATTGAAGTGATACATTAACTTGGCAAGAATCAAGTGCAATTTTGTGTTTCTCTACTTTATTATTTTCTTTACATATATAAGAATCCTTTTTCCATTTGCTTTTCCTTACTATTTGTAACTACCTTCCTTTGCTAAGGAAGATCATTATTTACTATTTCATTTCCCAACAACTCGTTGGAACATTATGGTATTTACTAACCTATTGTACATTTACTTTTGTATTTTCATTTAAGTTTTCTCTTATGTACATGTTAGTGTTTAAGAACAATTTGGCCACCACTAATTCCAACTATTTTTTTCTGATTTGTATGTTCACAGACCAGCTAGCTGACCGAGTTCCCCAGGCCACTCCTGCTGCGACAGGAACCAGGGAAAATGGACATTTCTCGGCAGACCTAGCTATAAGGCTTTTGCTTTGTATAATTTGCGAGCCTTACTGTCAGCTCCCGTTACAGGACTTGGGTTTTCACCCATTTTATGGAGTTCTGTGATAAGTGTTTTAAAGGGAAAGTGGTAATTTAAGGCCATAACAAAAATAAAACAATATTAAAACAGAGACGTTTAGGAAACGAAAGACTTTCCTTACATGGAATTGCATAATATTTGTTCAAACACTACAATTTTATGTCTATTTTTGTAATATCATACACACTACTATCTACTTTTCTAAAAACAAAACATGATGTCATTATGTTAATATTTTTCTTTTCAATGTAATTTTTGTAATTTGTATTTATAACACTTTGTTTCGTATTTTGATAATTTGTCTGATATTTTGACAATTTGGTGATTAGGTATGTTACACATGTTTATAATTTTGTGATAATCTGATATTTCACATTTTTGCTTTTTGGTCATAATTTGTATGACATTTAATAATTTTTCATTAATATTGATTCTCAGAGTGAATGTGTTTTGAGAAAACTTTTTGTAGTAATTGTGAGTGAAAGGTTAAAGATTTTGATATTGTTTAAAGAATTTTTGGAGTATGAATGGTGGAGAGAAAGAACCGAACCGACATGCAATAGTTCATTTCTTTTGGGATTTTAAATTTTTCTTTTATTTTTTCAAGATGTTCAGTTAGTTTTCTTTGGAAAATAACTTCAATCTTCAGGGGGCATGTAAGGATCTTGGAATTTTGGTCAATTCTAGTTTTGCTTAGGCGGGACTTAGAAATTTCGAGAAGTATAGTTTTCAACCTTAAGGAATTTCCCTGTAATCTTGCTCATAGTTGTAATTCATTATAATAATCATTTTAATGTGTAATTATCATATCGGGAAACGTTTGGTTTAAGAGTTATTCCCGTTTGTTCAAGTTTTGAAACACGCGATCAGAATAGTGAAATTCTAAGATTTGCAATAACTTTAAATCCAGTAAAGCTACAACCGATCTTTTATCACCAGCTGTAGTCAGCACTATCCCCGATATTTTGGCGGATAAAATTAAGTAATTTGGTAAAGACTAATTAGTGATTTTAATTAAGAGAAAAAAATAAGCTTTTTTATCTTAAAGAGATATCAATTTGAATTTTATATCAGCAGATAGCCCTAATTAAGACGATTTCATACATATATGGGTTTTCATCAAAAGTTTAAGCATTTGTCCGGAAATTAAGTTTTTGTAAAATAGATTGTCGCGGATTGTTGTGCACGCGCGTAAAAAGTTCTAGAACACTTAGGGATTTTACCCAAATTTGAATGTATCACTACGCGGAGTCTTAAACAGCTAAAACATTAAAATTAATTACTCTAAATTTCTCAAGAGACTGCCGTCGGACTTCTAGTGGATAAGTCCAGATACTATCAAAGTTTAAACATTTTTAATAGTCGGGATCGTCAAATAAATTTCGTACTCTTTGAGCTACGCGGAGGAAAAAGATGTGATACATTTGCTGACGTCACTGGTTCTCGTGGTTTCGATAAAAGAGCCGGTCTGTTCTTGCCGGGGGTCTGTCTGTTGCTGTCCGCGGTCTGTCCGTAGTTCGCCATGCGGACTAGTTTTAACATGTGGAAACTTTCGTGTCGTGTTATATTGCTACTTCAATGACTGTTAAGAACTTGTAAATTTACTGAAGGGGTTTCGGTCGGTTAGATTTCTCTCCACAATCTGTAATTTTAGGAAAAGAGAGTTCGATATGCCTGCTCAACTGTAAATGCTATTTTGAACTTGTGACTTTGAAAATAAAACTGTGGATTTTTCTAACAGTGAACCTGTGTTCTTCAGTAGTTAGCATAAAACCCTTTTCTCTATTTGTGGGTAACAAATATAGTGGCGACCTAGGCATTCAGTTGAGTGATCCTGGCTACATGGTCAAGTTAAATCAAATCAAATTTAAGCAAGTATTACTGAGAACTGTGAGTCTACAAGAGTGTAAGTTAAGGCACTTAGGCGATACTTCCACCCCGGTATCAGCCTAGGGTCTTACAAGTTCAGTTTGGAGATTGAAGTTTGTGCCATACAAACAAGGTCAATACTAAGATGGAGCCACCACCTACTTGCACAGTACCTTCCTGGGTCCATGACAATACAGGTATCTCACACTTGAACCCTACCATGAACTCTTACCTAATGGAATTGTGACTCATCTATGCGCCACCTTTTCCAGTAAGTTAGTGTTCAATTTATATGTTCACAAGTCAATGAGAGGGTTACAGCCTACGACATTTTATTAGCAGAGCACTTGCCTTGGTTTTTCTACTGCCATAGCTCATCAACAATCAATTTCGCTGCAGATGACCTCTTGGTCCAACATGGAGTTTTGCTGTTCATTGACACAGTGTTGTATTTCTGTCAACACTCATACCTCGATGTAGATGTCGGAGGTCTCAGTCATTTAGTAGATGTGGTCAGCCACTGCATCGTCCATGGTGGTAGGTAGTGCCAGAAATTACGTATTCATGTCACACACGCTTGATACTGTGGAATGTTGAATGTATGAACAACTTTCTGGCGCCCATTACTTCATGTTTGGAAGAATTTTGATTTACACCTACCGACATGCAACCACCAAAGCACATGATGGGAGACTCAGGGGTTAATACCACACACAGATGTAAGTGATCTGTGCAGGGTATTTATGAATACAAAGTTACATATAGTAACACAAATTTCTTTTGTCAGAATATGAATATGCCCTTGGTCTATTAGTTTTTAACCTTCATGTTTCCCACATCCCCACAGCTACTGACATACAACCACCATTGTGCATAATGGGATACTTGAGGTTACTACCAAACACAAGCACCAGTTGCCTGTGCTAGGTAGTTGTTGTTGGAAAGTGGAATATAGTGACACATAGCTCTTTCTTCAAAATATGAAATATACCCTTCATTGACCAATTTCAACCACTGTATCTTCCCACATCTCCACAGATACTGACTGTAACTACCATAGTGCATAATGGGAGGCTTGATGCCACTAGTACATACAGTGGTCTCCGCTAGTTTCTTTTGACTTCATATGAAATATAGGGACACACATGTTTCTTGGTAAAATAATGAAAATGCCCTCCGTCAAACCAGTTTCAACCACCATATCTCCCCCACACCCATTGCTATCAACATGCAACCACCTTGGTGCATATTGGGAGACTCGAGGCTACTACCACACACAAACATCAATGGACTATGCCACGTAGTTTTGATGCAAAGTGGAATATAGTGACACATATATCTATTTTGATATCAGGTCAACAATTTTCAAACACAATATCATCCACACCACCAAAGCTACAGACATGCAATCACCACAGTGCATGATGGAAGACTCCATGCTACTATCACACAAAAACACCAGTGATTTGTGCTTGATAGTTCTGGGTGCAAGGTGAAATATAGGGACACAAACGTCTCTAGTAGAAATAGGAAAATGCCCTCATCTGACCGCTTTCAACCTCAATATCTCCCACACCCAGTAGTTATCCGCATCTAATCACTATAGTGCATGATGGAAGACATGAGGCCACTGCCACATAGAAACACCAGTGGTCTTCTCTATGTAGGTGTGTGCAGCGACATGAAATATACAGACACATGTCTTTGTCAAAATACAAAAATGACCCTGATCGGACCATTTTCAACCACCATATATCTCCACACCCCCCCAGCTACTGACATTCGCTAACAATGTGCATGATTGATGACTCTATGCTACTACCACTCACAGTGATCTGTGCTAGTAAGTTTTGGCTAAAAACTGATACATAGGGACACACATATGTTTGGTCGAAATGCGAAAGTGCTCCAAATCACGACTTTCAACCACCATATCTCCACCTCCCCCATAGCTAACAACATGTAACCACCATAGTGCACAATGATGGAAACTCGATGCTAATACTACACACAAACACCAATAGTCTATACTATGTAGCTATGGCAGGAATGAGAGGTATAGGGTCACACAAGTCAATGGTTGAAATATGAAAAAGCCCTACATAGACCACATTTAACCACCACATCTCCACACCCCAACAGCTAACGACATTCGTCCAACATTGTGCACGATAGGAATATCCATACAAACACTAGTGATCTGTGATATGTAGTGGTGGCTGAAAAGAGAAATATAGCGGAACATATGTCAATATCTTATCTTATAAATAAAAATCAATGTTTGTTTGTTCGTCTTCTATGCATTCCTATACCATTTATCAGATTGCAATGAAACTTTGGAGAGTTTTCGAGTGTGCGCCAGCGAAGGTTCCTGTGAAAAATTTTTTCCAAAAAGTCACCCCCTATTCCCATAACACCCCATAATTTAGGCAAAACCACATTTTTATCGATTTAGATAACAATTTGTACACTTATACTTTAAAACAAACAGAAAAATACTGCCTACGTATGGTTTCCGAATATTCATCCCCTCTCCCCCTTTCCAACCCCGTTACGTTTAGGCAAACGAAATTTTTTTATCAGATTTAGATAAGAATTTGTACACTTATACTTTAAAACAAACAAAAAAATACTGCCTATGTATGGTTTCCGAATATTCATCCCCTCTCCCCCCTTTCCACCCCCATTACGTTTTTACCCCATAATTTAGGCAAACCACATTTTTTATCCGATTTAGATAACAATTTGTACACTTATACTTTAAAACAAACAGAAAAATACTGCCTATGTATGGTTTCCGAATATTCATCCCCTCTCCCCCTTTCCACCCCCATTACGTTTTCACCCCATAATTTAGGCAAAGCAACATTTTTTATCCGATTTAGATAAGAATTTGTACACTTATACTTTAAAACAAACAGAAAAATACTGCCTACGTATGGTTTCCGAATATTCATCCCCTCTCCCCCTTTCCACCCCCATTACGTTTTTACCCTATAATTTAAGCAAACCACATTTTTTATCTGATTTAGATAACAATTTGTACACTTATACTTTAAACAAACAGAAAAATACTGCCTACGTATGGTTTCCGAATATTCATCCCCTCTCCCCATTCCAACCCCATTACGTTTTTACCCATAATTTAGGCAAAGCACATATTTTATCCGATTTAGATAAGAATTTTTACACTTATACTTTAAAACAAACAGAAAAATACTGCCTACGTATGGTTTCCGAATATTCATCCCCTCTCCCCCTTTCCAACCCCATTACGTTTTCACCCCATAATTTAGGCAAAGCACATTTTTTATCCGATTTAGATAAGAATTTGTACACTTATACTTTAAAACAAACAGAAAAATACTGCCTACGTATGGTTTCCGAATATTCATCCCCTCTCCCCCTTTCCAACCCCATTACGTTTAGGCAAACCAAATTTTTTTATCAGATTTAGATAAGAATTTGTACACTTATACTTTAAAACAAACAAAAAAATACTGCCTACGTATGGTTTCCGAATATTCATCCCCTCTCCCCATTGCCAACCCCATTACGTTTTTACCCCATAATTTAGGCAAAGCACATATTTTATCCGATTTAGATAAGAGTCATCATATTGTAAGCTACCTTACTGCTTATTTGCAATATTTAGTTAAAAAACCGACGAAGTTTGGGTTACCATTTGATACATGATACCGCACTCTAAAATCGAGACAACAACACTTCAGAGTTAGAAAAATATATAAACAGGACATAATAGTAATAAATAAACAGTTTCTAATAAAATATAAATTGTAAAACTTACTTAAATGAGCGGAATCCATAGGTTTCCATAATTGCAAGTAAACAGATTTGGTTAAACAACCATATCACTAATATTCCACACATCTTGACACAGTAAAGCATTTTTATAATAATAATCTCGCCATTTTATATTAAATTCACTAGTAACTCGCAGTTAACGACAGATTTAAAGCAGTAAATATGATTTTTAATACATCGAACCATGTGCTAACTTCAATAAAATGTTTCAATCCAGTCAGGTAATTTCAGAGCTCCAAAAGTAGATTTAATAACACTAAACAACAGGCAGATTAATATTCTTTTAGTTTCCAATAGCCATCAACCGATAAATAAAAGATACAAATAAGTTAAAAATTGTAATCTTACTACGCAGTAACAGCCCACTAGTAAACAGAATCTTGATCTAGCGAACATATTTTACGAACTAAAAACTTTTCTAATACACTTAAATTAAATAAAGGAACACTTTAAAAATAGTCTCAGGCAGAAATAAGCTGTAAATAAAAAGTGAACAAAATTGTGTAATGCTGCAAAACTAACAAATTTTAGAAATTCCATAACTTTCGATATACTCAACCGATTTGGAAAATTTTTAGTTCCTGGGAATCAGCAGGGACAGGAGAATAGTTTGAAAATAGTCTCAACTTGATATTTTAAACTTTAGCAAATTCATATTCCGGACATGACGTTTTGCAGTTTTAAAGTTGGCTAGCCCTCCTATTCATCGAACTTCACAAATAGTTTACACCGGTCTGGAAGCTCTGAGAATAAAAACACACACAGCACAGCACTTGGTACAAAACACTCTTCATCTAGTGATTTTCTGGAAGCCCTCAGCTCGAAAAAATAATTAAGTACACCTGTTGATCATCGCAGTCTAGGCATTTCCTATAAAGGAAGGTCCGGGGGTTGTTCGCAACACACAATTAGGAAGTCTCGGGTCGAGTGAACACGTACTGTGTTAAACGAATTTGAGCGCTCTTGGCGTGGGCATTCATGGGTAACCGGAAACCATGATGGCTGACAAAACAGGGAGGCCAACTTTCGGACATTGAAATTCTTCGCCATGTGACTCTACAATCGAACCTTTTAATTTTGTTTCGGGGTTGAGCGGTCTGTTCTGTTTCATGACTTGTGATCTTCAGCGTGATGATTTACTCTGATTGCCATAGCTAACTGCAACATTGTATGTAACTTCTGTGAATTTTCAAGAATTTATCCTTTGGTGATTCGGACTTCAACTTTAATTTCTAAATTAGTACCCTCCATACAGGGGGTTAATTCTGTAAGTGGCGGCTGGCTTTATCGTACAGTTAGCATTCTCAAAGGTTTTTCACAGTTTTTGAACTTTTCTCTGACTTTTCGTAGCATTTTGGAAGAACTCAAGTTTAGGTGTACAAGCCGATACTAGGCCCCGGGTATGCCTCTTGTCCCTAACTATATGTTATAGTGCATTAAAAGCAAAGCCAAAAAACTATAAAGTTAAATGAGAGGAAGGACTTTACACTAGCCTTGAACATCAAGATAAAAGACTTATGTATGCATGTATTTTTTTTCTCATGTATTTGGCCAGTGGCTGCACATTTACTGAACTTCATTATTTCTACAGAATAGGAATCTCAACTAATAATAAAGATTGTAAAGTATGTTTGTCAAGCACATATGGGTAGTAATCTAACAAGAATGTACACCACCAATCACAAAATATATGGGAATCAATAGCAAGTGGATTTGAATCAGCAGCAAAGTTTCCACACAGCACTGGAGCAGCAGATGGCAGCCATATCCATATGGTTTCACCAATTGAAAGTGGGTCTATCTATTTTAATTACCAGGAATATCATTCAGTCATATTAATGGGTATTGTGGATTCAAAACACAAATGTGTTTACGTTTATTTTCATTATATTTTTTATTTTTTAACCTTAGTTATGGAGATCAATGACAAGCAATTTACAAAGTTTGCCTGATGAGAAGTGTCTGCCTGTTACAGTATGTCCAAAGATGCCATATTTTTTGATAGGTGGTGCAGCTTTTCGTGTTGCACAAACATTTACTTAGATGTTTTGGAGGTACTCACAAAACAAGTGACGAAAGAATCTTCATTCATCGATTATCTAGAGCAAGAAGATACACCAAGTTTTTATTTGGAATACTCAGTAAGAAATGCAGATATTCAGCTATTTTCTCCAACAGATATCATGAAAGCATGTATTATCCTTCACAATAACGTTAGAGAAAGAGATGGATATTTGTTCGAGGAAGCAATGTCAATCACAGGACTCATAAGTATTGAAGGAGAAACATCAAAATGAGGAGGGCTGAACAAAAATAATGTGAGAAATGTCATATGCAAAATTTTTTGTCTAGTGTCGGAAGTGTTCATTGACAAATGCCTAAAATATACCATAAGGACACAATTATCTATCATTAAACAACAAAATCTTTCTGTGAAATGTGACTGAATATTTTTTACATTCTAGTTAAACTTATAAAAATTTATGTAAATAAATTATCAAAAAAGTACTTACCAAAGGCATTTTTTCTTTATTTTACAGTTTGACAAAACAATTTCTTATTTCAAGACACTCTTCTTTCCAAGCATTCCTGGTAGCATCCCGATCTTTAAAAATATTTAATGTTCTATCCCATAAAATTGGTCATACTTCTACCAATGAAATGAGAAGATCATTATCTATCACCACTTCAGTCATATCACAATTTTTAATTTTGAAAAAATACACAGACTAAAATTGTACAAGTGGTTAAAAATCCACTGAGTGTGTAAGTGCCTGTCTAGTCACATGGGCCACTGTCTAGACTGTGGCGGCTAAATTACCATCAAATGCAGTGGCAGTGCACAGCAGCATATCTGCCATCAACAGCAACTCTGCTGTGGATTTTCCCTCCTGCCCTGTGTGTACACACCCATTTCATTCCCTCTGCCACTAATGGAATCAAAGTGATGGCAAATTCTCGGCTGTGGCACAAAGAACCCAGTGTGTAACCAGGCTACAGCTCACCTAACAAACAGCTGCTAGAAGCAGTTATAGATGCTCTTCTGGGCCTAGGAGGCAAAGTCCTTGTTGTAGAGGACCTCAACAACATATATTTTGCCTGTAATTCATGAATCAGTAACTCTCATGGCAATAAACACCTCTCACTGGTGGACAACTGGAACATTGAAGTAGCATGGTTCTAGCACTCTACATAAATCATTGAGTGCATTTCGTAACCAAGACTGATATGTTGTCTGACCACAATCTGGTTGAGATCTCATTTAACAACTTTAATATGATGCAAAACAGAAGGAGAAAAATTAAAACAATTGAATAGCGATATTCACTCACCATGGAAAAACTAGAATCACACACAGTGTAGAGACAGCAGAAAGAATAGACCAGGCCATAAAACATCTGGAGATTGCAATAGAAGAGGTGGAGAAACAAGCCACGACCACAGCTTTCATCGAGACTGGGAATTATGAAACACTTCATCCTGATATGGAAACGATGGGAAAAGACCTCACGATATTAACAAACTAACAACTTATCAGCCTCCGGAGTTTGATGGTGAAGGTATTGGAGAGATTGACACTAAAAAAATAAACACCACTTTGGACTTTAAGATATCCCTTAGTGAAGAACATTTTGAGTTTACTAGTAAGGTGTCTGCAGTCTATGAACTGCTATGCCTCAACAAAGATATCACTAGCAGTATTCTTGTACATAGAAAAGGTGTATGATAAGGTGTGACACTCTAGCCTTATAATAAAGCTGAAGCAACAGACAGGTATCAAGTTAATAGGAAACAAATTGAGCAACAGGAAATTCTTCATATCCATACATTTTCAGAAGTCAGGATCATACAAAATGGATTATGTCAATGACATATAGGTGTTAACTTCAGTTCCATTTGCTCAATTTGCAGACAATACTTGACATCAGCATGAAATTAACATAGAACGAATATAGACAGCATTAGCAAAAGCAGGAAAATGGTGAAAAAATTATAAAATTCAAAAAAATGCAAAGAATTGTGCAACAGAATACTTCACTTGGAAAAGACCCATTATTACCTAAAAGTTAATATTTATGGGGCTGTCCCCTTAGTATCAATCAATCTATCAGTACTTGGGGATGACATTTGATAAAAAAAATTGATTTACAAGGACTACATCCTCATAAAACCATAAAGAGGTTTAGGTTTTATGAATAAGAAGGTTTACATTTTAAAAAGAATGGAAACAAAATCAAGAATATGTAAGATGGTTATAATCCTGAACTTGTAGTGTGGCTGTCAAATATGGAAAACAGTGAGCAAGCAGGTGTAGCAAGTCCCCACGCCACCACAAATATTGCGTTCATAGGAGAAAAATTAAAATTAAATATCATATATATTATTTCTATAAGGTATTTTTTTTGTCACAAGCCTATATCTTCCTTCATACTTAACCGAAATCAATGAATGAGGTGTCATTTTAAAGCTTATGGTCTCTACTTTAGTTAAATTGTATTTTAAGCAAGAAATTTTTCGAAATTCGACCCTTAAAGGGCAAAAATGTAATTTTTTTTAAAAATGCTGTTTTCTGTGTTACGAATCAGTTATCTCCCTGGATACCTATCTGAAACCGTTTTATGAAGTATCGTTTTAAAGATTAAGATCTCCGCTTAAGTGAAGTCATATATTAAGCCAGAAAGTTTTCAGAATTCGACCCTTAAAGGGCAGAAGTATCAATATTTTTGCATTGCGTTTTTGTGTCACGAAATCATATTTTAAGAAAGAAGTGTTTGGAATTCAACTATTAAAGGGAAAAAGTATAAATTGTTCTACAACGTATTTTTGTGTCACGAGCCTTATATTTCTGTTGATATCTAATCGATATAGATAAATGACATATCGTATTAAATACTAAGGTTTCCGCCATGGTAACATTATATTATAAGAAATTAATTTTTCGTAATTTGACCCATAAAGTGCAAAAATGTCAATATTTCTAAAATACGTTTTTTGAGTTTCGAGCCATTTATCTCCCTGGATTTCTAACCAAAATCGATAAATGAAGTAGGAGTATGAAGAGTAATGACTGATCTTGGTGAAATTATATTCAACCTCACTATTCATCACATTTTATTCGTGAAATTTTCGCACGGGTCGTCTAGTATATATATATAATGGAAACTTAATAGCCACAGACATTTAGAACCAAAGTTACAAAATTTGGGGGTAGGGGGGAACACATCTGTGACATATACATATATACAAAGTGCAGTTATTAGTATTAGAAAATCCTATATTCTATGTTATACACAGAATAAAAAATATGTATAAAAAAGAGGATAAATCTAGAAAATTTGACTATAAAGATTTGGATTACAACAAGGCTTCTATTGTAGAGGCCAAAGTTTTCCCACCAAAAAAGTTAAATATATAGTGCCCTCAAAATTAAAAGATACAGAAGATTTTAAGCTACACTATAAGTTTTCAAACTATGAATACTCCACCCAAATAGGTTAGTTGGTGAGTCATAATTTTGTTTTCTTAAAACATAAAAAATAATCACAGTTACTCACACTCCCTTGTGAGTGAGGGCAACAGTCTATTGGGCAGACAGTTCTGTGTTTCAGCACTGCATGGAACATACAAGATTCATATGCCTGAGAAAAGTGAAAAAGCCAGCTGTGGCATTACACAGTATAAATAGGAAACATGGTATTGACTCCAGGAACCATATTCACAACAAGGCAAAATACCGTACATGCCGGCAACGTCGCAGATAATCACAACTGGACCGAGACCCATGTCAGCCATAATAGTGTTCAACAAACACACTGTAGTGACTAAACTAGCGCAGTTTTGTGATGAACACACCACATGTGTAGAAATTAGCACACACTGGGGCAATTTTGTGGTACTAAACATGTACTTTCAACACCGAGATGAAATTGAACCCTATTTGAATAAAATAAGGGAGATACATTTAGCTCTATCTGATCAACCTATGGTAATAACGGCTGACGTAAACGCAAAGTCGGCCCTGTGGCACAGTCGTCGAACTGATACTAGGGGTGAACTGCTGGTTGATCTTATAAACGAACTGCATCTTGAAGTCCAGAACAAAGAGAGAAATCCATACACCTTCCACAACACAACTGGCGCCTTCACCAACATCGATGTAACTTTAACAAATAACGCTGCTGGAAATATGCTGCATGACTGGCGAGTGACGGACAATCTTACCACTAGTGACCACAACGTCATAGTATTCGAAATTGCAAGGGAACGGACAACAGCCGATCCGGGAAAACCCTACTTCAAAACGCAGTACAATATACGACGGGCTTCATGGCAGAGGCTGAGAGAAGCTTTCTTGTCTCCGGCAGTAGCGGAAGAAGACTTCGATGTCGACAACATGGCGAGGGAACTAACATGGGCAATTCAGGATGCAATGAAAGCTGCTATTCCTCTGAAGAAGTTTGGTGGTAAAACTGACAGTTTTTGGACTGCACAATTGCAAGCACTAAGAGGAAAAGTAAGGAAAGCTAGGAAAGCCTACCAAAGGAGCCGAGTAGCAGAAGAAAGAGACTTTCTTCTTGCCAGATACAGGCAAATCAGAGTAGATTACAAGCAAAAAATTCTAACAACCAGACAAACTAGATGGGAAGCATTTGTGAAAGAAAATCTGAAAGTGAATCCGTGGGGAATTCCTTACAAATTAGCCGCAGGAAAAATACGACCTCCCACCACGTTATCCTCAATTAGAAGAGAAGACGGTACAGTTACAACTAACTGGAAGGAATCAGTGGACCAGCTGTTGAACAGCCTACTGCCGCATGACATACCAGAGGAGAACAGTGAACAACAAGATGAGCTCTATCGCGAAATGTGGCAGCCCTATGGGAGTGACTTCAGGGAGAGTGACATAACACTGGACGAGGTAGTATCAGCAATCAATTCTCTGAGATTGGGAAAAGCACCAGGACCAGACGGAATCCCGGCTGAAGTGATACAAAAGTTGATCTTGGATGTAGCTCCAATTCTGTGCAGACTATTCAACGAATGTCTCAGGCAAGGAAGAATACCAAGCATCTGGAAGCATGGTGAAGTTGTAATACTTAAGAAAGGTGCCGATAAAGATCCCCTTATACCGAAATCTTACCGCCCTATTTGCCTACTAAACGTGATGGGGAAGGTACAGGAAAAAGTGCTGTGTCGAAAACTTCAGGACTTTAGAACATCGATTGGTATGAATCCCAATCAGTATGGTTTCAGGACAAAAACATCGACTGAGGATGCAATAAACCGAGCCATCGAGATAGTCGAAAGATCAGAAAAGAAATATGTGGTGGGAGTCCTTGTTGACATTTCGGGGGCTTTCGACAACTTGTGGTGGCCAGCATTGTTTGCAAGACTGCAGAAAATCCGCTGTCCAAAGCGGCTGTACTACAGCCTGAGAGATTACTGCAAGCATAGAACTGTTACCATGAGATGCCCTAACGACAAAATCAAAAGAGAAATAAATAAAGGCTGCCCCCAGGGATCTGTCTGCGGCCCTATCTTTTGGGATTTAGCATTAGAACAATTACTGGAAATTCTTCAACGGACACCTGAATTGCTAGGACTGGTTGCCTTTGCAGATGATCTTCTTCTTCTCGTGGAAGGGATGTCAAGAGCTGAAATCGAAGCGAAAAGTGAGATAGTGCTTAAAATTCTTATGAAGTGGTGTGACGAAGTGAAATTGAAACTCGCTCTAAATAAGACGAACTATATGGTATTTTCAAAAGGGAAAAAACTTAAACGAAATCCCACTATAAGGGTAGGTAATGCGAAAATACGCCAGAGTCCCGTAAGCAGATACTTGGGCCTGTGGCTGGATGAGAGTCTTAACTTTCGAGCCCACTTGGAGGAGGTCTGCGGAAGAGCTTTACGAGCTATGAATGCAATCATAAGTATAGGTCACAGACAGTTTCAAATCCCTGCCCTGGCAATGACAGCATACAATAACGTGATACTTGCATCCATTGTCGGCTACGCTGCAAGCGTTTGGGCCAAGCACCTCACAAAGGTTAAGCCGAGGGAGAAAATCCGGAGGCTTCAACGAACGATACTCACCAGGCTTACCGGCGCATATCGCACAACTTCAACAGCAGCTCTAGCAGTAGCAGCAGGTGTACTGCCCCTAGATCTAGAAGTGAGGAGACGAGGAGCAATGTATTGGCTGAGGAAGAACAGGATGGACAAGGTGGTAGAAATAACTGGAAAAGAAGTATGGACAAAAAAGGAATTGTGGAATGTACTGATTGAAGAATGGCAAAATGAGTGGGACACTAGTGTAACAGGTCGTAGAACGTACGACATGTTTCCATCTGTAGCTGAACGAATCAGCATGAAATTCCTACAACCTTCTCCAGGGCTAATCCAATACATAACCGGCCATGGACCATACAGAAGCTTCTTAAACAAACGTGGACTTACACCAACTAGTAACTGCGAGTGTGGCGAGGAAAGCACACCAGAGCACGTGGTGTGGGAATGCAGAACAACAGCAGAGACGAGAATCACTCAGCAACAACAGCTACAAGGTCTGAGGATTTTTGACATACTGCGATCAGAGAGACTATGGCACTATCTAAATGAAGGTGCGGAAATAGCCTCTCAAATTGAAAAGCAGAAATATCTGGAGCGGAAGAAAGCTGAGGGCGGAAACCGACGTAGACATCCATCATGACCTGCTGTAGCCACATCTGAGTTTCCAGAGGAATCTCACTTCTGAGTGACTGCTGGAGTACTTCATGTATTCCAGGAGGGCAGCTTCCTGAAGAGCTGGGGTCTACGCCGCAGTCGATACCAGGAGTGAGAGCTATGGTCCCACGTCACACACTCACCCTTCGACCAACCACCTGGATGTGAGGATAAGAATGAGACTTCATTCACAATCTGGACATTCAAAGAACTGTTTAGTACCTAACATTTTATTTTTTTTCAGTTTTTTGTGTGTTATTTAGTGTAGTTTTGTAGTGCTGATTTATTAGGATTAGATATTTAACTGTAACTTTTTCCTGTTTTAGTTGCTACCACATTTATGGGATTATTTACATTAATAGTATTAACATAATTTGTTTTTTAAACATGGTCTTAAAGGAAGATTAGCAGCCCAGTTTAGCCTCTAGATGCTGGGTCAAATGTAAATGGAAATAAATAAATAAATAAATATTGACTTCAAAGATACATGAATATTACTCCCCACAAATGCATACTGAAACGGTGTGATCAGTGAGTCTATGGAGAGTCATCTTGCAGAAGACAGTATAAACTGAGATACCTACTAGCTATCAACTTAGCACATCTTGGAACTCAGTGATTGGCCAACAAAGAACAATGTAAAATTCAATATTTCCACGAGCACTCGGGAAATATAATTTAAAAACTGTTGTTGAAGCCTGGATGATTATTGGTAGAAGAGTTAGTAATTGCACATGATGGGGTAAAAGTGACTGTGAACACAAACTAGCACTTGTTTTCTGGAGTAAAGATGGGAAAAAAATTTCTTTTGGTGGTCAGGAAAATTAAATAAATGAGCGAGGGAAATGCTGAGCAATTTAGGCATATGAAGAGTATATATGAATTAAGATGAAAATTGATTAAATAGGAAAATATATGAGTAGTAATTGACAAAGGAACAGGTTTTCCATCACAACTAAATTAACTGAATTGGTTCTCCCATTATGGTACTATACTTTAAGATATTTACCAAAATGTAAAATTGAATGTCACTAAAGTAAAACCCTATTGCAAGCCTTCTCATCAACCACTGACGGTCATACTATTACATAATATACATACTGTCTTGTGTATCACTGTACAATTGAGCATTATTTAAAAACTGCTGCCGTAGACATATCAATTAAGGAACATAATAATGCTTCATCCATAATGTAAAACTTTTTTAACTGTTTGTACCAAGAAAAAAGGAGATATGGTATTGTGTTTGCAAACAGAACCAAGAAGCTAATGCTGTTTGTCACTAACAATGTCAGAAATTCCAGAGGAAAATACAAGTGTTTTGACATACCAATGTTGCTCGGTATGGGAGAAAATCTAAAATAATAGTTTTTAAGAAAATTAGTTGGGTTTGTGACAAAATAAATAGTGAAAATTGGTGATGTAGAAGAAAATACTGTTAAATACAGAAGAAAAATTGCTGAATAACATTTAAAAGTGTAGTGTAAAATCCTAGGTAAAAAACAATTATAAACAGGTTTTAATATTCTAATAAATTGTATGACTGGAGATAAATCAAAATGCAAATAATTTTTGACTAAAGGATTTAAATAAGTAAAGGAAAGTATATAAATTAATGAGAAGGTATAAAGAATATTATCTTTACAAATGGGATATTGTTTGTACTGAGTATATTGTTAACAGTATGGTGTAGAATATTCTGAGAAGAACCTGTCACAAAGTTGTGTATTTGTTATGTGGGTAAGAATAAGGATTAAATAAAACAGAATCAAACACTCATAACACTATTCTGTATGTTCGATTGTGGATTTATCCACTGGTGACTGGGGTTTACAGTACAGAAATCAATCAGCTTTAATGAGTTAAAAATAGAATAATGTGTAATCAGTAATGTAGAATAAAATTCCATCTTCTTCAACATTTGTTACATTCAAACTATACCATTTGATAATATCACAAATGATACAAGATGGTCCTGAATACTCTTTTGTAGCATTCTGTGATGTGCTTCTTACAAGGCTCCTGTTGTTAATCTTTAAAATAATATGTGAAAATTTGTATCTCATAAATTTTCTTCAGCTTCGAATGTGGTGCTGTTAGTCTCATTCATTTCAATTAATTACCAACATTCCTTCAAGGAGCTGCAGTTTTTCCAAAAAACAGTTGAAAAAAGTTTAATGTGAATCAGTTTTTTACTTACTGCACAATTTCAGTTATGGCCACACGTAATTTTCTGTCATCCAGCGTATTAATAGTTAGCGTGAATCCAGTTAAGGCTTCAAGAAGTGTTATGTTTGCTTGCATTATGAGGTCATTACCCTCACGCCTAAAGGTTTCATGAGGGCGCTCTTCTGTCACAAACATTATGTCAGCTAAAAAAAATAAAAACATAATAATAATAGCAATAATTTTCATTTTAGGTAAAATATATCCTTCATTAGTCAGCAGAAGAACTACCATAATACACTCTAAAAAGTAGTAATTTAAAGTAATTCTGATGCAGTACACACTCTCTGTGGCAATTTCCCTACACAGCCATTTATCTACTTTCTTGTACCTATCTACTTTTGCTCTTTATGAATTTGAATATTGAATCCTTTCTGCATCCATGGTAAATTCTTCATCACTTCCCTTGGTAACTGAATCCAGTTACAGGCAAAATAAAATTTCCCACTTCCTTCTGCATGGAAATGAATGCCAGCTAGTGGTGACAGACATATTTTTCTTTCCCTACACTACTCTTAATGTTATTACCAATAACAATCCAAGCCACATCAGCAATATACACCTTGTACACTTTCAACACTTAATTCACAATCGTTTTCACTTCCAATCTAGCTCATTTATAATGTCGGATACTGATTGCATTCTGTGGTAATTTCCGCAGACAAATCTAGCACTCTAACTCCATTATTTGATACCCAAAGTGTGTTTAGCATACTAATCCACCAAATTCAAGCAAAAACTTATTTCACTCTATCACAATTAAATGCCTTAGTATATTTAAATAAAACTTACTAGTAATCCTTTGTATTTTATTAAGCTTGACTTTGAACAGAATCTCTTTTCATGAACTACTGAATATGATCGAAATATTTAACTTTTCCTTTAAGCACATGTCTTGTTATACCATACAATGTTCAAAAACAATCTTTAAAATGCATGAAAATTTCCAAAATTGTAGTATATTATTCCAACAAAAATTACGCTACTTTCTTTCTACCAACTGATTTCCTAGGTGTTTTCTAACAACTGAATACTTTGATTTCAATGTGGAAAACTATGTGACAAATTTCTATACCAGCATATCACTTTTTAATATACACAAACTCTCAATAAGATTTTCTAGCAACAAACTTTATCATCTTCTGGCTATTTATCCACCTAAATATCTTTTAACATGAAGAAAAAATACTGATTTAGCGAAATTATATCAGAACCAAATATTACATATCCAAATCTGAGGTTAAGCTTCCCTACAACTGTTAAAATAAGTTTATCTCTTGAATTTACTGTTTACACTTGAATTATGCCAATATTAGTTATATTATTTGAAATTATTACTCAAATTCTTTATAAAAATGCTTTTAAAATTGCGGTATCTTATACTCCAAATAAGCTTACTATCCTTGAAATTAATATCGTTATACGAAATTCTAAGGTATGTTGCACACAGGATTGGAAAAGAGAGATAGTAGTACTGGTTCATAAACGAGGTGTTCAAATAGGGGTGAAAATTCACCAGTCAAATTATTTTGGGATCAGTGATAGGTAATATGATGGAGAGATTGATATTCAACTATATTGGAAATGTCTGTGACGAAAGAGAGTGATTTTCAGATCATTAACATGGCTTTGGGCAAGGTTATTAATGTGAATCCCAGATGGTGGGCTATATGCAAGATTCTTCAGATGAATTGGTCAAGGGAGGCCAAGTTGATAGTGTTGCACTAGAACTTTCTAAGGCATTTGACACAGAGAGCCATAAAATGGTTTTAAATAAACTGAAATCTATTGGTTTGGATTAAAAAGTTACTTGTTGGGTAGAAGAATTTTTAAAAGCCAGAAAGCAAAGTGTTAGAGTAGGAAATATATTATCAACAGAAGTGGAAGTAAATATAGGAGTGCTACAGGGTAGTGTATTGTGACCATTGCTGTTCATAATTCTAATGAATGACTGTGTTGATGGGTTACTGTCAGAGCCTAGGTGTTTTGCAGATGATATAATGGTATACAATAGGATCAAAACAGGTGAAGTCTGTGTACAACTGCAGGGTGACCTGGATAGAATATCTAAATGGGTTGGTCAGCATGGAATGAAGATAAATGCCAAGAAAAGTCAGCTTATTAGGTACACAGATAAAAAGAACAAAAGGTTAATTATGATTATAGGGTGGGGTCAGAATTGTTTGTTGAAAGCCTGAAGTGTAAATACTTTGGCATGATGTTTGATAACAAACTCAATTGGGCAGGTGGCAGGAATAGGTTACAAAATGTTCCAGAGAAGTTAGGGATTTGGGTTGCAAAACTTTGGTCAGACCATTGGTTGAATATGGTGGTGTAGTTTGGGACCCACATTTTGATTATCAAATACAGGAGTTGGAAGGGGTGCAAGGAAGAGCAGCCAGATTTGTTTGTCCCAGTCAGTAACTGATATGATAAGGAAGCTGGATTGGGACTCATTGGAGGTAAAGAGGAGGATGAAGAGAGTCCTTAATTACAATTTTTTTAAAAAATAATATGGTTATAAAAAATGGGGTAAGTGGATGATGGGGGGGAATTGCCACCAAAGTGATAGCTTCATCACAATTAAAAATTAGAAATAATAATAATAATAAATTACTGAATTTGAAAGTTTTGTAATCTATTTCCCTCACCTCTATGGTTAATCCCTTCATTACCTTCTCTAATAAATAAAGGTTTTGAAATCTTTCCCAGTATAAGTATGAGTATATTATGAAATTTTATGACATGTTGGTTACACTTCAAGCAAATCCTCCCCAACACTATAATCATAAACAACTTTTAGTTTATTATCTATGTTCCTAATTAGTAAAGTCTTCTTAGCATTAATTTTTATTTTATGTTAACCTCCCAAGCAAGATATCCTGCCCATGTCAGTCTGCAACTGTTCACAGTCTTCTCCCATTTGGATCCTGTTATGTAATACTATACCATCTACAAACAACCTAATTTCTAATTTTTAACCATTAAGACAATCATTCATTGGAATAATGAATAGTGATTGTCCGAATACACCCCATTATGGAATTCCCATTTTCACTTTCACTTCTGTTAATACTGTAATTCCTACCTAAAATCTTTGCTTTCTGCTTCAATGGATTTTACCTTGTTTAACACCATTTTATTGGTCATAATGAAAATATCTTGCTTATAGCCCACAAAGTGAATTTCACATCAATAATATTACATAAAGTTACAAAAAAAAAAGGATAGCGAAATGAACCACCACTTACCTTAGATGATGGTTTGGTGGAGTGAACATAAAAAAAAAGCACAAGCTTTTTGGAGAACATTATGGAGGGAGGGTGGTGTGAGACCCTCTCCAAAACTACCCTCCCTCCATAATGTTGTCCTGTTGAGGAAGGATCAACTCCTGAAATATTCATTGTTTTTTCCTATTCTTGTATTTGTTTTTTGTGTTCACCCCACGAAACCATCATCTAAGGTAAGTGATGGTTCATTTTGCTATTCTTTTTCTGTAAATCCATTTGCTACTTAGCTCCTATTATTTTCTGGTTGCCATATTACATAAAGTTGCATTTTTAATTCAAACCAGTTTCATTCCTCACAGATCTTTCTTATGTGATTCCATACCAATCTCTCCATTAATTTATCTGCCACTGATGTAGAACTAATCTATCCTATTTGTCACCTCTACTGTTTGGTCCAACATTTATCACACTTTTCCAGTACTAAGCAACAACAAGTCTATGTTTTTATCTATACTATTATAAATCTGTAAGCTAGCTGTGTTTGTAGTGAGGCTTGATCTCTAATAACGCAAAAACTACCGCATCAATTTGCATGGTGTTTCCAAATTTTTAAAGCTAATGTTGCTGATCAACATCTGCAGAAGTAGCTAACGACTAATATGTACCATGGGAAGAAGCAAGTCAGTAAAAAACTTCAGATAATTATACACATTCAGACGGTAACTCCTTTCATAAAGAGACCTGACAAAATTTAGGATTTCCCTTTTTTTTTTTTTTTTTTTCTTTTTTTTTTTTTTTACTTCTGCGATTCATTTTTCTGTACCGTAGTACTTCAAAATAAAAAGAATACGTGAATCAAGTATAATCAGCATTTACTTGAATCGTAACAGGTCTGTTGAATTATGAAAAAGTTATATTACTAATATTGAAGACATGTATTGTCTCTGGTAGACTGTTATCATGGAGGAAGGAAATACTCCATGACTGTTATACAGTTTGTCTCTGGAACAAAATTGCTACGTGAACGCTGTACAATACAGCCACAATAAGCCAATACTTAATACGAAATTCAGTTTTTACTCGAAGAGCGATGTCTGAAAAACAGCTATTATAAATATCAGCAAGTAATAAAACATAATTCTTTCATTAATGACTTGTGTGGAATTGCACATATTTGGAAGTACTTTATTCGATTAATATGTCTCGTGGCTATAACGTGCAAATATAACTAGGCATCCGAAAATTCAGGTACATGCGACTCAAATAATTACATAGAAAATACGGATATATTGAAAGAAACTCAAATAAAAAAAATTTCATATCTAATGCTACACCGCGTAAATTATAAAGCTAAAAGCATCGTCCCTTTGGCCTATAACAAAGCATATCAGCTGTCATCACTGTCCAGGTTGCATTTCAATCGATTTACAACTTGCGATAATTTTGCCACTCAGAAATAATTGCTTGAGTTACATGCACATTAGTACATATACTGTACCGTGATTCATTTTCACATTTTTGAATTAATTATATCTGACTGAAATAATGACAATAATGATACGATGATTTGAAACCAAGATTAACTCCAATTCACGTAAATTTCTATTTTAAAGCAGGAATAATTGATGGTGTATCAACATAAAATAAAAACCAATATCCAAACAGCAAAAAATAAATAAATCAGAAAAAATTGAGATGCTGTGATTATTGGTAACGAATTTTTATTTAAAATATAACTAGGCATCCTAAAATTCTATTCTACACCGCGTAAATTTTAAAACTAAACCCGTTATGCCTGATGCTAAACAAAACGAGTCAATTGTCATCTGGTCCAGGCTGTTGTTTCGCCAGGTACTTACATGCGACTGAAATAATTACATAGAAAATACGGCTATATTGAAAGAAACTTAAATTAAAAAGTTTCATATCCTAATGCTACACCGCATAGATTATAAAGCTGCAGGCATCGTCTCTTACGCCTATAACAAAGCATCATATCAGATGTCAGGTTGCATTTCAAGCGATTCACAACTTGTGATAATGTTGCCACTCAGAAATAATTGTTTCAGTTACATGCACGTTACTACATAAACTGTACCATGATCACATCTCGACATTTTTGGATTAATTATATCTGACTGAAATAATAACAGTAATGATACGACGATTTGAAATCAAGAGTAGCTCCAATTCACGTAAATTTCTATTTTAAAGCAGGAATATTTGATGGTTTATCAACATAAAATAAAACCAATATCCAAACAACAAAAAATAAATAAATCAGAAAAATTGAGATGCTGTGATTATTCGTAACGAATTTTTATACATATTTCAGCACACTTCCAAGAGGACTAAGTCGTAGATTACTGCTATATTTACATAAATTTATGGCACCGCGGTTATTTTGCAATCCTCGGTATCCACATTTAAAAATAAACTTTTTTTAGTTAAGTATCATGGAAACAATATTTTTCATTATATCTACAGATACATCCTTAACAAAGCTTATACCTAGCTATATAATCCCAGGTAAAGTTTACACATAAAATCGCCAAAAAAAATTACACATAATGATTATAATATCAGCTTTCTTAACGTTACAACTGTTATATATCCATTTAAATTTTCGGTACCACGGTTAACGTGGAATCCTCCATATCAGCATTTAAAAATATTATGTTTTAGCTGAGTTAAATATTGCTTTCAGAAATAATATTATTTATTACTACCACAGATATTCTATATTGTAACCAAGTTTATGCTCATCTATATACTCGCAGCCAAAGTTCACGCATAGTGATAATTGCAGCTGTGAAAACATTTTAATTGTTAGTGCTGTGAGTTGGGTAAGTATAAAAGTTAATGATATGCCCTTGCGAAAGAGATCTAATCTGTCGGGGTCAACTTCTGCAGCTAAAAGATGTCGCCGAAATCGGCTAAATGAGAGTGAAATAGACCGACAACATCGTCTGCAACGTCAAAGAGAAAGAGATGAAATAGCTAGAGCAAATGAAAGTAACCTGCACCGAGAAAAGCGATTGACCTATAACCGGGTTCTATACGCTAAATCCATAGCTTCTGAAAGCGCACAGAGGAAAGAATGTTGTTTGAACCGTGAAAGCCTTTCTAAACAATAAATGTTTATACTTCGCACAATAATTACAACCACGAATTACTACTGTTAATTTTTCAGGAACCTTTTCTACTATTGAATCAATTGCATCAAGTTAAAATATGAATAAAACAACTCTCTGGCATCAGTATGAAAACTGAACCTAACGTATTAACCGAAACAAACAAAACTATTCAGAATACATTAACAGTTCATGCCTTTCCACGTTAATGTCTGATAAGAGAATAAAATCAGTAAATAATTTCTACACCTGCCAAGGCACGCGCGCGTGAAGCAGAGGGCAAATGCTAGTAAACTATATAACTTTATACATCTTGTAAGACTTTTCATGTTACAACAATTCCAATAGTCTAATCCCTCAAATCTGCAAGATGCCTTTAAATGCTTGCAGATAGTTGTGTATTCGAAGGATCAGCTAATCTTAAATATGATCGGCAGCTGCGATCCAACCTAAATTTCAGGAAGAACTTTGTCATAATACAATTCAAGTTGTCATCACAGAAAAAAGGAGAAGTTTCTATTTTTTAAGTACTGAGAGAAAAAAAAACAATAGCCTGAGACTTTATTTCAAACTATCCTTTCTCTTCAAACAAGACACTGACCGGTATGTAAATTCAACGATAAATTATCCATAAAAGTAACACTACATTTGAAATTTTTTATAGTTTCTATTCTCAATAATCCGAAAAAATATTTGCTGTAAGTTACAGAAGTGTTATAAAATCAAAATCGTTCCCTCGAAATTTATTTAAATTCATTCCAGTTCCTATACATGTATCTCCGTAACAATTTAATTTAATTTAATGTCAGTCTATTGCACAACTAGGCACTTTGCTCTTAACTGAAGCAAAATTCCTACATGCAAATATAAAAAAAAAACACTGAAGTTAATCTATTGGGTCTGCAGACAAAATATTCTGAGCACTTACTAAACCTTTTCAGAGACTTATGACACTTTATACACCACTCGGCTAATTTCTCTTACACCCTCTTAACTGTTTATCTGATTTCAGTTACCAAACAACAAAAATTAACCATGTTTCACTCCACATGAAATCTGCAAGTTTACTACTCATATCCTGGGAGTGGAACATATGTGTCTCCTCACATTTGGTGATGAAATGTAGCCCTCCTACCAGCTCAACTCTATTTATAGGCATCTCACACTTTAGGGATATGATTAAACCTAGTTGACACCTCCGTAAGGAGCTATTCTTCCACTAAACATTGTTGGTGAAACTTTTTTACCTTCAAGCTTCTCAAATCATTAGGCCTAACATGGCCAAAAATTGCTCAAATTAATCCCTAAATAAACTACCACAATGCTAAAATCTTGTGAATTTAGTTTGCGGTTCCAATAAAAAAATTCCTTATTCAATTTAAAATTATAAAAACTAAGTACTTATTACTTCCTGGTAATTAATTCTAAGTTCTGTAGCAGTTAAACTAATCCTCTTGAATGGAATAACCTATTCTAAAAGATATTTTTTAATAATACCACTACATTATATAACAAACATTTTTTTAAAAAAATCTTAAACAAGTCAAAAAACACATAAACAAATTGCTAATAAACTTTGCTACATTAGTGCTAAAATTTCTGGTAGGGGCAGGAAAAATATTAAAGGATAACTAATAAACAAATCATTGCCTTTAATAATTAGAAAAAGATTAAAATTTGTGCCACAATAGTAAAATAGGACTGATGTGTAAGAGTTTTCGGAGCAGAAGAATTAAATGATATCAACAAGATGAAGAGTAGTTGCCTAGTAGGTATTGATGGGATTAATGTGGATATGATCAAGCCACCTGGAACAGTGGGAATGGTTGGAGAAATAAGAACTATCTGGAAGGACAACAGAATGCAAAATGTTGGAACAAGGAAGAGATTGATTATATGTTTATTCAAAAAATGTAACAGGACAAATTCTCAAATTACAGTGGTATAAAACATTTCTCTCATGATCTCAAGGTGTACAAATTTGTTTTATAAGAAACAATAAGGAAAATAGTTGAATTAAATTTAGGAGAACAACATGGATTTAGGCCCAAACAATCTGCTTTAGCCCTTATCTTTGATACAAGGATATTTTCTGAAAAATGCTGGGAAATAAGTAAATCAGTAATAGATATATTTATTGATACATACCCGTAATAGATATATTTCTTGATAAGTCTTAAGACCACATTCCTCATCACTACATTTGGGAAGTATTTAGTTAAGAAGGATGTACTAGAAGTCATTTTGGAAAGAGCTAAGTAATTGTATCAATATAAGTTGAAATATGCCAGACGCTTCTGTGATTTTGATTCTACCTTTAACATACACAGTAGGATTATTGAATTAGTGGCTACAATAGGGGCACATTGCACAGCCAGTGAAAACCATGTTCCCAGGTCATTACAACCAGATGAAACTTTGCTTTTACTGTTCAAATACAAGCTATTAGATCAAGATGGATTAAGACAAGAAGTGGAATATCATTTTCAGTAAGCTACTGGATGAAATTATCAAGCTGGTAAAAAGAAAGACAAAGACATTAATGGCATGGTTTTTGTAGATGGTATTATAATTTGGGAGGAGGGTGAAGAATAACTGTGACAATGATTAGACAAATTGAAAGAAGAATTTGATGCGTTTGGATTGGAAATGTGTGAGTCCAAATATGTATGCTTGGTGGTCAGCAGGGAAAGCAAACCAGTCGAATTAACACCAGTACAGCTTGAAACTGAAATTGTTATTAACTTTAAATACCACACCTGCCACAGTGTTGTAGCAGCTTAATGGGCTAATTCCAGAAATAAGTGATAGGATTAAAATATCTCACAAATTATACAGTTATTGTTAACTGATTTTATGGGATACAACTTTTCTACAGGTAGCAAATGTATGTTGTAGAAAACCTACCCACTTCAGATTCTGAATTTTAGATACCACACTGACTATAAGCAGCATCAGTCTGATTTGATCATCATCTAGGGCAGCCTCCAGCCACTGGCTGATTTATTTAATTGAAATTAAATTCCTCAGGTCAAATTTCCAGAAAAGCAGATAAGATAAAATCAGAAATGAATCAGTCAGATTTGGACTACGCTACAAGAAACCAGTATAGGCAATACAGAAGAATCAAGAATGAAATGGTTTCATCACATTAGGATGGTGTCAAATATACTATGAAATGCATAGATTGAAAAATGAGTATCTGGAAAAATATCAAGTGGGAGATATTTGAATGAAGTAAGTATAAAAAGACCTGGCCAGTTGCAGTCTAGATTACAAGAAGATTTTGGAAGACTAATGGTTTAAAGACTGAAGAATATGTAAGAGGCTTGTTCATTACCCATCCCAGTCTGTTGCAATATAAAATTGAAGATGATTATTAATTTTTTTTATTATACAGCATTTCATTCAGAAAGGCATATCAGTTGTTAACTGATCATAAAATTTACCTTATTCCACAATCTGAAGTTTAGCTGGATCCTCCCAAGGAAGGTGTATCTAGAAGGTCTTAAACCAGAACCATGGATTATTGTAGTAAAGTTCATATTTACAAACAACAGCTCCCTAATATTATTATTGGTCAAACTGGGAGCCTCAAAATTTGAAGCCTTATCCACTGATCATGTGTTAATATTACGCACACAATTTACAATTTCTTCAAAAGTTAGATAATTTTGAAAGTTCACAGAAACAAATAATAACTCCAGTGTCATAAAGGAGAGTCCTCTGAAGAAAGTTACAAAATGATGGCTGAAATGTTAGGTTTCTATAAATTGATGAACTTCCACCTAGACAGCCAACATACCAAGGAGAGAATAATTATTATTCTCGAATCACAAACATCAAATACACAGTTAAAACATTATGGAAATTAAGAACTTTAAACACATTTATCCCAGTATTTCACAACCTCAAGTGTGTTCGGTGTTGCCCCAAAGCAGATTCATCTTCATTGCATGGATGATGGGCACATAGGGATCTCAAGTATATGGTTCATAGTTAGGTCCTCACCACATTTGCACTTAATACGGGTAGCATCAGTATAATGCCATTTCACTAGGTTTTCCTTGGACCTGTCCACCCCTGTTTGCAATCAATTTAAGGATCACCAGATGTTCCACTCCTCTGCTGTGACCAGGTGGCAAGTAGCTCTGCAACTGTCAGTGGACCCAAGATGTTAGGGACCTTCATTATCCACAACTGTACTTTTGCCTTTTCAGATGACCCAATTAGTTCCTGTGATATTCTCAGAAAGCTAGATTTGAGCCTCTGGGCTTGTGGTGTATGGCTGTGCAGTGGATAAGCACTTTCCCATTTTACTTTGGTCCCCTCCTTGTTCGCAGACACTTCTCTCCAGATACTGGGTGGTGCAATCACCAAAAGCTGGTAAAGCCTGTCAACAGGTATAGGCTTTAGGTAGCCTGTCACTAGACTACAGGTGTTATTGAGGGCTACATCCACCTGGTTGGTGTGAGATGATGAATACCAAACTGGGCATGCATATTCTGCAACAGAGTAACAAAGGGTGATTGCTGATGTACGTATAGTCTGTGGTCGACTACCTCACTGTGATCCAACTAGTTTGCGCAGTAAGCTGTTTTTTTATAGAAGAGCTTCATTTTGCAATTCATGCAGTGCTTCTTATATGTGAGGGTTCTGCCGAGTGTTACTCCCTTATATTTTGGGGTGTTACATGTCTGTAGATCGATAGCTGATCATATTACTTCCAACTTATAATGAGACTTCCTATTTTTAGGAGAAAGGCACCCACTTCAGTTTTGAAGGATTTAGGTCTTAAGCGATTTTCCCTATAAATCGCTTGATAGTAATTCAAGGGCAGCAGACAAATTTCTTTCAACTGCTTCAAACTTTTTGTTCTGTTACATCAGCATACACGAAGCTGCTGATAACTGGATGTAATGGCTGATCATATGTATAAATGTTGAAAAAGGATTGGGGCCAGAACACTACCTTGAGGTATACCATTTTTTTGTACCCTCCATCAGCTTTGCTGTCCTTGAAGGTCAATGAAAAACCTGCAGTTCTGGAGAAGAGTAGCGATGAACTTGGTTAATCTTGTGGCTTTTGTCTGATTGTAGACCTTGTCAAGTAGTATTTGGTGGATAACAGAATCATATGCTGCTGACAGGCCCATAAAGACCACACCTGTTACCTTATTGGTCTTAAATCCATCTTCTATAACCTGTGTTAGACTCAGCAATTGTAAGCCAGCGTGCTGTGCTATAAGTTTTGGATCAGTCACAGGTCGGATACGATTCAGAATTAATCATTCAAGTAGTGACACAAAAGTGCTATAGGTCTAAAAAAATTGGATTGTTCTCTTCTTTTCCAGGTTTCAGTATGGCTATCACTTGTAAGGGATGAGGCTATACCCGGGGTACAGTAAGCCTAGATCTCCTTAACTAACAACTTGCACCTCTTAATAAATTTCTTCAAAATTAAAAAACAAAGTTCCAACTGTTAAAAATTTTAAACCATGAATAAACCTTTTGAAATAAAATCAACTGCAAATTAATATGGTTGCCACACCCAAACATTTTAACCTTCTGAGAGAAAAGGGTTCAGTTTAAACTATGGAAAAAAATCACTTTTAAAGTTTCACCATCATTATATTCTGATATCAAAAAACACAAAAAGGTTCACAATTACAGTTGATTCAGCAACTGGACATTCTTTTCAAAAGTTTGCAAGTTATGAAATGTAGAAGACAAACAGAACTAAACCCCTGAAAATATTGTTTATATTATCTGTTCATTGTCCTGACCGAGCAGCACTATTTCAAAATCCCATTATGGCCAACACCAAAGCATGTGACTGGAATCCTCACAGGAGAACCAACTGTGAGTTCTTGCTCCCGAGAACCACAGGTCCAACCCTCATGACTTTCCACCAGTAACTGACAAAATGAGGCCCAGAAAGCCCTATATGACTCAAGCAAATATACCAAGTCATGTGACACCCAGAATATAGTGCATGCAGGATACGTACTACAGGGTCTCCAGATTTTGATATTATTTAGAGACAGATATAATAAACTACTTTCTCCCCTTTGATATTTCTCGTTAACCTAACAGTTTAGCAGTAATTAATTTCCACTTGTTTGCTGCATAGAAGCTCTAACGTCACTGGTCTACAAGTGTATCAATACATGGAAAAAGTGCCCGTTTAGGCCCCATTTTGAAAATTCAAATTAAAAAAGGTTTATCATGAATTGCTCTGAAAGTAAGGCCTGTCTCAAAAAATGGTCTATGGCATAATATTCCCCGGTTTCTAATGCATCATTTGAAAGTAATTTTATTCCATGACTTTGATTGGTTTGGCTGTGATAATTTATATAATCTGGCAATGTGAGAAATGAGATGTAACAATTTTTTATAAATTCCTTTCAGACTTAATTTACTGTACAGAACTACTCAAAAAGTTTAACACGGTGTTCAGGAAGGTTTTAAGTTGTAATAACCATGTTGTTTAATATCAGAAATTGTTTGAAACATGTTGTAATTAATGTCTGAAAGTGCCAGTTTATGTAACTATGTGTTTTCTTAATTTTAAACTGCCTGAAACTCTAGATCATGTGTTATTTACTACAAAATTGAGTTTCTCCTATTTAATTATTATTATAAACATTCTTTACTGTGTCAAAAAGTGTTGTAAAATGGCTGATGTTCTCTCAAAACAAAATTTAAGTGCTCACGAGATGTATTCTTAAGGATTACAATGATTTAGGTAAGTGTAAAGGCTACTTTTTATCATTGAAAATCTGTTAAAAGCTTTTGTTACATGAGTTTTCAGATTTTAAATTGCCCTGTATTCAGGTATAAGCTGCAGTATTGGCTTCTGTATTTTTAATGTCCCCCATATCCTGTAGTGGCAAGGTTTAGAATTTAACAAATTCAGAGGTGCTTACACGCTCTCATCCTCTGCCACACCTTTGGAAAATGATATGTGCTCATACATTTGTTAAAGAGCTGTAGAACCCATTCTTTGGTCTTATATTGAAAGTTCTCAATTTGTTTTGATTGTATGTCAATGGAGGCCTGCTGACTTTCCTGTATGCACTCATTAATAAACTTTTCCAGCTCTGATATACTGAAGGGCTTGGTGCGATTGTTCAACTCTTCCTGACTGTGGAGAGAATAATGAATGCAGCAGATAAAGCTGCCTGCTTGTTTTACCTCTGGACATGAAATATATGTAATGTTTGTAAAAACTTTACACTGAAGATCTAACTCTCATCTGAAGCACAGACATTTTGGATGCAAAATACATCTGATGGCATTAATTTACTTTTGATATTTCTTTGTGGATTAGACTATTTTAAGGTGCCATAACGTAAGCAAGTTCTGTTATGTTTACATCATATCAGAAATGAGCATTCCCACCTACATCATTCAGGCTACAGATAAATGATAAAATACATCTGCCACAAACCAAAGTTGAAGGGAGGAAGGAAACAGTAATTAAAAAAAAAAAACTCATTGCATTTCCTTCTGTCTCATTGTTGTTCCTATATAAATTATTCTAGTGAGGCTAGACACACATTTCTCTTAGCAGATTACGTTGTTTGTCTGTGGCTGTTGAAGCTGATCTTTATTTGAGAAATTATCAAAAACTCATCATATTAGATAATTATGTACGTTTTCGCGGCGGCAATGCTTTATAAAACTCATCATATTATTTGCAGAGATAGAAATAAAAAGTAATAAACAGAAATTATTTAGTCTCCCAATGAATAAACAATGACAACATATAAATGACTGTTATATAAAACACATAAGATTAGTTCAGATGGTGCACTGCAGATTACTGGTACACCCATTCTGGCATTGTTACTAGTACTGGGCTTAATCCATTGATAGCTGCAAATTCTCAGATATGTAATTCATCTTCTTAACATCCTGGCCTGATGATCTGCCATGTTCACATCAGAGGAGTGCAACTCTCGGGTAGGCACTGTGGAACTGCAGCACCCCCTACATTTCCATTCAAAATCACTGATACTAAAAAATACAGAGGTTTCAACCCTAATTATTTTATTGTAATGGAGGTATATAGTTAATCATTCAATCTAAAGCTAGTAAACTCCTCCTCATTCATAAATAATAATAATAAAAACAATAATCCTCATACAGAATTTTGGTAACTAAGTTCAATGATTAAGTAGATATATATATATATATATATATATATATATATATATTGTCAGGGGCCTAGCATCCTCCCTATAACCCCTAAACCTACTTTCAGTTAAGAAGAGTTGAAGTCGCAGCATTATTTTCGGGTGTAAAAGAGTAGAAAGATGTTTTAGTTTGGGTTTTCCATAGGCAAGTAGCTTCAGGTAGTAGCCACAGTCATTTATTCAAGTGGGACCGCGTAAGTTAGTTTAACCAAGAAATCATTTCCGATTAGAATTTGTTAACTATATTAGGGGAAAATTCAAGCATACACTGGTGATCTTAGATTTGAAATCGCAGTTCTGCAAGAGAAGTTACTTATTTTCGAAATTATATGAAAATATCGGCCATTTATAAGCATGACTGTTAAAGACCATGAGTTGGTTTCGCGCCAAAGAACCACGTGCTTCGAGGAGAGAAAATAGTTCCGGGGTCACATCAAATAAATTTATATGAAAAGTTATAAAGGGGTGGATATTTTGGTAAGTTGATGGCAAGGGAAGTATCTAAGATTTTATACCAAAGGAAAGCTATCTAGGTGACGCAAAAAGAATTTTAGATTATGAGATTTGATTGGCGCGTAGTGATCTGAATGTCGCTAGGAGGCTATTTAAGACAGCGCGCGTCCTACACATGGTCTATTTGCCGGTCGTCTATCGTTGTGGTTGGTCTAGTGTGGGAGGCACATGGGTGTTGGGCGGCAGTTATCATGTTAGAAGCAACGTGGAATTATTTTAAGGACTAAGTGATGATGCTGCATGTCTGAACTTTGCAATCTATTTTTCGGTGATGAAGTCGGATTGCCTTTAAGGTGTACACGCTCTGGTACTCGGGAATTGTATATATATATTGATTATTTTGAACAATATACTGTGAACTTTTATCTTAAATGACGATTCTTTATTTGTAGTCTGCTCCTCCCAGTGTTTTATATAGGAGTGTTTTAAACCTTTACTGCTTGGGGTAATTCGAGTAGTTGGCGACTGTGTTAAACCCCGAGGCCAGAGTAAACGGTCAAAGATCAGTAAAGCTTGGTGCTGTGAAGAGTTGGTCCCCAGGAGCCAAGTTTCTGACAATATATATATATATATATATTAAATTAGAGAAAAAATACAAAGTAAATCAGCAAAATGACAGAATAACACTAAGAGAAGCATTTGCAAATGGTCCTCCATATAATCCCAATGGAAAGAAAACAATGACTGAATTTTTTCTGCAGGAAGTTGCTAAAGCATGTCATTTCACAGTGCCCATTCCTGAAGAGGATCTAGTTCGGCATATTTTGTGGAGATTGCCAACTAATGTTCAACAACCTTTTGCCCTCTTGCGAATTAATTCTGTAGAATCAGCTGAGCAGACCTTAACTGATTTGGACATGCAACTCGCAAATCGCCAAGAGCATCCCAATTCTAATAGGAACCCATTTCAGAACAACCAACATAATAATAATAATACTGGGAATCAAAGGAATAACAATACCCCAAATACTCCAACTGAAAATCATGGGAAATCTACTCAGAATCAGCACCAACAATTTAATAATTCGGAAGGGACCTATTATCACAACTCTAATTCCAATAGAGGGGGTCCTGGTATTCGAGGTTTAGGAAGAGGTAGGGGAGGTAGAGCAAGCACTCCACCACTCCCCACACAGCAGTCTCAATATCAGGATAATGATGTTTTTGAAACCATTGATATACATAGTAACCCTCCACCTCAACAAACAAAAAATTAATTTCTGCCAATGTTAAGGTCCGAACAGAGGCTACTTGGGAACAAGGACCATCTCAGACTCGACAACTAAATACGTTGTTTCATGATATAAGAGAGGATTTACTAGAGGAAGAAACAGAAGAAATCGAACAGCTGGTACAGGTTCCCATCATAACAGTTACTGTCAAAGCAAAAGCATTGGATATTCTCTTGGATACGGGAGCAGAATTATCTTGCATCTCGGAGACTTTGTACAATAACCTGAATGATATTTCATTTGTTCCATATTATGATGTGCCTCATATGTCTGCACTCACAGCAACTGGTCGAAAAAGTAAACTAATTAAGATCCAAGCATTATTAGAATGTGAAATTCAGGATATTAACTTTGATTTTCATGTTTATGTTGTCCCTGATCTCCAACCCGATGCAATTTTTGGTATCGATTGGTTGTGTGATGTCAAAGCCGATTTAGATTGTGCTCATGGCATTCCACACTGTTCTATTGACCAACATGAGTTGTCAATTAAGCTAAAGAAAGGATGGAAGGATACAAGGGTACCTTCAGTAAAAGTTTTCAGGAAGAATGTCCAACTTTGTAGCAGTAAAGAACCTTCATTTTGTAATAAGTTAGTTCAATTCTGGGTGGCAAAATTAAATATACAGGGTAGTGACAAGGTATTAGATAATGTTCTTCAGAGTGTAGAACCACAATATAAAGGAAAACTTTCACACCTGTTAGAAGAATTCAATGATGTTTTTAAGGACCAACCCGGATTGATTCATAACTATCAATGTCACTTAAAGGTTTCTTGTGCTACTCCATTCTTCATTAAACCCTACCCCATCCCAATTGCTAAAAGACAGATGGTAGAAGATGAGATCATGTTTAATAAACGCCCACCGCATATGATAACAGAAATTATTACCTTTCCTTCAGAACTGCAACTCTCTTATCAGAAATCATTGCAACTTGCCCTTGACCAATTATACAAAAAGGCACAGGAGAGAAAGTTAAGGCATGATCAACATATTAAGCATACATCATATAATATTGGTGAGTTGGTATTGGTACACACACACTTAAAGTCTTCAGCTATCAATGATGAAATTAAGAAATTTTTTCCTCTATATGAAGGCCCTTTTGCAGTGTCTAATGTCCGCCATTGGAACTCTTATACGTTGGTACACCCTGATTCTAAAAAATTGAAAGGCCACTACCATGTTACGGCTCTCAAACCCTATAAATGTGCTTTGGATTTTTCGAGTGTTGGGAATTCTGAATAATAGAAGCCTCAGGGACACATAACTGGCGTGCGTGGGTGGCTTCCACGAGGTCCCAGCTGAGATTGCCTTTGTTTATCCTAGTCTTGGGGTAATCTCCTCTAACATCTATTCTATCAGCTCCTCTCTGCTAAACCCTTCCTTTCGACAATGTGGCAACACATTCTGTCTTTTCACCTTTTCCAATTCTTTTTTTCTCCACATATGATGTGACATTGGGACAAATTTCCTCATGTCCCAATTATATAACAAATAGGGGGTTACGATTATTATTCTAGTCCAGTGCTGTAGAGCATAGACTCAGCCTGCGATTCAGAACATACACCTTAATTTGAATTTTTTTAGATGCACCATAGTTAACGGACATGTAAGCTCCTTTTGAGCATAACCGGCGAAATGCGGTATGACTCTTTAAAGTTAAGCTACGTTTTACCCGGCTAGGTGACATACATATGACCTCTTCGATACCATACACTGTGGATACATATTACACAAATGGAACTTTTAGGGTGATTATCCTCTATACTTAAACACATGGCTCTACAAGTTAGTGGTTTACTACGATGGCAACACAGCTGTTTTGAAGATCTATACAAGAAGTGATAGGTTATACAAGTCATTCATTATACGTACTTAACATTTTTTTTTTTTGACCAGTATACTGGCCTCACACAATTGCATTGTGATATGATAAAAAGGGTTTTATTAGTATTGTGTTTAACATCAGTATACTGATGCATTAGAAACTTTCGTTTCACTCCACCCTACTACTTAAACATAGGATATATATTTTGTTGTAGAACTCTGAGTTGAACCTTGGATTCCATCTGAAGAATGTTAAGAGTAATGGCTCTTGAACTTTTAGTACATGTTTTTAAATCCTTTTTTTATGATAACCTATACTTTGTCAGATTATTTTTGATTTTGTATTAGTAATAAGATTGGTAATTTTGCAACTTTGTATTGATTTGACAACTTCAGTGTAGTTTTAATTTTGGGTGAAGAATCATAAATCATTGTAAATAATTTTGTTTAAGAAAATTTTTCCATAATTACTTTGTCAATATTGGGCATTTATTGTATTTAACCCAAGAATCTCGAAGTGATTATTATTCACATGGTTTATTTTTTTTCTTTCTTTCTTTCTTTTCAATTTCAATATTTAACATTGTTATATTTTGCACTGGTAAAGTCATTTCTACTATGTGTAGAGTGTAATTAGATGTGCTGATAAGATATTGATACTGGCTTGTATTCGACAGGTTGCCCACCAGAGCATCTGCTGACTTCTTGCTGTGCAGGATCAGAGATTACAGGACTTTCGCTCTGAACTCAGGCAACAGAGGCATTTTTGTATTTAGTTTAGCCTCAACAGGTGTCGACCCATGCCAGGACTAGGTGAAATTTTCCCTTTTTAGTGTTTAACAGGACTAAGGTCGAGTTATCCCTTTTAAAGTGTTTTACAATCTTCGGATGCATAATCTATATAATTAGTGGAAAAGTGGTTTGAAAGATGGACACTATAAAAGTGACAAACATCTATTTCAACAATACATTTCTCTTGTGTTATTTGATAATGATTTTGATATTTGTGAAAGACTAAAACAATGTACAAATGTTACACATACTAAGCATATTATGGCAATTTTCTCTATTTTCCATATTTTGTACTATTTCTACACATTTTGTAACTTTTGCATTTTGTTCTATGTACATTTTACATACTTTTATTGAATTTTGGGCAGGTTTCTTGTATTGTTTCTATTATAAAATTTGTACCTAAGGTAAAGTGAACCGGTACCAGAGAGTTAATAATTATTTTGGCAATTTTGACATTTTTACATTAATATTTTCAAGTTTTCATTTATTACAAGTCATTATAAATTCAAATATTGTGTGAACTTCATGTTTGGTGGCATGAGTGAATGTTTTGAAAAGTTGTATAATGATGGTGTGAGTGAAGTCACAAACGGACCAAATTCCACGAGGGGGAATAGTTTTCTTTCCATTTTCTGAGAAAATCTTGCCTCGTTCTTTCTTCTAAAGAAGAGTCGCGATTTTACAGGGGCGTGTCAGGGGCCTAGCATCCTCCCTATAACCCCTAAACTTACTTTCAGTTAAGAAGAGTTGAAGTCGCAGCATTATTTTCGGGTGTAAAAGAGTAGAAAGATGTTTTAGTTTGGGTTTTCCATAGGCAAGTAGCTTCAGGTAGTAGCCACAGTCATTTATTCAAGTGGGACCGCGTAAGTTAGTTTAACCAAGAAATCATTTCCGATTAGAATTTGTTAACTATATTAGGGGAAAATTCAAGCATACACTGGTGATCTTAGATTTGAAATCGCAGTTCTGCAAGAGAAGTTACTTATTTTCGAAATTATATGAAAATATCGGCCATTTATAAGCATGACTGTTAAAGACCATGAGTTGGTTTCGCGCCAAAGAACCACGTGCTTCGAGGAGAGAAAATAGTTCCGGGGTCACATCAAATAAATTTATATGAAAAGTTATAAAGGGGTGGATATTTTGGTAAGTTGATGGCAAGGGAAGTATCTAAGATTTTATACCAAAGGAAAGCTATCTAGGTGACGCAAAAAGAATTTTAGATTATGAGATTTGATTGGCGCGTAGTGATCTGAATGTCGCTAGGAGGCTATTTAAGACAGCGCGCGTCCTACACATGGTCTATTTGCCGGTCGTCTATCGTTGTGGTTGGTCTAGTGTGGGAGGCACATGGGTGTTGGGCGGCAGTTATCATGTTAGAAGCAACGTGGAATTATTTTAAGGACCAAGTGATGATGCTGCATGTCTGAACTTTGCAATCTATTTTTCGGTGATGAAGTCGGATTGCCTTTAAGGTGTACACGCTCTGGTACTCGGGAATTGTATATATATATTGATTATTTTGAACAATATACTGTGAACTTTTATCTTAAATGACGATTCTTTATTTGTAGTCTGCTCCTCCCAGTGTTTTATATAGGAGTGTTTTAAACCTTTACTGCTTGGGGTAATTCGAGTAGTTGGCGACTGTGTTAAACCCCGAGGCCAGAGTAAACGGTCAAAGATCAGTAAAGCTTGGTGCTGTGAAGAGTTGGTCCTCCCAGTGCCGCAGCAAGTTTCTGACAATATATATATATATATATATTAAATTAGAGAAAAAATACAAAGTAAATCAGCAAAATGACAGAATAACACTATGGTTTTTACAGTGCCTTATTGTACAGCATGAGTTAAGGTGTCTTGAGACTATGGTGTGTTGGAATAAGATGTTATTTATTAATTTATCAAATCAAAGTTACATCAGATGTGTTTTTTCTAATATGTCACTATTTGACACACATATAGCTGCATTTTATACTGTTAATTCAATAAAAGAAATGTTTTATTCTTTAAAAAATTATATCAGGAGGAGTGGAAAATAGATGTTCAACTTTCATAATGGCATTGTCTTTGCACAAATGGCGGTTTGAATTTTTTCATTCAGTATTCAAATCTTGAAGTAGTTTGAATAACAATCACAACCCAGAGTTAATTAACATTTTATTACTAGTAAGCCTCATAAATAAATTTATATAATATATGTAATTTTAATTGAGTGTGATATATGAGCCTTTCATTTGGTAGAATTCGGTTTTGAATCCCTATCTGGACATCACAGTTTTGTTCCTCCATTGTTTCCAAAAAAAATCATTAAAGGGGAATGTGGAAATAGCTTCTTTCAAATCCAGTGGTCAATGTCATTCCCTCTCTTTAATGACCTCAATATTTATATGGCATAAAGCACAAAAAAGGTATACAATTTTAACTTCAATGAAACAAGTGAACTCCTTAGGTTTTGCTTTATTTTGGTACAGAAGTGAAATTATATGAATTTATATCCACTTACATCTCTTCATATGCATTGGATTAAATTGATTACTATGGAACTGGCTCTTTAGTTCATTGTTCTCCTTATACCCTTTAGAAAATTTTTGTCATGGTATTCTTGTGTTCAAAAGAAATAAATTCAGTGACTGTAAGTAAGCTTCAATAGCTTCAGTTTTAACAACAGACTCCCCATGAGAATGATATAAGCAAGAAAATATGATTGTTACTGTTAAAACAATCTTTATAAATGTAAATAGGTAGACATTTATTTTCAAAGAAGCGTCCCCACTAATTTCAGTCAGAAGCTGCCACTACATCAGAGATAAGTTATAACTGGCTTCCAGCCTTGACTATGGTAAAACCTACCATCTGTGTGGATATTGTTACCATTAAGCCAAATTTCCAATGCCATAATGGAAGTTTGTGTTAAAAGATAAACAGCATAAAAATTAAGAGTGTAGTTGAAAAATGAATGCATTTTCTTTTAAAACAGGGCAGCCATAAACATAGTAATGAATGAATGAAAATGATGAATAAGTGAAATGGTAAGGGTGGTTATAAAATGTTCTGCTTAGAAAATTGTTAAAATTGTGTAACCTTAAAATTAGGTTTCAATGATGAACCGTAAACTATCACATTTGCTATTTTCATAAAATAATTAAATTTTCATAAGTCAATTAATTTTATCACAATTGATGTGAAGTTAAAGTTTTCCAGTGTGGACAAATTCTTAGCTACAGAATCAATAATTTTACGCCCTTCAAACTAACATGTTAATGCTTTATATTATTGTATCCCTAACCACATCTGATAGTACTTCTCTTTCTCTAAAATAATAGTACATTCAAAATAAGATAGGATAGGGAAAATAAACAGTTACCTGTCACTTACCGCAGGAGGGCGAGACACGTAAAAACACAAAAACAAAAGAATTACACAATATTTCGACTTTTTAGTCTTCCTCATGTAGGAGGCGAGACATATGGCAGGGGGAAAGATGTGGTCACATCCGAGCCTGCCACATGAATGATTCATCTTTCCCCCTGCCATATGTCTCGCCTCCTACATGAGGAAGACTAAAAAGTCGAAATATTGTGTAATTCTTTTGTTTTTGTGTTTTTACGTGTCTCGCCCTCCTGCCTTCATCTGTGGTAAGTGACGGGTAACTGTTTATTTTCCCTATCCTATCTTATTTTCAGTGCCTCGCGGCAGTTTCTTTGTTTCCTTTATCCAATAATAGTACATTCCTGTAACAGTTTCCTTACACTGATCTATTAATATCTAATTCTCTTCTTAATATAATAATAGACAGTGGAAGTGCTGTCAGACAATGAAAATGAGAAAGAATATTGAAAATAACCCATTACTTATTATAGATGAAAACAGGAGGACCAGATGATCACAAAAACACAAACATGCTTCACAATATTTTGTTTGAAAACCATATTTGTGTTGGTAGGATTGGGGTATTTGGCAAGGGAGTTCTGCATATCCTGCGGCTAACAACATGATTATCGATGCCTTGGAGAATAGGGTGGTGGTGGTCAACTGTTGACAAGTGAACTATTGATAACTCTTGAGGGACATATTTATGTTATAAAAGGTTTTTTTCCTTGGTATTTGTAATTTAGTACCTTATAAAATATGATATATGAGAGGGTACCAAAAAATAACTGGAATAGCATTGTCGTCAGCAGAAGTTCTGTAGTACGCGTTTCTCCCAGGAGGTATTTATAGTTCAACTCATTGTCAGTTCATTGCTACCTGTATTGTTGACCTGGCTTGTTCTGTTATTCTGCAGTGATTGTTTTTGCTAGCGCTGTTTTGTTACTGTTTCGGTTTTAGGATCGCAAGTTTAAGTAAACAATGTGCAGCTGTGAAATTTTGTTTTCTACTGAGTAAATTGATCAACTGTCATAGATTAGTAGGTTATCTTGAAACTTGGTTCAGCAAATTTTAATTAAAGATTTGGGAATGAAAAGGGTTGCTGCCAACTTTGTTCCTCAGACTCTGACTGAGAAGAAAAAAGAACATTGAGTTGAAACATGTCGTGCTTTGAAACAACAGCTTGAAATTAATCAAGATTTTCTGTCAAAGTTCATTACTGGTGATGAATCACGGTGATATGGTTACAACCCAGAAAAAAAGCAACAGTCAAGTCAGTGGAAGACATCATTGTCAATCCATCCAAAAAAGTGTCGTCAAGTCAAATCAAACATCAAAAGAATTCTCATTTGCTTTTTTGATGCCAAGAGTGTAGTTCATTCAGAGTTTGTTCCTCCACTTCAGACCATCAATCAAATCTTTTATTTTGAAGTTTTAAGAAGATTAGGCAACAGTGTTCTTCAAAAAAGACCCAATTTGTGGCAGACAGGAGACTGGTTCTTCCACCATGACAATGCACTTGCACACACAGCTGTCTCTGTTAGGCAGTTTTTGGCTAAAAACTGGCATGGTTCCACTGTTCCATGCACCTAATTCATCTGACCAGTCTCTGAGCGACTTTTTCTTATCTTCATGTGTGAAAAGGGGCATGAAATGACACTGATTTGACATCATTGAAGAGGTCTAAAAAAAATGAGGGAGGAGCTGTCAGCCATTTCTAAAAATGACTACAGAAAATATTTCGAACAGTCGAAGCACTGGTGCGACAAATATATTAGTCATAATGGAGAGTATTTTGAAGATAATAAGCTTGTTTTGTAACAAAAAATGAAAATAAATAGCTTTTAAAAAATAATTCCTTTTTTGGGTACCCTCCAGAATCTTCTTTTTAATCAAATTTACAACCCCAATTTTCATTCATTTTCTCTTGTACTGTTTCACCTATGATACAATACTACAAAGATTACAACCAAAAAATGACAATAAAGTGTAATTAGGAACACAATTGTTTATCTTCAAAGAAATGCAATATTTTATTCCTTGAATTATTTTCAAAAAGACCTGTTCTTCCCTAACACACCTGGTATGATTGTTGGACCATGGTCTCCAGCTTCAGGAAACCAGAGATCTGTCCCTGGAGGAATTCCTCGCTGAATAGGCACAGTAAGGACTTCTTCTTGGAGCTCTCTTGACAATTCATCTTCCAAAAGAACAAATTTTGTCACTTTCATTTTTTTTACGCCTCCATAAAATACCTGAATGTTCAAAAACATATTTAACATATTTTATATGATTTTGAATACATTCTGGAATAAAATAACAAATATTTTCAATAAGTTTGACAGGAAATAAAAGGTACATGTCAGTAAATACAGGATATAGATTAGAAAGAGATCACCACTTGTGGTAGATGATGGCAGGGTGCTTCATACATATGTGAGGTAAGTAATACAGGTATCCCTTAAAGTCAATTACTGAACTACTTAGCTTTGATATCTATACTCATGGGTGATCTGCACTGTTTACTTCTCTTTGGTGCTGCAGTCCCTGAGCACCCAGAGAGTCAGTGCCCTGGATTATTAGTACCTGACATGATGAAGGAGTTGAGTGGCGAATCAGTGGCAGCAGGCATATGAACTCAGTGCTGAGAGTATGAAGGATATACTGTGGAGCCAAAACATTATGACCACTGCCCACTGCCTGGAGGAAAAACAGCTATAAAATGCTGGCCTTCACTGAATTTGCTCAGAGTGCATTCCAAATTCGTGAAGCTGAAAGGATAAGCAGGGTTAACATGATCCCTGAATAAACTCTACAAATCTAAAACGACTGCACTCTCCAGATCTTAAGTCACCATTGATGACTATGACCCTCACCAGTCTAACATCACACACAGAAGAAGAGGGTCCTAAGAAATCACAGCACTGACTTGTCATCACCTGGAGCTGGGGACAAAAAGAAAGACGTAGAAAAGATGCTCGATTGAAGAAGAATCCTTGCATATTTGGCTTCACGAGCAAGAAGATGCAATGAGGCATACGACAAAAGCTGCTCATCTTGGCTGGAACAAATGTGTAAGTGGGGCTCAGTAATGCTCTACCACACCAGCTGGTCCAGGAAGCAATAGGCTACATGTGTCTTTCAGTGCATTATAGCGGATGTCAATATGGCTCGGGATTGTCTTCAATCCAATTTCATGACAGTGTCACCCCCAAGAGGTTCCCCATGGACACCTACAAGGGTGGCTAAACATGTTTCTTCCAGGAGTCTGTACCTTCCCTCCAACAGATATGGTGGAGGAAGGGTGATTCTTTCAAGTCCCAATCTCACAGCAGGGGTGGCTACCGGGTGGCAAGGTAGTTCTGGCTTGGTTCTTCAGGGGGGCATGAGCTCGCTGGGGTACACCCAAGGACGGATCCTAGTACTGATGAGGCAACCATGGGTGAGGAGCAATGCTGATCCTACAAACTCCATACTAGATTGAATGCCATCTAGTGATTTTGAGGGTACATCATGTGGTAAGCAAAGTATATAAGCAGAGCAGAGAAATATGGGGAGAAATTCTAGTGATTACTGGGCAAATCCACTAATATAAGTGATTGACCAAGGGCAGATTGTTTTGGACTGGCACCTGGGAATGAGCAACTTGGAAATGCAAAGACTGGTCATTAGTTCACGAGTTACTAGAGTAAACATCTATGGACCTTCAAGCTGCATTTCAGAGGCTTGCCCCCTCTGTAAGGCTCTGTAGCAGATGTGATGGCACAGTACAATGCTGGTGCAGGCACAAGTGTTTTGGAGGACACAATGCAGAGCACATTATGAACATGAGGCCCTGCAGCAGAAGGCCCATATGTCCTCCCATTGATCAAATGATATCATCAATTCCAATTGCAGTGGGCATGAGATCATCAAGATTGGACTATGGATCAATAGGTAAATGTCACCAGGTAGATGACTCATGTTTCTTGTTACACCAGGTTGATGAGTGTGTTCTTCCAGGTGAACGGCTCCACAAAACATACATCATATTGCAGATGAAAGCCAGTGGGACAGAATTGTGCTCCAGGAAAATACACCTCTGCTTCCATGGGAAATGTTGTTTTGATAAAAGGTACCTTGATAGCATGAAATCATTTTAGACCACATGCACCCTTTTAATTTTCATGTATTTCACAATGGCAATGGAATATTCCAGCAAGATAACTGTCAAAATCATCCTACAGCAACTTGAGGAGCATGATAATGAATGAATGTTGCTGTTTTGGTCATTAAATTCACCTAATCTCAACCTGATAGAACACATCTGAGATGCTATTTGGTGCCAGCTCCATGCCCACAATCCATCAGCCCATGATTTAAGGGAATTGCATGACCTATGTATAAACATCTGGTAGCAGGTATCTCTGCACACCAAGGACTAGTCAAATCCATGCTGCACTGATTTATTACTGTACTGGGTTCCAAAGTTTGACCAGTACTCTCTTAAATATGTAGTCATAACATTTGCTCACCAAGTGAAGTGGTAGTGTGGTAATGCTCTGTTCTCACATTTAGGGAAAAGGGGGGGGTGGGGGAAATGGGTTTGAATACCAATCCAGGCATCCAGATTTGGGTTTTGACACAGTTTCCCCAAATCACTGTAGGCAACTAAGTTTGTAATGTAATGATGATTTACACATACTTTCTAAAGTTTTAATAATATAGTTCAGGAAGATTTCAACATTATGTAATTTCTTTTTCATTTTGTCTTATTTACCCAACTAAGGTTGAATCTAAAAGGTATGACAAAGCAGATGTGAGTTTTTATTTTTTGGTTGTTGATGATTGACTTGAAGTCTGAATTGGAGTTAAGTATTATCTTAAGTGTTTATTTTATATACCATGGGGAAGTTGATGATATTTGTGCTTTGATGCACCTTTAGGCACTCAATAGTGTCACTAAATATTTGAATTGAGAGGATTTTGATTTGTTTAAAGAATATATGACATTCTATAATGATATTTACAGCCATGAGCTGACTACCTAATACTGATAGGATACACTACTTGAGTTTGAACCAGTGTACTGGTGTAATTTACCAAGGGGCGCATTGAACAAATTATCTCAAACAAATTTTAAAGGGCAAATGTAGGGTGTAAGGCACTTGCTGGTTTTAGTGATAAATTAATGTCCTGGTGGTACTACTCAACACGACGTTTATTTCAGTTCTTAATTAAATGTTCGTAAGATTAGCAGGTTTGATACCGTCAGGTCGCCAGTGGGGAATTCCACAACTAATACTAATAATTTATAGTCACTCAACTAAGATTAATCACGTAGAACAGTCAGCAGGGCAGTTACCAACAAAATAAGTAGGAATTGCCAACACATAAATCACACAAAAGTTTCCGTTCAGAACACACATTTATTGTCTGGATAAACAAAAGAAATACGTCGCCGAAGTAACCACCAGTTACAATGACTCGTGTTATCGAAACTTCTTCTCCAAAGCGTGCAGGATTTGAACCGAGCAGGTACAAGTACATGTGGTGCCAATATCACAATAGTTTATCCGGAACACTGCTCTTGTTCTCATCCACCGACACTCCAAATACTTTTTCAAATCACCGTACAAGTTAATGGAATAGTTATAAGCACTTTTTAAATATTCGTCCTCGCGGCATCGTTCTTAACAGTCGACCACTTTCGACATTCACTTCACATGCTCCCGCCGCAAACTATACTCTCTGCCATCTTCCTCTCACTGTCCAAAGATAATCTCTCGCAGACACTACTCTCGAATCGCGTCGGTTCGATTGCATCGTTACACCCCCCTCGTTGGCTTTAAGCGTAAGATACGGTTGGACAAAACGCGTATCCTTTCGCCGGACCCAACCTTACTGACATTTGAAATTTTTTCACAACCCTAAACAAATCTGGTGGTACTCGACTAATTCATTTACAAAATGGGTACATCATTAGACAAAAACATCAGACCAAATACAACATCGAAGAAACATCGAAATACAAAAGTTAAACCTCACCAAAACACACATTCTCCTTGAGTATCACAATATGAATATATGACAAGAAACACCAAATGAAAACAAACTTGAAAATTATCAGAAGTCATTCAGTTTTCCTCCGGAAACAACGTGCAGTCCACTTTCCTTCTCACAAACCACAGGATACATTGATTACAATTCCCTGCCTGCGGGGGCCACACTCCTATGATTCACAAACTAACAGTACTGAGATTATTCTTCCACTCGAAGCCAGTCATAATCAGTAGGAAAATCCTCCCCATGCTTACATTCCCTTTTGTGACCCTGTCTTCATTTTGAGAAAAGAGCAAGTTAAATGAAACAAAATAAGTCATGCCACATAGACAACACCAATCCGAAAATGTGCAAATGCAGGAAGCATGGTGGTACCAAGAGCGAGCCCTTTACTCTATTGTTTGACTCCCCCCACCACCTTGTGTCTCCGCACTCGTAACCAACTATTCGCAAGAACCCACACCATCAAAGCATTTACTACCGATACTACCCCACACAAAATCCCTACACCTATCTGATCTAGTGACACTTATCTAGACATCCCTTCATAATGTAACTCAGAACATTTATTGCTTAACCTATACCAAGTATCCTCGTGATCTATATCAACCAAAGGAAAACACTAGCGAGAAATACTAAACTAAGAAGCTTATAAGATACAAGACTTTTAAGAAAGAAATCAAGGTTTGTACTAAACACTTATATGAAAGTGTGCTTCAAACTTAAAACCTATGAAAATCAATTTTTTCCAACATAAATTTTTACAAGAAAAACAAAAAATGAGTGCATAACAATATAAATCCCTAATGCTAAAATAAGAATGTTTGTATTTGAATTTCAGGACGTTGAGACCCTCGTGAAACAAGTCCAGTTTACTTTTGGACCAGAATGATTATTTCTTTTTTCTTAACATACACTCCCGGTTCCTCCCTCCTAACCTTCCTTTTCTTTCTACGTTTCCTTTTTTTCATTGTGGCATTACACTTTCCAAACCTAACTACCACCCTATGTGAGTGAAACTCCCTCTTCTTTAACTTTATCCCTTCTTCCAGCAAAACCTCCCTAGTATCATCATGGAAAATAGCATTGAGACTAGCCTCAGAATTCGAATCTATCCCCCCATGATCCTCTACTGTCTTTTGACTCCCAAAACTGACCATTTCTACTTCCATTGACTCTCCCTCTCCAACATCGTCTCCTCCTCCAACAAACATCGAAACTTCTCCAACCGTTACCTCCCCACTACTCCCTTGGGTACACTCCACCTCAAATGTCACGATGATATCATCTGGCAAGTCCGAACCTCCCTCCTTTAAATAACTATCACTTTCCTGTAGGCCGCGTCTTCAAGCTTCTTCCAATCACCCCTTCTCATCATCATCACCAGTTATCTCGGAAATTGGCCTCTGCAAGCCCTCTGCCCCTGCTGAGACCGAAACAGTGGCAGACATTAGTTTAACGGCCTTTCCCCCAGGGTTTGGGAAGGTGTTCCTTGCTGGCTAGCCTGATTGTTCGACTGTTGTCTACCATTGAAATTTCCCCCAAACCTGGGTCTCTGGCCCCAATTTTCCCTCCAATTTTCATTCTGGCGACCCGTTCCCCCGTGAAACTGTGATTGTCCCCGTTGGTCCCGATTATGACCCCCTCGGGTACCCTTCTCATGAATATCGATTCTCGTCAACATATCGATTGCTCGGCAACTGAGCAAATCTTGTGACTAGCGAAAATTAGCTGTGTCTGCTGTGGCAGTCGAGAAGCAACCGTATGTACCAACTCCCCCTCGCTATAAGCCCCCTCCAGATATTTGCAAGAATCCACACATTGCATGAAAAAATCCTTTTGTGTCCCCCTATCGGCCCTATAAGGCTCCCCCGACATCAATTCGCGGCGTACCGCCACCTGTCTATCTACCGACCAATAATTCTGAAGAAATGACTTTTTGAACTGTTCAAATGTACTGCAATTTTCTGCAAACCAATTAGCCCATAGTCTAGCTCCCCCAGTCAAATGTTTACGGACCATTTCTATTTTCTGTCTCTCACTCGCCAAGCAAAACGGACCAAAACTCTCAAAATTTGATATGAATCCACCGGGTGAATGCTACCATAGTCATCAAACTTCCCCCAGTCGACTTTCTCTGCACCCCCAACCCGGGCGATGCTGAACTAAGCCAACTTCTCACTTTAGTCATCTCCCCCCTCACCACTTCGGGAACCTTCACCTTCGTTACCTCCTCTATCAACGCAGAACATTTCTCACATCTTGGGAAACCAACTTGACATCAGAAGCCAATTCGCTTACCTCTCTTCTCCTACCTTCACCTTCTTATCAGTAGGACAAAGTGAGTTTCCACCTCATCCAGCCTCTGCGCGTTGCCCGTCCCAATCTGCTCAACCATATCCACCCTTTTGTCGAGCACCCCGACATCACGACGCAACACACCGTCTCCTTCCCTAGACTCTGTTCTAGCTTTTCCAGCCCATCAGTCAGAATCAAGCCCGTCCCTCACATTCCGACTTGTTCTCCTCCAACCCAACCTTAAGCTCTTCAAACTTTAGCTGCAATTGGTTATGAAAATCAGACCGCAGGTCATGAATATCTGAATGCAAAGAATTAATATTTGATTCCATCTTGGCTCCCAAATCAGACCGCAAACTATGCAGCTCCCCTTGAAAATCAGACCGCAGGTCATTAATATTTGATTGCAAAGAATTAATATTTGAATCCATATCTGATTTCAAAGACTTAATATTTGCTTGCAAAGAATTATTATTTGAATCCATATCTGATTTCAAAGAATTAATATTTGCTCCCAAGGACTTTAAGTATTCACACATAGCAGCTAGTGACAGCTCTGGTACCACAGAAGCGGACGTCAACTGATCGGTTTGCCCATCACAAGTATCATCCAAAGGCTCGCGGTTTGGCACCACCAGCCCTCCAATCACCCACATCACTTCAGACGCCCATGGCACAACCTCAACATTAACTACAAATTACCAAGTTAATTCTTGAAAGAAACTAGGACACAAAATACTTCAGTCACTAATACTTCCCCTCTTAAGCTTTAGCATCAAAAGTTCCAGAAATTACTTTGTACTCAAAAAAATTAAAAAACACTCGGAACTAGTTGACACTTTATAACCAAAGGCATTACCAAAATAATTAGTTGATTGCCGGTCTCGTTAAAATTAAATTTTCCACTCATGTCGGTTCCTTGAAATTTTAATAGAAGTCGAAAGGAAACAAAAAGAATTACTCCAATGAGTCCACAGGAAAAATTATAAAAAAATCCCGTTAACACGAAAACTTAACTACTGGCTCAAACTGACAAGTTTCTATTTTAAACAAATTGCTTGGGGATTTTCCCACTCATTAACTATTTAAAAATTGAATAAAGGTCGAAAGAAATTTATTCGACCGGTTCACATGAAATTAACAAATTCTGTTTGAAAACGAAAAACTACTCCTGTCAGTTTGTGAACCTTACATAACAAATTGAAATTTGACACTTCCCTTTCGTCGAATCACAGCTGCCGTCTGCTATTCTGCCGACCGCGTCGTACCGCGCCGTCGTGTTGTCCCGCGAGCGTTCCGCTACCGCCGCAGCTAAGAAGTACCGCGCCGCCTCGGTGTCGAGTTGTTGTTAGTTGCTCTGGTCCGCGTCTGTCGAAGTACTGCTCAGCTCGGCTATCTGTCGTGTATGCTCGGGTTCCGTCGTTACTACAATGTCGTGCTCCCGTCTCGTTGAAATCAGTCCATTATCGCCGATTGTTGTTATTCAAAACTACTCACATTTTCCTACTCGGTTTTTACAGCATAAAAATCCACTTCGGTGTTGACTAATGTCATTTACTACCTCCGTTTTCCACTTATGCCTGTCCTGTCACGGGAAAGCCATGTAAGGCAGTTAGTTACTTTGTGATAAATTATTGTCCTGGTGGTACTACTCAACACGACGTGTATTTCAGTTCTTAATTAAATGTTCGTAAGATTACAGGTTTGATACCGTCAGGTCGCCAGTGGGGATTCCACAACTAATACTTAATAATTTATAGTCATCCTCACAAAATCAATCACGTAAACAGTTAGCAGTCGCCTGTTTAGCTGAGAATTGCCCAACACATAAATCACACAAAGTTTACTTCAGAACACACATTTATTTTCTGGATAAGCCAAAAAGAAATACGTCGCCGAAGTAACCACCAGTTACAAAGACTCGTGCTATCGAAACTTCTTTTCCAAAGCGTGCAAGATTCGAACCGAGCAGTTACAACGTAACATGTGGTGCCACTATCACAATAGTTTATCCGGAACACTGTTTCTTGTTCTCATCCACCGACACTCCAAATACTTCTTCAAATCACCGTACAAGTGAATGGAATAGTTATAGCACTTTTTAAATATTCGTCCTCGCGGCATCGTTCTTAACAGTCGACCACTTTCGACATTACAGCTTCACGGCTCCCGCCCGTCATACTATACTTCTCTGCCATGCTCCGTCACTGTCCAAAGATATCCTCTCGCAGGACACCTACTCTCGAATCGCGTCGGTTTCGATTGCATCGTTACAAGGGTCTACTGAAGATTTGGGGAAAGCAATCCCGAGTATTTCATACCCTGAAAAGGTTAGAAGACGTAGACCACAAGCTCTCAGTTGATTTCAGGCCTACAGAATAAGTACACTGCTGTCAAAAGTCAAAATGTGGAAATATAAAATGGTAGGAACAAAGTTAGCTTATATGGGAGTGAGATACTTGAGCTAAAGAAAAGTGTCCTTATTTGTAACTCCATACCCTTATTTGCTTTGGGGGGTCTTTGGGGGTTTTTTGGGGGGGGGGGGGTATATACAGTTCAATTATAATTCTATTACACCTTTTGTATTATCGCTGATTTTGTTAGACTTTAGATGTGTTAAACTAATTGGTCAGAACCAAGAGAGATATTTAAAAATAATGTTCTAATCATGTTAACACCCTGTGTTATATACTTGGGTGCACTTGTATTTTCCTTTAGAATATAAGACTATTGTTTGCTACTCAGCTTAAGTTTGATAAGTTCCTAAGAGTATAACTCACATTGCTAAAAGAAGTATGAATTCATTTGACTTTTTCATTGCTATTTGTAAATATTGTTCCTTTTCAAAGGACATTTCCTGTATAATATAGATTTTTTATGTGTTTTATGTATTTCTTTTTGTATATTCAATTTGTAAATTTTCTATCCATAAATTTGTAAGTAAACTCATTATTCCTATCTCTCACACACATGATTTTGTTTTGTTTGGATTGTTCGCAGATCAGCTGACTGACCAAGGCCCTTGTGGTTTCACTGCTGTGTCAGGAGCCAGGGACAAGGACATTTCTCAAGAGATCCAGCTTTAGGGCATTAGGTTTAAATAATTCTAGGTTTTTGCAAGCTGTGACCATTACAGGACGGATTTTATCCATTTAGGGGAGTGTGTGTGATGAGGATAAAAGTGAATATTTTAGATATAATAGAAAAAAAGAATATATAACAGAAATATGAACATTTATTCAAATGATAGACATTATTAATAAAAAGAATTTTATTACAAATAAAAACTTTTTATGTATATATATATATATATATATATATATATATATATATATATAACAGAATTTTTGTAAATACACATCTTGATAATTTTTCATCTATGTTAGATATTTTTCATGAAGATTTGTTTGTGCTAAAATTTCATATTTTGGAGTCCCTTTGAATACTAGGGTGATAATTTTGATATATTCTCTGTGATGTTTATGTTTAATATTTTTTATGAATGTTTTTTCCAAGGTTCAATAATTTGATATTCCAATGTTTTATGTTTTTGATATTTTTGTAATGCTTTATGTTTGATATTCATAATTTTCATTGATATTTATTAATCATATTTTGATGGTTTGAATCTGATTTTGAGATTTTTGATAATTTTGTTTGAATGGTTCAGAAATTTGAAATTGTTATAATGATTTTTGGAATGAATCAGGAGGTATAACAACAGACTGAACCCAAGATAGTTAATTTTTGGGTGGATTTTTCAAAAATTTTCTTTTTTGTTTCTTATTTTCAAGATTTTCGATTAGTTTTCTATTCAAGAAAATAACTTCAATTTTCTAGGGAAATGTAAGCACCTTAGAATTTAAAGTCTACTTTTTTGGCTATAAAGCATAGAGGAGGGGGTAAACCTTCAGAAATTGTAAAATCATTAACCTTGTCACTACAAGAAATGATTAATATAGAAGCTGATACTGCAGCTCATCTCAGAGCAGAAAGCGTTTTAAAGGCAGAAACAAAATTAAACATGTAATAATAGCCCTAAATAAACAGTTAATAAAAGTAAACAGCTTGTAAACTTACATAAATCAGTGATTTCCTCAGTTACTCAACTTGTAAACAATCAATTTTGGTTACGTGACCAAATCACTATTTTGTAACACTTTTCGATGCAGTAAAGTATTTTTATAATAATAATAAAATAAATAAAAACAGTAGTCTTAGGTTGCATAAATAAATAAAACACACTCTTAAAACTTCGTTGAACACACTTGCATTGTTAACACACCATAATAACACGTTTTCAGTCATTTTTGGAGCTAACAAATAAATTTTAAGTAATAATAAAGAACACTGCATAACATATAAAAGTTTTAAAAACATCCAACACAGTGTAATAAAAACCAAATCAGTTTTAAACAAAATTACGCAGTGAAGGAAAACGAGGTAACTTTTAAAGTAAATTGTGAACATCTAGGACCATCTAAGTAAACAAATCACTTTTAAAATGAATAGTAAAATTAAAGAAAAATTCTGAAGCTAACACACGTTCGAAATAAACAGTAAATAAGAAAATAGTATTTTTGCATTACTACTGGTTGCACCACCCATCACCTCAGAATTTCGAAGGTCAATAACTTTTAAAGTACTTAACAAATCAAAAATCTAAATAGCTCTTCGGAGAGGGCAGAAATGAGAGAACAATCTGGTAAAGGTTTAAATAAAATATTCTAAATTTTTTTACATACGTCGAACAACAGACAGGAAGTAGAGAAACTAGTGAATATAACAGTACCATTTTTTCTAATATATTAAAGTTTTACGGTGATTTGAGAAACTTTAGAGCCATACAATGTAGTCTTCTTGGGTGTACCGCTGGATAGTGTTGTGGAAACACAATATTTCGATGGCTAGCTCCGCCGTCTTCTTCAGGTGTAGAGACATCTTCACTGGTCGGCTAACCCACAGAAAGCCTAGGAGACTACAGATCCCAAAGAGCCCTTGCCACAGTTGTATAGCCTAGGGGCCTACAGATCCTAAAGAGCCCGTGCCACAGGTATAGCCTAGGGGCCTACAGAATACAGATCCTAAAGAGCCAGCGCCACAGGTATAGCCTAGGGGTCTACAGATCCTAAAGAGCCAGCACCACAGGTATAGCCTAGGGGCCTACAGATCCTAAAGAGCCCGTGCCACAGGTATAGCCTAGGGGCCTACAGATCCTAAAGAGCCCACGCCACAGGTATAGCCTAGGGGCCTACAGATCCTAAAGAGCCCGCGCCACACGTATAGCCTAGGGGCCTACAGATCCTAAAGAGCCAGCGCCACAGTTATAGCCTAGGGGCAAAGACATTATTGATAACACTTAAAACTTGTACTAAAATTAGATTTAAAAGATGTGTATGAAATTATAACAATTGTACAACTGCTTTCAGATTTCTGGAAGCATTCATTTGAAATAAAGCATTCTTGAAGATTGTGAAACACCTGTGGGTCAGGCAACCAGTGCAGATGTCTCTACACCTGAAGAAGACGGCGGAGCTAGCCGTCGAAATATTGTGTTTCCACAACACTATCCGGTGGTACACCCGTGAAGACTACATTGCAGTCATACGCCGGGAAAGTCTTCGTTCTTACTTTAAAGCCATAGTCCACATAACAAGAAACAATCCTGAGAGTCACTCTATACACTGTGAAGTTTTTGAGGGCTCTCAGTTGAAATATTTTCATTTAACCATTTTTGACGTGCGTGGTGAAGAGGCTAATCTACACAGATGTTGCAGGCCAGACACTTTGTCTTTTGCCGAGGGGCCAATGGAGTGGAAACGTGTCGTTTAGAGTTGCACAGTATAGCGCAGGGCGTGATGGGTAGCAGGACCAGGAAATAAAACTGGGCACATGGTAGAATGGCCATGATGGTTTTTGAAAGGTGGTGCGCATGTGAATATCTATGATGAAACTTTAAAATTTTCTGTTTGGTCTGTTCTGGCTTCATAATCTGCAATTTTAATTTGAAGAATAGTCTGATTGCCTATGCCAACTTTAACATGTGAATATCAGTGAACTTTGAAGAATATAGTAACTTTATTATTTGAACAGTACAGTCTTTCATTTTTTGCAACATTACCTTTCTCTCCTAAGGTCAAATAGGATTGTGGCGACCAATATAACTCTGCAGTTGGACTATCCTAGATATACTACAGTTAACAGTTTGAACATTTTTAATTTTCTTTATCAGACGAAGTGCAAGTGGAATTTAGTAGTTGAGGGTGTTAGACCCGATATCTTAACCCCAATATCAGGTTTTTCCCTTACAAATTGCAATAATAGAAATTAAGATAAAAATTACATGAAACAGGGAAATTGCCACTAGAGCATAACAAACTGTTGCCTGCGGGTTTTTACTTGCAAGCAGTATTTGTAAGGTATCCCTAGTTATATTTTCTATATTCCGCGAGAATTCGGCCAAGTTTAAGGTTAACTTCAGTACACGATACCACATTTAAAATCAAGTTAACAACAATCCTAATACGATAAAGTGGATAAATAACACATAGTAACCATAAATAAGAAGTTTCCAGGAAAATATAAGCATAAACTCACCTAAAAGAGAGTAATCCGAAATTATCCATGAAGCAGAAGACACAGGTTTATTTACGTTACGATGGTAATAATACTCCACTAAATTAGACACTGTAAAGCATTTTCATAATTAGAATTTCACCAGTTGATATTAATTCACGAGTAACTTGCAGCTCCAGACCGATTTAAAGTAATAAATATGGAATTTAATGCATCTCCACATGAGAGATAGTAAACATTTTATGCCATCACATTTGAATAACTTCAGAGCTTTAAAAGTAAAGGAAACCAAGTAAAATAAATAACTAGGTAATATTTTGTAAGGTTCCCGGAATGACCAACCGATAAACTGAAAATATAAGTGGAGAACAGCCAACCGGTTATGGAGTCGTAAAACCGAAACTTTGGAAATTAATAACTCAGAAACTAACAGGTTTAGCAGACTAAAAACTTCGCTGAAAGGCTTAAAATAAATCAAGGTTCAATTTAAAAATAATCTCAGGACACAACCGGCTATAAATAAAAAGCAGAAGATTTGGTCTGAACAAGGGAAAATTAAGGAAATCAGTATCTTTCGAATTACCGAATAGATTTGAATAATTTTTACACCAGTAGAATCAGCAGAGACGGGAGAGTATTTCTAAAATAACTTAAAGCACGAAATCTAAAATTTTTGACGGTCTGTTTTTTGTACACAGATTTTTGAAATGACTACGTAATCCAGTGTAGCAACACACCCCAACTAAATAAATCTATAACTCCGTTCTGGAGCACTTAAATCATTATTACCAAGAGACACTAAACACTTATTTTGGAGTAATCTACACACTGTAAATTTCTGGGAAACATTGGGAGATAAATCGAGAATTTCAATGTCTATGTTGAACACGTTAGTCCTAGTTTCATATAGGGAATTGCAGAGCTATGACGCGCACTTGGGCCTAGATTGTGAGAGAAGCAGGACGTGTTGGGTTAGATAGCCACGAGCTAGCCTCGGGTGGCTTGAGCATGAGGCTAGACTACAACCGGGCAGGCTTGATGGCGGATAGGCGCCATATTGTGATTTTTCAGTTACATAGTAAAATGTTGGGAATTTGAACTTTGAATGTTGTAGGGGGGAATTATCGGTTTTGGTTATGCTTCATAACTTGCAATTTTCGTGTGATGATATTTCGATGCCTTGCTAACTGAACATTAATAATGCTGTGACCTTTTTTGGAATATATGTGAATAGTGAAACTTCAAACCTGACTTTCATTTAATAGTATACCCTTCCTGTTTGGGGAATAACGAACAGGTGGCGACCATCTTGAGAACCAGTTAGCATTTTTATTAGGCAAATTCACGGCCAACAAACTATTTTAAGAACTTCAAGTATTTCCAGTGATAAGTAAGTGAACAATAGCTAAGGAACGTAAGGCTGATATCCACCCCGGGTATCCATTTTTGTTCCTTACATGGCGACTGTGACAGGACTTGGGAAATTAACCCATTGTTGAGCAAAGTGAAAGGACTTGGGTTTTAACCCATGCGGAATAAAGAGTGTGAGTGAAGAGTAGAGATAGGACGTTCAAGTAACGAAAGACAGAAATAGGCAAAGCCTAATAATTTTCTGTGAAAAACACATATAATTTTTGTATACACAATTTTGTGCAACATCAGTTTTGTAAAGCATACTATCTTTTTGTAATTTTATGTATGTATAGATATAAGGTGTATTATTCTTTTTTCTTGTATATTTGGTTCTTTAAAGGTTAACTTGATATTGAGTAATTTGGTTACATGTTTTGAACTTAATCTCTATTCCATACGTGGAATTTTTGATTTTGAGATATGTGAAATTTTGATAGTTTTGAGATTCTTATAGTAATTCAATGTAAATAAGCTTTTTCAATGTTTGATATTGGTAATAATTTCGAGGTATGAGTGAGTAAAATTTCAGTATTTTTGTAATAATTTGGTGTGAATGGAGAACAGAGCAACCGCATAGGTTTAGGGAGAGTTTAGGTTTAGGGTAAGTTTAGTTTTGGGAATTTTTCCAAATTTTGGGAATTTTTCAAATTTTTGGGAGTTTTTCAGCAATTTTTGGGGATTTTTAACTTTTTCTTGGTTTTTTTTTTTTCTAAGATGTTCAGCCAGTTTTTGTTCCAAAAATGACTTCAATCTTCAGGGGGCATGTAAGGTATCCCTTGTTCTATTTTTAATATTTGGTTAGAATCGGGCCGAGTTTAAGGTTAGTTGGAGTACACGATACCACACGTAAAATCAAGTTAACAGCACTTCTGGTATAATAAAGTGAAGAAATAACACATACACAGCATAAATAAACCTTTTATCATGTCTAATACACATTATTTCAGAGATAAATAAGTAATTTCAGTAAAGGAAAAATCTAACCCATAAATTTTGGCATATTCCAGTTTTAGTATTTCTGAAGAGATTTCCGTACAGTAAAGACAATAAAGAACATATATTACACAGGCCTAGACTCACTATAACCATAACTTCAGAAATAAATATAGTTTAGTAGGATTTTTAAAGAAATAAACTGGATGATAAAATAACAGTCTAAAACAGAATGAAAATAATTCATTGTAATGAAACTTGACTATCTTAAAGCTCCAAAAACATTAATAATAATCCCTGAGATAGCTTAGTAGATAAATTAATAGATTTCTGATAGTTTTAAAGCATCTAATAACCACAAGAAGTAATTATATTGGATTTTTAATACTCATTTTGCTTAAACAGTTCACTTATATAATTGGAGGTCTTTTAAGTAGTTTCAGGATTTTAAAAGTAGAAAAACAAGCAGTAAATAAAATAATCTTTCAATTTTAATAGGTTTTAAATAGTTTCAGTCTGTAGAATATGAAATATCAGTGAGTAAATAGACGCCGGTAAATCAATCAATTTTGTCAACCTTTCGGAATTAATTCTAACACTTTTAGCCATTTCAAAAGCGCTAAGAGCATGTAAATACCAGCTAACACCCATAATTAATTTTCTAGACACATTTTAAGACATTTTACTAACCTGTTGGATGGTAATCCAATTTTTGAAGCAACTTTCTACAGACACTGCACAAATAAAATGCTTCCACACGGATTGTAAACATTGCCACGCGATATAAAGTAGCTAATAAATTAAAATAGCCATAGAGAGAATCAAATTCATCTAAATCAGATAATTTCCAACGTTCTGAGTATTTCTAAACATTATATGAACACGTAAAATTGAACACCCAGTTTTGGCATTTTATTATTCAAAAGCCTACTTGAATTCCGGGTTATAAAATAGTTTGCCCTAACAATCAATTCCTTTAGCTTCCTATATATTAATTTCACATCATTTAAAGCCATAGAACCGATGTTATGATTTTCCTAAAAACACTCGACATCAAACACACGTGTAAATCACTAAATAATTTATTGTGTCTCCGATATGGCACTTACAAAGATAAAATAAACTTCAGAATACGCAGTTTAATTCAGGCTACACTTTGATAATTTTTCCGGCTTGATATTCCATAAACTTTCAGAGTTATAAATAAAAACATAAATAATAGTTACACTCGATTGTTAGGATTACTCGGTTTACCTTATCTCAACAGATATAAACAAAGTTCATATGTAGAGACAGTTTAAAATCAGGAATAATATTTTAAACATAATTTCAAGTCAATTACTAAAGCCGATTTTTAATAAGAAAATAACAGGACACTGATTTAGGTGGTAGGCGATGTAACACATCCATATTTGGTAATTTGTTGAAGAGAGATGTACCACGTGACCCCCAAGTCAATATAAGGCAGCTTAGAAGTGGGGATTTGGTCTGTCTGTCGTCTCCAGTGTCTGGTGTAACTCGGTGGTGAACGCACGGTGACGCGAGGTCCGCTCGGGCTGGCGGAACAGGCTGGTCTTGAACCAACCGGGACGAAGGAACAGGATATAGCGGCCATGTTGTAGTTTTTCAACCAACAGTGACTAACCATGTAAATTGTCAGCTAAATTCAGTTTTTGGGGTTTTTCTCGCGGTTATGCTCTGGAATCTCAACTTGCAATTTTTGGAAAAGATTTAAATCCGATAGCCTTAGCTAACAGTGCTTTATAACATTTGTGTGGAAATTTTTGGAGAATATATGACTTTTGATTTCAACTTGAGACTTTCATTTATTAAAATAATACCTTTCTTGCAGAGGGTTAAGCCTGCAAGTGGCGACTGTGGTCATTTAAACTGTTAGCATTATTAATTTTACACGGTTTCAGAACTCTCTTATGGACTTATAATATATTTTGGACAACATCTGGTTCAGGTGATTTAGGCGATATGCAACCCCACATACGCCTTCAGTCCCTGACAATGTTAAGCTATGACCATTATTGATACCATTGCTGAAGACTGCTAGGATTCTCTGAAATGGCCACCTTTTTCCATTATAAGCAAGCATTATTATCCAGGACTTTGTCATGCATGGACATCACGGTTGAGTGGCAGATTGAGAAATGTTGCTAGCTGGACTTAAAAGAATTTTGAAGCGTAGGATCAGTGACTTGTCATATTTTCAACAATGTGAATGGTATTCAAAACTAGTAACCCCATGAAATTAGGAGTGAAATTTTATTTTGTTGTTCATGATACTGGTAATGTAGAAATGGTTTTACAAATATTTGGGGGGTTGTAAAAGCATGCTGTGAGTGTGCCTGAACTGTTAAATATAGATGACCTGTAATCTTAAGTTCAAGGATTCGATGGTTCCAATGCCTTATCATAGCTAACATACTGGTTAAGAGCAATTTTATAGAATACAAATGTTTTACAAAGTGACGTGCTTGATTTTCTAATGAACCTACCCGTTAAGTAATGTGAGATTATTTCAATAGTTTGGTGGCCATTTTAAAGAATCCTAGTAATCTTTAGTAATGGTATCAGTAATGGTCAAAGCTTAACATATTGCTTGCAAATAAAACCCCCCCCCAAAACAGTTTGTTAACAAATGTTCCATCACAATGCAGTTGAACTGATTTAAAATTAGCACATTTTTTTTTTCTAATTTTCAGGTTGATGAACATTTATTAAGCAGTCCTTCTGATTTTTAGTTTTTGAACCAAGGCTGACTTTTTTATTTCAGCTGTAAAAAGAGAGTAATGGATGTCCTACTTTGAGTCTTGGTGAGTACATATTGAATATCCTTGTTATGTACCTCATTCTTGCACATAAATAAGATTCTATTCCAAAGTATAGTAAAATGTATTTTAATCTTTAAGTATTCACAATACATTCTGGTTTTTATTTGTGGTAAGTCATGGCTTTTCTTTTACTATCCCATTTTAAATTCATGCTATGAAGTTATTATTACTGAACATTTTTATTAACTTCTGATTGTCTCCTACACTGAATTTGGGTCTACAGGATTTGCAGACAAATTACTTCTTGCTAGTCATTTCTATCATATCCATATGTGTCCTATCAGCTAGACACCAAACATGAGCTCAATTATCCCACATTTTTATGAGAAATATGGTTACAAGCATTATTTACACCAACTTAAGAACAATTACTGAGTTGTTATTAATGTTATTTTTGGAAGACAATTTGTTTTTGGTTACCTTCAGTAGATATGGAGGTTAAGACTTTAATTGATTGATTATTAAATGCTAAAAAAAATCATTTTTTAAAAAAATTATCTACATTGGACAGAATTGTAAGAACATCACAAATCAGGTCACAACCTTCATTACAAAACAGTTAAAATAAAAAGGCCAGCAAACTTAATTATAGTATTCTGTAGATTTCTACTACTACAAGCTTAGCTTCAACATACTGAGTAACCTGTTTCAGGACTCACTAACATAGAAAAATCTGAAACATAGCTCAGACCTCTTGATTTGAGCACAGTTGAAGACAATGCAGATTGTCAATGATAGAAATGTTTCTATAGGCTTCTTTTAACCAAAGAAGAAGCTTTTGAAGTGAAACTTGTTTTATTTTTCAGCACAAAATAGGAAATTTTTGTTGATAAAAAAGTTAACCATATCTATTTCTAAGTAACATGGTTAATTTATTTCCAGGTTATGTAGTTTGCCAGCAGTTAAGTTATTTGACATGCATGTTATGATAAATTTATGTATATACATAGTATAAAATTATAAATTTTGAATTAATTATCATGTTGCTGTAATAGTTGTTTGTTAGGGTGCTAATGATCTTGTTGTTTATGTGCACTAAAGTCCCAACAACAGCATCTCAATCAGTAAAGAAAAAAGTCTAAATTACACAGTTGCTAGACATCCACTAAATACAATAAAATGATTTCAGCATACCCCTTAATTTTAATTAGATTTTCAGGCAGCCATTTCATCTCCAAACATAAATATTTGGACAGTTACAATGAAATTGCTATTAAGCACTTAAAGCAAGATAGAATAGGGAAAAATAACTCATCACTTACCACAGATGATGACAGTAGGGCCAGATGAACTTAAGAGAAAACAAACAAACTTCACAATATTTCGGTTCGTAATCTTAATCATGTTAGAGATTAGACATATTGCAGGAGGAAGATTCATATGGCAGGAGGAAGATTCACACTGTAGGTCCCGATATGTACACATCTTCTCCCTGCTATATGTCTCACCTTTGGCATGAATAAGGTTATGAACCAAAATATTGTGTAACACAAATAATTCATAAGTAACAATAATTTATTATCAATTGAATAATTATTTTAAAGAAGCTTACTTCTTTCAGCGTAAGTGGGAGGGTTCTGACAATGGTGTCCTCCTTTCTCTTATAACCACATAGTTCAGGTGTTCTATAAATTGGCTTTGGATCAATACCCACATCTACTAATCCTGTAAATGGGTTATCTGTTCCAAAAAATTCCCTGTATGAACAAGAAAACTACTCATTACCTTAAACACACATTGCCTAAAAATAGCATGTACAGCTAATGGGTTTAAGTACTGTAAAATATTTAGTCAAAAGATACATGAACGATCTAAACTTCAGTAATTTTAAGAACTAACAATGTGACTGTACAATTTATTAAGCTAAACTATTATAATGAGACAATATCTACAATGTCAATTTAAAAGAATCTCTGTTAACGAATTTAATACATGCTCTTTTCTTTCAACCTCAAAATTATCTCAAACTGTTAATCATTGGGATGGATTATCTGAACACATTTTCTAAGCAATATCATTTAAATCTTTTATAATCAATAAAATCGTGGGTACCTGTATGTCCTCATGGCATCTCCATGATAGCGATATGGTTGAATATACTCAGTGGGACCAGGAACACCTTCTCTCAGACCTTTAATACCATACTGGTCATAAACAGCACGTCGCTGAGGGTCACATAGAACATCATATGCTTCAGCAATTTCCCTAAAGAACTGTTCTCCATCACTTCCATGCTGATCTGGGTGATACTTTAGAACCAGTCTATGAAACCTATTATTGATGAGAAGAAATACTGTTATGTATTGGTGTACCTTACATAATAATGGGAAACATGGGTTCATGAATTAAATTTAAAATGCCAACTGGGTTCAATTAATCTATACTTCATTTTTCTTCCTAAAGTAGGAAACTTTAATCCTTTTGTTTTATCAAAACCAATCTAAAGAGAAAATAAAATCACACAATCACTCACCAAATTGCAAGGGAAGAGGACGGCAGTGGGAAACATATATATATATATATATATGGGGGTAATTCAGAAAGTAACCTCCATTTGGATATAAATAAAAAAATTTGGATAGTAAAAAATATTTTATTATATACATCTTAAAACTACAGCTTTTTACTACTTTTCAACATTGTCACCATTTAAATTTAAGCATTTGTCATAGCGTTTCACTAATTTTCAAATTCCTTCTTCATAAAATTTAGCCGCCTGGGCATGTAGCAAAACTTTCTCAGCATTTTGAAGTTCGTCATCGTCATTGAAAAGCTGCGACATAAGCCACTTTTACATGTGAGTTAGGAGATGAAAATTATTAGGCATCAAGTAAGTGGGATGATCGAAAATATCCCATCTGAATTGCTTAAGAAGCTCTTGAGTCTTAAGGGCTTTGTGAGGATGAGCGTTGTCATGCAAAAACATAACACCGAATGACAGCTTACCACGATGTTTGTTTTGAATGGCTCGCTTAAGTTTCTTCAAAGTTTCACAGTAGACATCTGAAGTGATTGTGGTGCCACATTCCATAAATTCAGTGAGCAAAACTCCCTCGGCATCCCAAAATACCTTCCTCGTTGAAAACGTTTGGGGGGCTTTCTTTGGCTTCCATGGAGAATTGTTATGGCTCCAGGCCATCGACTGTTGTTTCATTTCGGTCTTTCGTACACCACCCATTTTTCATCATCAGTCACAATTCTCTTCAAAAAATCTTCTCCTTCCACATCGTAGCGTGAAAGGAAGTTTAAGGCAGAGCCCATTCGTTTGGTTTTGTGGACCTCTGTAAGAAATTTTGGTACCCACCTAGCACAGATCTTCTGGTAGCCTAATTTATCAGTGATAACCTCGTACAAAATCATACCAGAAATTTGCGGGAATTGTTCAGAAAGTTCAGAGATTGTGAATCTTAGATTTTAGCGAACTTTTTCGTCAACTTTCTGGACAAGATCATTACTCACAACAAAACCACTCCTCTCTTCATCATGAATGTTTGTTCTACCACTTTCAAAAAATTAGACCCATTACCATACAACACATTCACTAATAATGTTCGGACAGTATACAGTACACAATTGATGATGAATGTCTGCTGCTATAATGTTTTGCACCAAAGAAATCTTTTTGTATCACGCACTTCACATTTTGCGGGATTTTCTATTGCAGCGCTCATGTTTTAATGTTATAACAAGATGATGCACAAAAGAAAAAGGTTTTTACTGTCACAGCTTGATGCCTACTGAATCGGGGAAAATGCAGATGTGAAAATGTCAGCACTCCAAGTATGACTACTAGCGCCATGCTAGAACGGAGGTTACTATTCATGTGCTCCAATTCACAATCTCAAATTTCAACTTTTGTTTCACAGATTCTCCACATTGTATAATAATGAAATGTCCTTCAGCTCCAAAGAAGGCAAGCTAATAATTGTAAAATACTCCGCTCTATTCGTCTCTCCTCTTTTCTGAAGTGGTACTGCTATAAGGGGTTGAGGGGTTATCTGACACCAGCTGATGTAAATGGGTGTGGTGCGCCATTTAAACTAAAACATTTTCAATCCTAACTTAGTAACACAATTATGAGATTGAATAACATGACCAAAACTTACAAATCACGGTGAGGTATTTCCCGATTGTTACAGAGTGTACCACAGAGATAGAGGAGCAATTTATGGAGGAGATAGTTAGCAAAAACTACCACGGTTCACTGGTGTTCATAGACCATGACCAAGAGTTACTGCAGTTAGAATTCTGGGGTAATAAAAAAGAACCACAGTGGAAGAATGACAGATAAAGGGAAGAAATTAAATTTAGACTCAGATTTCAGAGGTTAGAATATAATTGACATTATTGGTGGGGATTTAAATATACTGGGTAGGAAATAAGGTTAATAACACAAGGGAACAGAGATTTGTAAATACCTGAATTAGGGAAGGTGGATTTACACAAGTGGTAGAGCAGATAAAATATTTTGGATATATTCCTAATAAAGCCCAATGATAACCTCGTGGGGTGTCAAGAAACTGAAGGTATAAGTGATTATGAAGCAATGCTGATGGATATTAGAGGATTCAGTGAACCAGCAGCAAAAATTAAAGGGGGAAATTGGTACAAATATAAAAAGGAACAGATTTCGAATTTGAAGAGGTAATTTGGAGAACATTTCAGAAAATGGAAGGAAGGCACAAGTACATTAGAGTCAAGGTGGGAAGAGTTCAAGGAGATGATAAGAAGGGGGAAGAAAAATTTATTCCAAAACAGAAAATAAAGAAAAGCAGAGAACCTGTGTAGCATAATAGCGAGGTGAGGAGGTTAAAGAGGTAGGTAACAAGAGAACTAGGCAACTATTCTAGACCCGTGACCATATACAAAAGAAAAAGACCATCGGCTTATACTAGTTATTTATAAAATCCTATTTACTGTATGGCTTTAATTCGACAAAAGATTAGAACAGCACCTCCTAATACTTTTGAAACAGTTGTATTTGGATAATATTATGTAGTATTTATAACACAGTTGCAAATTTTACAATTATTATGCGTCACTTAAATGTAACTAAAATTGAATGATTTTAAAAATTGCCATCAAACATAAGATATGTTAATATGACTCACAGACCATTATAATTCATCTCATAGTATGATTTTAATAGAAATATCATGTATACAATCCAATTTTCTCTGAAACGTGTTTAAGTTGTTTGTCATGATTCAATGTTGCAAGTCTGCTCCTGACAAGAATCTTAATATTTGTGTCTCATCATATCGATTGAATCTTTGTAGAAAGTTTTAGGCCATTCTGAAATAAGATTCTGTGACACCATATAGTGCAGTGTTAACATGTGTCCAATTATGTCTGATATAGTTCATTTAAAACTTTCAAACAGTGTGCAAGGGCAGTGGTGTAATTTGTGCATGCTAAGTCATGTATTGCTTTCTTATGTTTTATAGTTTAAACTAGCTCCTAAGCCATTCTAAAATGAAGAGTTGAATCAGTAAATTGATGAATTATTTCTTTACAGTTGATTAACTAAGTAGAACTGTTATCAAATATCTTTGAAAACCTTTATTTTGTAATGTTGTGCATCATATAATTTAATTTAACTTAATTCTGAGGAGTGCAACTTGTGGTGACAATTTTTGTACACACCCATTTTTCCCCTTTCCTGTACCTGCATACTTTTCTTGCCCTCTACAAATTCAAACTTTAAATTTTTTTAACTGATTTTTCTAAATTATTCATCACCTCTCTTGGTCATTTATTGCACTCCCTGTCCTACTTACATCTATTACCAAAATCGACTGCCAGGTTGTGGTCATGGTCATCTTTGTCCTTCCACACGACCTATCTCAATTCTTCCACTAATGTATTTCCATGCCTCATTTACCAATACACTCGTTGTACACTCCCATGACTCTATTCACCCTCTTCCAGTCTTCCAGTGAATCTCCCATTCCAGCTCCTTTATTATACCAGTTAATTATTGTATTATGTGGTAATTTTCAGAGACAAATTTATCAACCCATCTCTGCCCTCAATCTCCTGTATTTTATACCAATAATGTGGGTACCATACTACACCACTATATTCAAACCATATCTGGCACATCACCTCATTACTCTCTCCAAGAAGTGAAGGAAGACTAATGTAGGTGAAATATTAATAATAGACCTAAACAGTTACTTTATGGATAGAGAATATAATGAACAAATCTGTATTTAGTATAAATAGCCTTTAAGTTTGCTGATATACTGTCTCTGGTTTGCTGTTAGCAGAGGTATTGTGCAGAAGTAATCATTGTTCATGGTGAGTAAAAGTTAAAGTTAAATGGGTGAATCAATTCTGGATGCGCACGTCCAGGGGGACGGCAAATTGAGTGATCGACAGTCGCCACCCCAATAGTTGCCACTCCATTGTCGATATAGGAGGGGGACTTTTGTTTTTAGCTCAACTGCTGCTTCATGCAGCAACATGGGGACCTGTAATTATACAAGGGGCGGTATAATCGATATAGCATATGGTCGTTCAAACGGCTAGCAGTGGGGCTTGTGTCAACAATCGGTGTAATGGGACTCTTCAGATAACTTATTGAATAAACCATAAGAGTCAACTAATAATACATAAAAAGAAGACAATCAATCTTGCCAGTACTCTCAGATTTTGCAGGAAATATGGGAGAGACATGAGATGACACCTACTGACGGAAAGATGAAGACAGTTCGGGAAGAACTGTGTATCACTGCATTAAAGAAATACTGAAGGTGGTGAAAAATAAATTACGTGACAGCTATAATGGCAACTAGGGGGAAAAAGCACAACCTAAGAAAGAAGTGTGAGGTGCTGGACAGAAGAAGAAGTAAAAAGAGAAAGAAGAACACTGAAGATGACTAAGAAGATGCCAACAGGAATGCATGTAGTCAGAGATCAATAATGGAATGGTCTCTGAGGAGGAAGGAAATGCTCCAGGAATGGATGGCATAACAAACTTAGTTATCATTAGAATCTCACAGGGTGCAAAATTAGGGTCAGCAGAATTCTTTATTGACTTGATCAAGTTAAATGTATTTCTGAAAAATGGCATAATGCAGTGGTTATAACTGTGCCAAAACTAAAAAGAACAGCATATCATAATATAGGTGAACGAATTCCCTCACACCCTTACTTTCTGAGGTAATGGGTTCCAATTAGTTTGGTATACAAACACCACAACTCTCTTGATAGGCAAATATGATGTTTGAAATTAGCCTATATCTCAGAAATTTGTTGCCCTTACCAATAGACATTAATAACCAGTAAGGAACATACTAACAAAATGTAGTGAATCGATTCCATCTTCAAGTTTAAGGACATACAGTAAGCCTATATTATTGGAAGGAATATTTCCCTCTTTAAATAACAAATGTGTCTACCAGCACCAGGGCCGGCGTTTCATGTTAATCTTGGGTGGGTATTGCAAAATCATCGTATAAAAATTGCATTAGCTGTCTATCTTTTTCTCTTAATGATTTGATTCTTGTTAGCCATCTGCAAAAGAAATATGCTTACAAGTTTAAAACGTTAATTTAAAATATTATATTAATCTTGTATTCTTTATAAATTTGTTTTTGAACAATAGGCTGCAAGAAAAAGAAAATCATCTTTAGTTCCTTTTTCTATTCCAATTTGCTGTTGCTTAAACTTTCCAAGTAATTTTTTTGGCGAGTCTCGCTCAAAGTTTATCAAATATTTTATTGTTCCAATGAATTTTCTCACTACTACAAATCCATTTTGTACTAAAAAATTAAGATTATGAGCATTAAAGTGCACAAATAACGCTCGAAGCTCTTCTTTGCTTATTAGTGACTGTAATATAAGTATTTTTGAAGAAACATTAGAAGCCCCATGGTAGCCTCTGGGTTTTTGGAGTGGAAAATTGTGCTTAGTGAAAATGTCAATGACCAGATCAAATACGGTTTCTGCCATAATGCTAGCACTTGAAAATAACCCAATAAAATATTCATTCGCAATGAAATCTTCAGAAATGATTCTTAGGTAAACAAACACTTCTTCAGTTCTGGAAATATCAGAAATAGGGGGAAAAAATCAGGCTCCCATGATTTCAGACATCACTATAGCAGCCATAAAATCAAGAATTTCAGTGTATCAGTCATGAAGTAGCTATTTATGTGCATCTCTTAGCAGCCATGAATTCAGTTCAGTCAAATCTTCAGCTAGAGCCTTTAAAAAAGGCACAAAATTTGGTTTTTCATTGTTATTGGCCCCTCTGACAGACCCTTTGCCCACAGCCACAGAATACAATTGAGGGAACCATGTTGTCCTTAATTTTGATGGTGACCTATTCCAGGAAAACATAAATGGAACGGAATTATGGTTGGCGCCTTGGAGAAGAGTGAACAAACAGAACTGGAAATGTCATACAAAACCTGCTGTAATTTTGTATTCAAAAGAAGAGATTATATTTCGTATTGCTCCCCCCCTCCAAAATATATATATTAAAAGAGCACTTTTTAGGTTTGTGGAATTGGATTTGGACATGTGGTATTCAATGTGTAGCTTGTCTATGTTTGTAAATTTGTACCCTACCAAAAAAGGTGTGTGCATGTGTTTGTACCACAGATATACATAATAGGTCATGCCTGCCTGTAGGGATCCAAGGGCGTATCGAGGATCAGAAACATAAAAAGGGGAAGGGGACAACTCATTTTTTTTTTCGAGAAAGTGGGGTGGGGGGCTAAAACATGACGATTTATTGCAAAATGAATCTCAAACCTATTGAGGAAACTATTTTTATTATTGATTAACATAGTAATCCAACCACTTAATCCAAGAACCAACTATGTAGATAATTAAGATTGTCACTCAATTATAGTTTTTTTATGTAAACATTAATCATTTCGGATTCTCTGAAAATTTTTCAATAAATTTATTTGACAATTTTGATGCACACTCATCAGGCACAATCCACTCTATTTTTCCTTTCCCATAGTGCTTTTGAGCCAATTCTTCACTAGCTGAAGCGTACTGAAGGCAACTTGATTTTTCTTCTTGGGGGGGGGGGGGGAGAGAGAGCAGCAGCCCCCTCTGGATATGCCCATGGATAGAGGCTATAGATCCACTACCATTCCGTCTCTCTCTAACAGGCAAATGGTATGAGGATGCACACGGCTGTGATTGTATTCTCTATCTAGGAGTTCTGGGATATGAAAGGACAAGCAGTCTATTATATACGGTATAAGTCTACGCTCAGCTGGTCTGCTCTTTTTTTTTTTTTCCTGCCAGTTCTTTCCTCTATGCACGCTCGGTCGCTTTCAAAGTACTGCTACCCACCATACCCACATTATCCGCTGGCCCTGACCAGCACTATCTTTTTCTTATGCGTGCTATTTTTACTAAGCAAAGGAATAGTACTGGCATTCCCACAAATGCAAATTTCTCGGGAATCTTGATATGACATGAGACACATGGTAGGTTTCAATCCCCTTTCCACATCTCAAATGATGACATTTGTTTGGTGAACCGGAACCCCAACTTTTCTGATGCGGAAACAACTTTATCAGCTGATCTGGAAAAGTTAGATGACTACTTCAAGAAATTGTGCCTTCATCTAAATCCTCAGAAAATAGTTATTTCAACATTTCATTTGCGCAACAGACAAACACACTATAAACCAGAAGTTAAATTCAGAGGCCAACTATTGCCTTTTTGTGGCACCCCAAAATATCTGGGTATAACACTGGACAGAACTCTAACTTTCAAACAGCATCTCTCAAATGTGGCTGCCAAAGTCAAAACGAGAAACAATATTCTCCATAAGCTTGCTGGTACTTCATGGGGAGCCAGTGCTCACATTCTAAGATCCACAGCCTTAGCTCTGTCATACTCTGTTGCTGAATACTGCTGCCCATCCTGGATCAATAGTGTCCATACAAAGAAGGTAGATGTGCAACTCAATCAGGCAATAAGGATAATTATGGGATGTATTCATAGTACGAACACCATATGGCTTCCAGTGCTATGCAACATCTCACCCCCAGCACTAAGAAGATGAGAAGCTCTTTTAAAAATCTGGAAAAATATCCTGAAGAACCCTCAGCTGCCTATACATCAAGACATGATTCAAGCGAAACACCAACGCTTGAAATCAAGAAAACCACCATGGCGCACAGCAATCAACCTCACAGAGTCCTCTTTCAACACCAATAAGCTGTGGACAACTCAGTGGGAGCAGTCATCAGTAGCCAATAAAAATCTAGTTGAGGACCCTTCAGTAAGGTTACAAGGTTACGAACTCCCTAGGTGGCAGTGGAGAATCATCAATCGAATTCGAACAGGACAAGGCAGATGCGCCTACTTATTATACAAATTGGGCTGGGTAGATTCTGCAAATTGTGACTGTGGAGCCACCTTAGAGACAATCAATCACATCGTTTCTGACTGTCCTCTTCAGGCCTACAAGGGAACAATGGCGGAAATCCATGATGCGTCGATCAGTGCAGTTGACTGGATTAAAACATTAGATCTTGAGATATGAAATTGTACAAGCTTGTGATATGTATATTTCCTATTGTGTACCTCATAAATAATCATACGATAAATAAATCTCCAATGAGTGTGGTGGGTGAGCGTTTAACACTCTGGCCTCATATTCTGGAGGACGCTGGTTCGAATACCTGTTGGAATATCCAGATTTTGGTTTCCCAAATCACTCTAGGTGAATGCTGGAATGATTCCTGCATTAAGGCTATGGCCAGATTTCTTCCCATTCCTTGTCCCAGTCCCATCCTGCCTCTGATGACCTTGATGTTGATGCGGTGTAAAGCCATAAGTAAAAAAATTCTAAATCTCCTCCCTCTAACATTATTATGGTGTATACTGAAATATTCTAAAATCACAATTATTGTTATTGTTGTCTAGAGGTCTTCTGTATTTGTCCGTTTATTCCTATTGTAGTTTTTCAATCACTTCCTTCTTTGTGGTTTGTCATTTCGTTTTCATGCTTTCCTTGTTTTTACTGACAGTACTAGGGCCATTTGACATTATTGAAGTGGAAACTTCTGTAGGAATGTAACACAATGGTTGGATGGAGGTAAATCTGTGAATTTGTGACATCACCAACATGCCACCTGTTGCACTTATGCTATGCACGTTGGACGATTTTCGCAAAAATCTTTATACAAACACACAGTTTTTATCTGATCTTGATAGAACATTGCATACTTTAAAACAAATGATTTACAGAAACATAACCCTCTCTACCTTTCTCCTCTCACCGTAATTTCTGCCACCATTATTCATACAAACTCAGGGCAGGATTAAAACAGTAGGGGGCCCATGGCAAATGTGAAGAAGGGGACCTTGGTTTTCGCCGTCCTGGGGAAATAGTAAAGCTAAAAAAAAGGGATCACCCATCTGGCCTGACAGGCCCTAGAAGGCATGGGGCCCATCAGAAGGCGCGGGGCCCTTAGCATTTGCTAACTCCTGCTACGTGATTAACCCGGCACTGTACAAACTCACAGTTTTTATCTGATTTTGATAGTAGTTAGCATACGTATACTTCAAAACAAGGCAATATGATAGCTCAGGGGTTAGGACGATTACTTTCGAAAGTTCTCTTTCCAGTCGCGGGTTATATCCGACGGTGAGTAGGAATTTTTAGGAGTTGTATTTGATTATATGAGCTACACCGGGATGTTCAGTGGTTCTGATTCTACATTAAAGTGCAGGTCCCTGAAGAATGGAATTAGCCTCCTGGCCTCTGTCATAAGAGCTTGGTACACATCCTTTTGGAAGATCTGAAGAACCGTCGCATTGTGGACTAAGTTAGATTTTTAGTTTTTAAAGTGAAAACTTCTTTAGGAGCGTTGGGCGATTTTTGAATGCGTAAAAATCTTATGAGTTCGCATTACCGACATGCTAATGTTAGCAGTGTATCTGCTGCGGTCTGATGGCTCAATGGTTAAGGTGTCCGCAGGGCCGCCGTAAGCGGGCGTGCAAGGCGTGCACGGAACGTGGGCGGCACATCGAGGGCCTACCCCACTGGCTGTAGTTAGACAGGGGGTGGCATAATCGGTATTGCATGTGGTCGCTCCAACAGCTAGCGGCGGTCCTGGGTGTCCGACTGGTGAATGAATGGTCCTCAGTTCGAATCTCTGTCTCGGCAGGGATTTTCATAAACTCTTAATGCCACCTTCACCTCTGGCACAGCTTGATTTGTAACATGAAGTACGTCAGAACGCTTCCGTAGTTCGGATTCCACATTACACTTTCGTTTCCCTTTACCTGGTAGCATTATAGGGTTGAGTTAAGACGGCTAAGACAGGGGCGGAATGCGCAGCTAATTGAAACGATGTCACCAGGTCATTACATCCATACGGAATTATTATTATTTATGTAGCTATACTATGACGTGGTGCGCGTATGATATTCATAGTTTTAAGTTTCTACATCCGTCGTTAGTCCCCAATGACTGACGATTGGATTTTTGTGAGCACTGTTTATACTATACTCTAGGGTTTTTTTTTTTTTTACGTTTTTCGGGAAATATTACTATTACACACATTTGCATACATTTATATTACCTATATTTGCAGCTTCGCTATTTTCTTCCACGGCTAGTCTTATTTAAATGTTGCGAAAAATCTTTTGTAAAATAACTGAAAAACTTCATATTTCCGTTTATTATTCTCGTCATACGCAGCATTTTATGTTACTCGAACTCGACCGATCCATTTAAACCTATAAAAAATTTCCTTTATTTTCCGTTCATTTTTTCATCCCTGTTTCGACCATTTGCCAACGGAAACCGATATGCCGATATGAAACTCTGTACTGTTTTCGTGCTTTCTATCTCGCCAGCGGCTATTCATATACCGTAACCTGCTTTTTCAATCATATTTCTTAAGATTCACGTGTTAGTTCTTGATGTGTACACATCTGATTCCCTTGCAATGTTCTCTGTTCTCTTTTGTATGGGTGTGTGAATTTACGCTTCGTCGACGTGCAGAACATTGGATGAGGCAAAGGACTGCGGGAAAGGAACGGGAAGGGATTCGGCCATGTTCTTTTTTAAAGCCATCATTAAGGCATTTCTTTTATAATGTGACTATAGCTTATACCGAAATATTGTTAAGTCTGATCGTCTTTATGTGTTCGTCATGGACTTCCTGCCATTGTCTCTGTTCCTGCCTTTGTGACGAGTGATGGATTGACCTTTATTTTCCATTCCGTAGTAACGTTTTCACTGTCATAATAATCGTATAAAGGTCGGGCCACACTAGACCGCACCGCACCTGGCCCGCAACGCACCGTCACTCGGCCGTGTGTCGGCTCGCCCCCCCCCCCCCCTCGCGTCCACACTGGTCCGTAGCACGGCCGTGTGACGGACGGGTTCCTGCTCAGTGGCGTAGCTAGGGGGGGGGGGGGCGGTGGGGGCGGTCCGCCCCTTGTGTCACCCGTTTGGGGGTGACACCCGCATTTCGAAAATAGTAATCGAAATTAGTGTGACACACAAAAAAAAATTCTTTTACCTTTTGATGTCGAAAAAGTCTACTTTTATTATTATGAATATTTGTTTTTAAGTTGATCTAGCGCTTTTTCAAATGGGATCCGGGGGGCTGTGCTCTTTCGTTTAGTAGAGTATAATTGTTGGCAATACCGTGCGCTCGGCTTACACAAAGGGAGCATCGCTCTGTAGCTCTAACAATCACAAGAAATCGTTGATTGTTGTGTTTGCCGCCCGTCTCTGTTTGGTTTGTTACAAGCGGCGCTGGATATAATGTAAGTTTGCTTGTATAAAAAAGAGGACGTTTTAAAATTAAAGTATATAATTATAATATTAGATTTTCCTTTGAAAATGAAAAGTAACCAAGCGTATGTCGGAATTCGCGTAGTCTTGGCTTCAAAATTGTTTTGCTTATTTAGAATTCCATTAGCTTTCAAGCTAAGATTTTCAAGTGCCTAGAAGTATTTTCTAGTAATTTTTGAATTTATTATCTGACAGATTCGTATTGTATAAACCGAGTAGGCCTACATTCCACTTTGTACGATTTACACTTTACGCATGGGCGCCGGGAGGGGGGTGCAAGGCGGTGCACTTGCACCCCCTGTCATCCCGGGTCGCCGTCTGGGCAGTAATAGAGCTAAAAAAAAAAAAAAGGTCGCCCAGCCAGGGGTAATTTTTGGGCCGATAGGGGAGGGGGGGCATCAATGCAGCCCTGGTGCACCCCCCTAGAAGCAATCCTGCCGGCGCCCATGACTCTACGTGCCTACCTATTGTCGACATAAAATCTTATCATGTTAGAATTTATGTAAATAAAAACTGCGCATTAAACTAGCAATACTGTCAGGTTTCAAGTCAATACGAACGGGTCCAAGTGTTCGTTGATGGTACTGTCTGTCGTTGGTAATCAGTTTTTGTAAAGCATGTGTTTAAAACAGTCGGATCCCCTTATCTTGCAAGCGAAATCGTAACATTAGTAAGCACTTAAATTGTAGGTTCATGTAAGTTTGCTATGCTTTCTATTGCTGTGGAATATGCAATATGATCGCGATGAAATAAATAAGCTTATGATTCTCTAAGAATTTTCCATCATAAATTTAGAGAAGAAGAAAATTTGTATTATAGGTAACCTCTCTGTCGAATACAGGTACTGTACCTAAATTATTCCGTGTTCCTTAAATCGACAGGGATGTCGAACTTCTGTTCCTGAACAAAAATTGAGCTTTAATTATAAACTGAACGAACATTCAAGCCGTTTACAACATTTTTATTTATACGCTACAGAGCGGCGCTAGAAATCTCAAATTTACGCGTGGAGACGGTCTTCAGTACATACAATGTCATATTTAGGAGTCTGTAGCTACGTGTATCTTGGGCGGGTAGCAAAATACTTCACTTTTTAAGTACTTCATGTAAAGACGGCAGATATAGCATAGGCATGTTCTTATATTACCTGACCCGTTGTTTGTTTAATTACGTTGTTTTTATATTAAATTTATTCTTCTATTTTTATGAAGGAACTTAATGTAGAGTTGCTTCTCTGACTATGCAGTATTCCCCTGGGTCTCACGACTTGTGGGATCCGGGTTCTGGGTTTGCACCGATGGAACCCCATCTGGGTCTGGAATTGTTACTACTTGGATCAAGCCACTTCTGTTAACTTTCCTCTCGATATTCCTTGGTCCTGCAAATACAAAGGTTGCGAAGTCATTTAAATACAGCCTATATTAACGTTTCAATAACATGTGATTGGGTGGGTAGTTTTCGGCTTTTTTAAATTTAAAGCGAAATATTATGATCGCCCTATAGTTACACTGGCTAAAATTAAAATCTCAACATGTATACAGGAATGGTAGAATTTTAGGAAACTTTGAAGATATATCCAGGGCCGTACCAAGAAAAAATAACAAATGGAAATGGATCAGGCTAAGTTATTACCATTAGATACAGTTGTCAGTACGAAATGTGCCCAACTTGAGCACCAATACATTCATGGATCCTTGCCGGCATTGAATCAAAAAGTGTTCGGATGTCTTCTTGGGGTATGTCTCTTTACGCCTGCATGTTTTTACAGTCATTTGTTGCTCAGTTTGTGCTGGGTGACCATGTGATCTAATGTGTCTATTCCTGGTATCCCAGAGGTGCTCTATTGGGGACAAATCCGGGGACCGTGCTGTTCAATTTGTGATGGAAACTGCTTGCAAGACTTGTGTAACGATGGCCTCAGTATGAAGACGGGCATTATCTTGTTGGAGGATGTGATTTGAAGGTTAAACATCAAGGGTATCACAATAAGATGCAGTACCCCGTCCAAATAGAGGTGGGCTGTCATTGTGCCATCAACAGCCGACGCAGTCATGCTGTCGAAACTGATTGCCTCCAAAAATGGCACGATGGCTGCACTTGTGTGATGTTCTGAAATCACAGCAGATAATACGTTTTTCCACTACGCCTGCGAACATGTCGTCAGTTATCACTTTGCCACAGACAGAATCGAGACTCGTCTCTAAACACAAATGTACGCAATTCACGTGTCCATTTTCGTTTTGCATTACACCAGGTTAGATGATGCTGGCAATGAAATCAGATTTTGGAAAACATTGCACAGGGGTCAGAAAGTGTAACCCAGCTTCAAGCAATTGGTTTACAATCGTTCGGGGAGGGGGGGAGGGTGACTATCTGTAACCACTGCTTGGATCTGACCTGCAGTCATCCATCTGCCAGCAACAGCCACCCACACAATTTGGTGGTCTTCACGTGCTAACGGTGCTGTTATCAATCTGTATGAACCTGCGCCTGCTCTAGGAGTATTAGAGCTTTCTTTCACCACTGTGTAACAAGTCTGCATATTGACATTGCACTACGGCCAATCCTTCGGGAGATTTCACGATATGGTTCACCTTTTTAAAACACGTCAATCCTCCAACCTCTCTCACAGTGAGACATTTGGGTGTAGGGAATTGTCCCTCTTCGCCTTGACATACTTAGCCAACAAGAACTCGTGGACAACAAAGTGTCATGTAGCACCACACTGTTCGCCACTAGTACGTTAAAAAAAAAAATAAAAAAAATAGTAATTTACTTAATAGATAGCACCGTAATTCTCATATTATTACATGTAAAACTTTCAATTTTAAATCTTTTAATACTCTTCATGTGGGCATACTTGGGGCCAAATTTCATTCATTTATCACAACACCGTCTGGGTGTTGGGATTTTAATTTGCACCAGTTGGTGTATCCGTTGCTGCAACACTATCTGGCGGTACACCCGTGAAGACTACATTGCAGTCATACGCCGGGAAAGTCTTCGTTCTTACAACTCTATATTTGGTTTACAAAACCCTTCCCCCCTCCCCCATCATCACCATTAAGAAAAATTTGCTCGTGAAAACGGTAGGGATTGGTCAAAGTGGCTGGTGATATTTGGAAGCCCATAAAATTTTCTGTTTATTGGCTTTGGATTCATTCTGGTCGGACAATTAGTGTTCGAGATATTAGAACTGGCGATAACTGTTTTAAAGCTGGTGTAGCGAGACCCACAGTATTTATACGATTTTGATGGAACTTTGAACACAAAAACTTTAAAACAAGATATGTATCTATATTTCGTTCACAAAAACCAAAGCCATCTCCCCCTTTACCCCCCTGAAGCAAAAGTTACACATGAACCTATTCAGTTTCTGCCAATATGTAGGAACAAGCTTGCAGTGGGGTGAGTGCATACCTAGGATGTTACAGTTCTGACTTATCTATTAACTCAGTCACCACCGTAGTTTTAACCCAGAAACTATGGAAAGGTGAAAGTTCAATGATGATTAGTCCATTCTGGTATAATAACTATACGTATTATTTAAAATTTTACAAAGTCAGAAAACTGCACAGGCAATCAGACAACTTCTCCGAAAATCATTTCACAGATTCGACCGACCATTCGAGCATGACCAAACCCCACGCTCCCACTATTTCTTGGCTACATGAGTTCTTCAAAATAAACTTCCACCCATGATGACAAAATTCAACCGATACGACACAACCTTGTATTTTGCCGCGCCACGAGCCCTAGGCTAGCCACCTTCCTAGATTATGCTTCTATACCGACTGAATGCTGCTACTTGAATGGGGCGAGGGTAGGTTCTGGAAGGGGTATTTATAGGATCGTCACTTCTTGGACCGTGGGAACTTCCTTATCTCGACTTTCCCATGAATCCTATCAGATAGCTACCTGATCAGTTTCAGACAAATGTTACGAAATCCAATTTGATCATGACGATAAAAATCATCCTAACTCTCTGAAATTTTGGTAGTAGCTAGATAATATTACAAACGTCAAATTAAGTTATTATAAAAATTTTTTTAACTTTAATAGTTTCGCCAGAAAAGAGTCATAAAGATGTGATTGCCATAACTTCCGAAATATTACTCCTATTGAGCTGAAACAAATTTAATTCTATTCTCCTATTGCTCATATGTTTTCTGATATCAAATGAAGTATTTTACCTAATTTTGAAAGTGGTATAAAACTCGAAAACAAAATTTAATGACTTGAAATATTCAGGATATCGACTTAAAAATAACTCCAAACAAATTTCCCTATTGAAAAACGGTTACTGTAAAAATTTGGAATCTCTAATTACATTCCCTGATTTATTACGAATTTTATAAATATCGCTCCTCCCGAATGCCGAATGATATCGCATCCTCTCGTCCAAGCGTTTTCTCGCGCCAAAACCCATTTCGCTTTATTACAATCAAATGCTTTAATCTTTTGAAATAAAACTTTTGCAGAAATCTTTATATTTAAATAAACTTTACTCTGAATATAATTTATTTTCATGAATTCTCGAATAAGACTGAAACATCTAACTTTTACATGAAGCACATATCTTGCTATACCAAATTATATAAAACGATCTTTAAAATGCATGAAACTTTCTAAAATTTTAATATGCTATTTAAACCGAAATTACGCTACTTTATATCTATCATTTGATTTCTTAACTGTTTTCTAATAACGGAATATTTCAACTTTAGAGTGGAAAATTACGTGATAATATTCTTTACCGGCAAATCACTATTAAACATATTCAGACTCTAAGTAAGATCTTTAAACAACAAAATAAATCATCTTCTGGCTATCTACTTAACTAAACATCTTTTGAACTAAAGAAATATATTGATTTAGCGAAATTATATGAAAGTCAAAAACTACCTATTCAAATCTGAGGTTAAGTTTTCTTAACAGCTGTTTAAATGAATTTAAGTCTTGAATTTACTGTTCATACTTAAATGAATGCTTATTGGACGTATTACTGGGAAATATTATCAAAATTGACTATAAAAATGGCTTTAAAATGATGGTACCCTATACTTCAACTGAACTTGCTATCTTAGCAACTAATTTCGCAATGCGAAATTCTCAGAGGTGTTACAAATACTTTTATACAAACTCACAATTTTTTTCGATTTCGATACAACTTTGCACACGTATATTTTAAAACAAAGAGAAAAATACAGTGGTTTATAACACCCAAACCTTTTCTCCCTTTACTCGACTTAAGGTAAATTTATACCTGAAACTATTTATTTATTTTGTAAATGTTTTGAAAACGGTAGGGAAATCGGCCAAAGTGATTAGTAATATTCTGAAAGTCTATTGAATATCCTGTCGAACGGCACTGCGCCGATTCCGATCGGACAATTGCTGACTGAGAAATTCAAACTTGAAATTTAAAGATTGTTTTAAGGCTGGTGTGGCAACACACAAATCTATAGTTTTTATCCAATCTCAAAGAAACTTTACGTTTAATGTGTACATTTGGTTAACAGAACTGAACCATGCATCTCGAAAATTGTAGAGAAATCGCCCAAAGTGGAAGGTGTTGGAGAATGTTTCCAACAATCAGATCAAGCGGGACAGAACATCAGAACTTTCATATCCAGGCCCCGAGAAATGTCTGGTTGTCTACTAGTGTCATTTGAATATGAAATGATTGAAATGAAAGACGTCAGCTAAGAGCTACTGGATGATACAGGCATGATTTCTAGCTGGATAGGTTACAATGGGATGATGATAACGCCTTTTTAATTTTTTTATTAAAAAAAAGAGAGATTAGCTTATGAATGTAGGCCTAGTGTTGATGAGGAAATGCCTGTTGAGGTTCTTAAGCGTAAATATTCGTCAAATGGCAGTGAGAGGTTTTCAATTAATGGAAAAGATGAATAGGAGATGTACCAGGGAAGTGAGGGAACAGGGTTACAAAACTTTTATCAGATCATTGCCTGAAACTCTATTTTGGGTAATATGTACAGAAGTTTGGGGTTCGGGAATGCAACGGAGCATAGCTATATTTGTTTGTGGAAGTTTCCACGGAATGTAGTCAGTGTCAGTACTCCACGTTACCTGGGAGTCATTGGAAGACAGGACGCACAGAGTTTTGTGGGATTATATAAAATACGTTCAGAGTGACTTGGAGACAGAACAATGTGACAATAGTGAGAAACACTTGTTTCCATATCATCTTTACACGCAACATGAACCACACTTAACAATCTTACCTTTAATGTATAGCATTATATCATAAAAAATAAGTTATCTTTGTAAAAATTAATAATTAGGCTACTGTGAGATTGTTTCTAATCTCATCAAATTTGAAACCGAGCGTGGTGGGTGAGTGGTTAACGTTCTGGCTTCGCATTCTTGAGGACATGGGTTCGAATCCCCGTCCGGGCCTCCAAATTTGGGTTTTCGATGGTTTCCCCAAATCACTCCAGGCAAATGCGGGTATGCTTCCTACAAAAAGCCATGGCCGAATTTCTTCCACTTCCTTATCCCCCATCCATTCCCACCTCTAACGACCTCGACGTCGACGAGGCGAAATGCCGCTATCAAAAAAATCAAATTTGAATGAGCCACTTCGTTGGGGTGGGTCCATAAACCACAAAGCTCTATTTTGGCCCATGTGACCTGAACCTCCTTTCCCCTCCCCCTTCCCCCCATGTAGCTCACTGTGACTACTTTTTTCCCCTATTGATTCCAGTAGACATTTTGCACTGTTTTCTCTTGTCAGACTATTGTAAATTACATACGGAGATAATTAAATGACGGAAATAAATACACTTTCCTTGAAATAAGAACACCGTGAATTCATTGTCCCAGGAATGGGAAACTTTATATACACATTCCTGGGGTCAGATACAACACATGATCACACAGACAGAACCATAGGCACATAGACACAGGCAACAGAGCATGCACAATGTCGGCACTAGTACCGTGTATATCCTCCTTTCGCAGCAATGCAGGCTGCAATTCTCCCATGGAGACGATCGTAGAGGTGCTGGATGTAGTCCTGTGGAACGGCATGCCAAGCCATTTCCACCTGGCGCCTCAGCTGGACCAGCGTTCGTGCTGGACGTGCAGACCGCGTGAGACGACGTTTCATCCAGTCCCAAACATGCTCAATGGGGGACAGATCCGGAGATCTCGCTGGCCAGGGTAGTTGACTTACACCTTCTAGAGCACGTTGGGTGGCACGGGATACGTGTGGACGTACATTGTCCTGTTGGAACAGCATGTTCCCTTGCCGGTCTAGGAATGGTAGAACGATGGGTTCGATGACGGTTTGAATGTACAGTGCACTGTTCAGTGTCCCCTCGACGATCACCAGAGGTGTACGGCAAGTGTATGAGATCGCTCCCCACACCATGATGCCGGGTGTTGGCCCTGTGTGCCTCGGTCGTATGCAGTCCTGATTGTGGCGCTCACCTGCACGGCGCCAAACACACATACGACCATCATTGGCACCAAGGCAGAAGCGACTCTCATCACTGAAGACGACACGTCTCCATTTGTCCCTCCATACACGCCTGTCGCGCCACCACTGGAGGCGGGCTGCACGATGTTGGGGCGTGAGCGGAAGACGACCTAACGGTGCGCGGGACCGTAGCCCAGCTTCATGGAGACGGTTGCGAATGGTCCTCTCTGATACCCCAGGAGCAACAGTGTCCCTAATTTGCCGGGAAGTGGCGGTGCGGTCCCCTACGGCACTGCGTAGGATGCGACGGTCTTGGCGTGCGTCCGTGCGTCGCTGCTGTCCGGACCCAGGTCGACGGGCACGTGCACCTTCCGCCGACCACTGGCGACAACATCGATGTACTGTGGAGACCTCGCGCCCCACATGTTGAGCAATTCGGCGGTACGTCCACTCGGCATCCCGCATGCCCACTATACGCCCTCGCTCAAAGTCCGTCAACTGCACATACGGTTCACGTACACGCTGTCGCGGCATGCTACCAGTGTTAAAGACTGAGATGGAGCTCCGTATGCCACGGCAAACTGGCTGACACTGACTGCGGCGGTGCCCAACCGCTGCGCAGCTAGCGCCCTTCGACGGCCAACACTGCTGTTCCTGGTGTGTCCGCTGTGCCGTGCGTTTGATCATTGCTTGTACAGCCCTCTCGTAGTGTCCGGAGCAAGTATGGTGGGTCTTACACACCGGCGTCAATGTGTTCTTATTTCAATTTCCAGGAGTGTATTTACATACTGTTGTGTGTTCTATACCTCATTTTACCTGAGACAAATAATATGAATGAAAAGCTACGTGGTCTGGCTCGGAACCCCCCCCTCCACTCACCATAGCTTTCCAGCCAACCCCTCCCTCCCCTTTCACACCTAGCCACGTAGTTTATGGAAGCACCATTATGAAGCGTTCTTCACGTTTCCCCGACACGCCTCAGTAAAACGAAACCTTGTAATGAGAGTACTCATTCCATGAATAAAACAGGGTAGTAATTGCACTGCAATAAGTTTCACAGAACTGATTAGTAGACTAGGCTGGGAGTCTCTGGTAGATAGACGACGCACGTTTCGTTTAAACGTATTGGTAAACATGCGTACTCTACTCCCACTTTCACTCACGAGTGTAGTGAAATACTTGGTCCACCAACCTATTTGAGCCAGAATGACACGATAGAAAAGATTAGAGAAATAAGGTGCCGCAATGATTTTTATATGAATTCTTTTTTCCCTCGTACCATTAGGGATTGGAATGCACAACAAAGAGATTAGCTTTGGTGCTGAGCACCCTGTGCCACCCACAATTTTGTGAATTGCAGAGTATATATGTAGATGTAGATGACGCGAGACCAGGCCGTGTGGGCTGATCGTCTAGACCAGGGGTCTCCAAACTACGGCCCGCGGGCCACATCCGGCCCGCGGACAGATTTTGTCCGGCCCGCGGAGAGCTAGGCGAATTGTAGACCTTTTTTTTTTTTTTTTTAGCTCTACTGTAATTTACGGACGCCCCCTAGCAAATTAAGTTTAGTTTACTGAAGTTTTCTCAGTTTTCTCATTTTATGTTGGTTTTGGCCCTCGGAACTTACTGGAGTAATCAGTATGGCCCTAAGGCTGAAAAGTTTGGAGACCCCTGGTCTAGACTCGAAGTCGGCAAACGGCTATTCCCTAATCGTTTAAGGAATCGATGGCCAAGAGACGCCTACCTCCGAACAATAGAAAGGCTCCCCACATAAAAGCTTCTTAGAAGGGAGCGTGTGAGGAGTGTAAACGGCAAGGTGAGGTAACCGTCGGCAGGTATTACGCCCGAGCGAACATGCTAATTACAAAGATTTGCGGCCGGACAACGACAGCAGTTAACCCAACGGAATTATAGGTGCAAAAAAGGGCTGCTAGATTTGTTTCTGGAAATTATCGCAGAATGCAATCATTGACGGATATGATAAAGGAGCTGAAATGGGATTCATTGCAAGACAGGAGGAGGATGAGGAGGGTCATGGGAGTGTACATGGCGTATTCTGGCGACGAGGCATGGAAAGATATTGGAGACTGGAGTAGGTATGAAAAGTAGTGCATGGAAGTGAAAAGATGACCATGACTACAAGTTGGCACTCGATTTCAGGCACAAGGGTGTGGGAAGGTTCTCTTTTTTAGGTAAGGGTGTCAGGGATTGGAATGAGTTACCAAGAGAAATGATGAATAACTTACCGAAGACGTTGAAAGAATTTTAAGATAAAATTTGTAGATGGTAAATGTAGGTGGGTGCAGGATAGGGGGTAGATTGGGGGTGTAGGGAAATTGCCACTGAAGCCTGTGCTCCATTGTAATTAAATTATGCAAAACTATTAAACACGTTTGTGGGCAACATTCGTTTCTACCACTTCTTTGCCAGCTGCTGGGAAGATTTTGATGTCGTTGATAATCCGCAGTGATTTTTCAGTATTGTTCACAAATTTTCTCTCTAAGCAATATCCGAAATGGTGCCGTCTGTTCGAAATTATTTCTACATATTTTTTTTTTTTTTTTTTGTATAAAAACTTTGATCACAAGTTCGATCTCTTACAGTTTTCACGATTTAAACACACTGTCACTGCGTAGGTAAAGCAAACATTTCGATTACGAAAATATCAAATCGACATATTATATTTCAGAACAATTAAATTAAATTAATTTTGTTTATGAGCATGTGGATGTCACATGGAAACATAATGCAAGGTTTTACTAACATGACATAATCTATCACTATGTGCAGTTTCGTTGAAATAGTTGGTTTTTATTTTATCTGTGCACACATACTAAACTTCCAAAATTTTCTCTTTTGACCTCAGTACCATGCATGAAATATGGTATTAATCTAGATAAAGCGTATTGATGGCAATAAAAAAATGTATAGGTTCCATTACTAAGCAATTAAATTAGGTAGGGTAGTTTCTTTTATTTCTCAACGTAGGGCTGTTACATTGAAAGCTAACGTAAGTTATCACAGAGGTGACATACCAATTACTATGTACAGGTTCGTTAAAATGGTTTGTGTTTACTGGATTGGTGCACACACATACAAAACTTCCTAAATTTTCGGTTTTAGCCTTAGTAAAAAGTATGAGAAACGGTAGTAAGCTGGATAGATAATATGATACATGGCCAATTGATACGAGCTATCACTAAGTCTCGCAGAAGTCCATTGATTAGTTTAGCCTTATGCAGACGCACACAGAGATAGATTCCAAAGCTTATGAATATTGCCTCTGTTTCATCAAGAGCTGTTAATATAAATAAAAGTATCCTACATTGTTAACTGTCGACATAAGCTACTGCTATGCAAATTTTTGTTGAAAAGTGTTCATTAATTTGTGTGAGATCCACGCACAGATAGTAAAAAAATTCCAGAATATGTTTTTAGTCCTTCTATCAACGAAAACTGTTACAAATGAGGATAAAATGTATCCCAAATGATGCAAAACGATATAAGCTATCACTATGTGTAGTTTAGCTAAAATCTGTTCAACAGTGTTTTCGTGATATGTTGACAGACTTTTAAAACGTCAAAATTTATGGTTTCTGACTTTCGATCTGTTTCCTCGGGAAGTATGTTACTAATCTGGCTAAAATGTATCCCATATCCTAACCAGCGATATAAACTATTACTGCATGTTGTTTCGTAAAATTTGTCCATTAGATTTTGCGTAATGCATGAACAGGCAGACAAAAAGCTGAAGGTCGAGTTAATGGTGTACGAAAATAACCGCCGAGAAATAGATTCGAATCGAGGATGTTTCATTCCCCGGTTAAACACCTTAACCAATGGCCACCAGACCGCAACAAATATATTGTTAACATTAGCAAGTCTGTAATACGAACTCGTAAGAGCTACCAGACCGCTTTGTTTTGGAATATACATAAAATCAAACGTAAACAGTATTTTTCTATTTGTTTTAAAGTATGCAAACTTCCATCAAAATCGGATAAAAACTGTGTGTTTGTATAATGATTTTGCAAAAAGCGTCCAACGCGCTTAACATACGCTCAACAGGTGACGTTGTTGAGCGCGCAAGTAGCATGTAGTGTCCGACCGAAGGTCATTTTTTGGCCGAAGCCGAAGCCGAAGCCGAATGTTCGGCTCTTGGGATAACCTTCGGCCGAAGCCGAAGGTTCAAAAATAATTATATATCTCAGAACACTAACATGAAGTATATATGACATGCAAAAAATGAACTGTTATTTTGTTTTATATGTGGTATTTTTTATATAAATTGCACCTTTACAATAATTATAAACAAAGTTTTTAATATTTATTTATTAGAATAAAATAAAACAGTAAAATAGTACCAAACCAGGTTCTGAGCAATGCAATTTAGCAAAAATAAAAGCAGTTATTTTTATTTAGCAATAATAAAAAGAAACTATAAAATTTAACAGTAACAGCCCGAATCAAATCAGAATAATTTGTATCGTGGATTAAATTAATAAGTTTTGGAGTTTTAGCTTTGGTAAATCAAATACATGTTAGCTTATGTATAGTAATACCATCGTTTTTTAACAACAATAAAAATAAATTTCAACCTTCTTACCTAGCATAAATTATTCTAGCTTTTAAAATACGATATTCTGCTGTCTAAATTAGTATAACATATTAAATTTTCTGTTAAAACCGAATCAATACCAATATTTTTAAAGTAGTTTCACGTATACAGATTAATTAAAAACGTATTAAATATAACTAAAACAAAAGGTACATCGGCACTAATAAAATAAGATTTAATCGCTCCAAATGACCCGTTTTATTTGTTATTGTCAGTGCACAGCTTTGACGTAGAAATGACAAAATATCAGTTTTCGTATTTACAATTTCGTCGCTAGTTAAGCTGGCCGTCCAGTGGACGCGAATTCGCGCGAAAAATCTTCGCGCCAATACACGCGAATATGCGCGAAGAGATCGCTCCAATCCAAACAAAGGTAATTTAATGTGACTCCGTCCACTGCGAGCGCCTGAATCGCGCGAACTTACGCGAGGGCGACGAGATCCAAAATTTTTTGGATTTGTTCGCGCGAACACACAGTTCGCGCGACGGATATAGACAAACTGCTTGCTCTTGTTCTAGAACGAGCCCATTAGTGAGTTCAAAAATTATCTTATATCACCAAAGAAATGTCTAAATGAAGATGTGAGAAGAAATTGGAAGAGAAATGTATTGACCAGGTAATTAATTCTATTACTTATTCATTTATATAAACAAAATGCAATGTTAAAATATCTATTATTTTCACACATTATAGGCTTTATTTTTTGCTTGCTGTCATCAGTATCTCTACTGGTTTGATGTGATGGGTATTAGATGATTAAATAAAAACTTCCTGGCAACAATTACGGAAACAATACAAATCACACAAAAACAAAAATTACTGGAAATCGTCTGTAAACGTTTTAAGTGAAAACATAAACAAGCATTCAGCAGTATATTTACAAAATAAAACGCTTTCAAACATTCAAATTCTTAGTCATAACATCATAGGTCGTATAATATTCTTAATTGCATTCCTTTAACCAATATTCCTTGCACTGTACTGCTTTTAATACAACAGTCATTCAGTTCATTTAAAACACTTTCATACATTAAAACACACAACATTGATGGAATAATTGTATAGATTTACAAACGATAATTTTGTTTTTCTCTTTATAACTATATTTTAATAGAAAGTTAAATAGTTAACGATGACGATAAGTAAACTGAAACATGAGTTTTTTTTAATTAATAAAAATGAAGTTTCAGCTTTTGATAACACGTGTCTTATTACAGTTGTGTACATATATTTCTCTCAATGTATTAAAATTTACTATTTTTATATTTTTTAAATGTTTTTCATCTCTTTATTTTACACTGATCTTTACTGAGTGTTTCGCCGAAGAGAAGTTGTGAGCCTCAAAATTTAGCCGTCCTGGGACGTATATTATTCTTTCTCCATTAAAAAACCTAAACAAGTATGTACTAAGGAGTTTTTGTTCTTATTCTTTTGTTATAGTCGCTGACATTAAGAAGAAATGGAAAGGGTTGAGGGATACTTTTAGAAGAGAATTAAAAAAAATTCTGGAAGATAAATCCGGAAAAGGCGGTCTCAAAACAGCGGCCCTAATTCAACCAAATGGAAAACTCCTTTCTTTTGGCAAAAATATTACTCTTCCATTCCTATACTCTTTCTGCAGTTCTTCTTTTTGCTAGAATTGTTGATTCCAATGCGTATAATTCCAGCAATTTAGAGAAAGGCACTGTTACTGTTCTTTCTGGCACAAACAACAACAGAGAACTGGCGACCAGCGCTGCCAGTACAGCCAACTTATATTATACCTCTGTCTCTTTGAAATTATACAGAATGAAACCCAATTATACAAAGGGGTCATCCATTGATTACATACGTGAGTGAAAGTGCTGGGAGCAAAAGAAAGTCAAGAAAAGTAAACAATGTATACATTGATAAATTTAGAATAACAAAAAGGACATAGATATGCAGGAAGGGTTGCCAACTCAATGAAACAAAGGACAAACACTTTCAAAAAGGTGATGGAATGTACTTTACTTTTAAGTGCTCATTTTTTGTATCCAATTATACAAGGCAATCTGTTATACAAACAGGATACAAGATGTAACCAAATTATACAAGTTTTGTATCCAATTATACAATCTGGCAGCCCTGCTGGCGACAGGATCGCGCGAATCTGCTTTCAGTGGACGGGGTGTCTTCGCGCCAACATGGTTCGCGCGAATACAAGCGTATTCGCGCGAACATTTTTCGCGCGAATACGCGTTCACTGGACGGCCAGCCTTAGTTTTAAACCGTGGATCGATTACAGCGGCAAACAACAACCGTAAGGTTTTTCTTGCGAAAGCAGATCTCCTGTTAACAGACCCACACAAGCGGCTTTTGAGCAGTATTATATGATCAGCCTTCATCCTTCTGAGCAAGTTTTGTGTTTCAGATGTCAATGATTGATATAATTAAAGATACTGTTGATAAATCGCTAGAAATATTAGTTATTGCTTCCCAAAAACACTTCAGTGCAGTTATAAAATTGTTCATTTGTATCCATTCTTCTACAGCTGTAATTTCTATTCCATCACGTTCTAACATATACAGATTTACTGCATTTTTCTGTTCTATTAATTAAGATATCGAGTGGCTTGTTCACTCTTATTACGGTCAACACTATTTCTATTATAGCAATATCTTTAAAAAATACTTTGTGAATTATGAGCTGTAGAGTGTGAGTAACTCAACCAATAAAAACGAAGTTTCCATAGCGGATGGTAGTATTCATATTTCAAGTATTGTTACATATACCCGTATGGATATTTTCTTTTGAATTGTATTTGGTAACAGTTTCAGTGATTTTTTGTGCAATATATTGCCTTGTATGAGCTTCCAACACACTAACAGCCAATTTAATTTTTAATTTTTATATTTTGGAACCTTTGGAAATGTCATGTGCCGTGACACTCAAAAACGTATTTGCTTGATCACTTCATATCTTCGTGATAAAACTGATCAATTCAGCCTTTTTCTAAAATCAATGCAACTTTACTGTTTACCTTTTCGTACGTAGCTGGCATTAAAGACTTTCTAAAATATTTCTCTCGCTTTTGTCTGTACTAGGGTCGAGTTTGAGGATTAGTAAAATTAAGGCTGCGAAGTCCTTCTCCTTCAACGAGGTTGTACGGAAACATGTTTACAATGACCAGGTCCATACGTAATACACTAATCCGCAAAGAAATCGGATGATTATCGAGCCATGGTGGCGCTACATTTTTTTTACGATATCGCATAAAGTAGACTGTTAAACTTCTTTTGTAAAATCTTTGGACGCATACAAGATCTTTTTTTTAAAATTAATCAAGCTTTGGTATTTAACACTGGCTTCACAATATACTTCCCACTGTTTTTTATGATGTTTTCCAAATGGTTCTTTATCTTTGCTATCGTCTGTTGGCGCGCTACGTGACGGTATTCGTAAAAGTTGGTTCATTTTCAGGGGTTGGATGTAAACCTTCGGCTTCGGCCAAACATTCGGCTGAATTTGGCCGAAGCCGAATGTGCGGCCGAAGGTGCTTTTTTTTGGCCGAAGCCGAACCTTCGGTTGGACCCTAGTGGCATGCTGGTGACGTGACGACATGAAATCACAGATTTACCCGTGTCCAAACATCGGGTAACGCGCCTGTAGAAGTTTTCACTTCAAAAAAAAAAAAAAAAAAAAAAAAAAAAAAAAAAAAAAAAAAAAAAATCCAAATTTCGCGGTTTGGTATCTGTGTTATCAATAGCGTACATTTCAATTACTCTTTTTTAAATAAATTTCATGTACAGATGTTATCTGCAATTTTTTTACTTGGTATAGATCTATTATTTCTTCTCGTGTACCTTAGCTGGGGATTCGAGGATAACCGTAGCGCAGCAGTATGATGATGGATTCTTATGTAAGTTGACGTGACAAATCGAAAGTAAACATTTTTTTTTTTTTTTTTTTTTTTTTTTTTGACATCTTGCTTATTGTCAAAACGGTAAGGACATAAACAGAGCAGGTTTGTTTTCTTTCTGGCGTTTATGGTTAGGTTGAAATGTGGCTGGGGCCAAATACACAAAACTATTTCTATAACGGATTTTTGACAGTCGATATCGCGAGAACTAAACGAGATAACACAAAATTTTACCCTTAAATTTCGATTTGTCACGTCGAATTACACAAGAATCAATCATCAATTTGCGGCGCCACGATTATGACAGTTCTACTCAATTGCCAAAACGTATCAATGTTAACTTAGTAGCTGTCAGAGGAAACATCTATTATATTTGGAAATAATGTATAATCTTGACACGTTGTTTACTATCAACTTCATATCAGTATAAAGTGAAAGAATTATTGCACATGTGGTAGCAGTTCTAACTTTCGATGAGCAATATTAACTGAGGATGTTAGATTGAAATGTTGCCTGAATGAGAGTGACTGACTATTGACATTACATAATACAGCATAACACACAAGGAATTTGGTTTTAAATTATAGTATGTCACTAACTAAACCGCATTCAAATAGTTCCCATTTAGTGGAAAATTTACCTACAGTAAAACTCTGTGATAGAGTACTTATAATGTAGAAAACATAAAATTTCTAGGTATATGGATACAAGAAAATTTAAAATAAAGCACACACGTTGAACACGTTTGTAAAAAAAAACTAAATGCTATCTGCAACATATCAAATGAAAGAATTAGGAATGTTTATTTAGCGTATGTGCACTCATTATTAAGAGGTGACCGATCATCGATTTCTGTTCAGTATCCAAGATTTCGAGTAGAGTTTGATTAAAGTAAAAGGCTTCCTAGGCGTTTTGAGGTGAACAGTTAATCAAAGAGAAGCTTAACTAACATCAGTAAGCTTACTGGTACCTGAACATTCCACGTAATGATGTTAGAGCCGATTTCGAGAAACCAAATACAAAAATCGCTCTATTTAAAAAAAAAAAAAAAAAAAAAAAAAAAAAAAAAAAAAAAAAAAAAAAAAAATTTGTTAAAAATTTGAAAAAAAAAGTTTCATTAAAATGTTATATACATCCATTTGGGAGACCGTCTCATAAATTGCTTTAAAAGAAAAATATTATTATGTTAAATAGTAATTAATGGTGCGAGATTTGTGGTAATTCATGAGATTCTACGATAACCCTTAATGATGGATTCTTATGTAACTCGACGGGAAAAATTGAAAGTGAAAAAGTATTTTATATATATATATATATATATATATACAGGGTGATTCACAATGATTGTCGGGGTTTCAAAAAATTCCTTCACTTAGCACAATTGAGATACGAATTTGAATCTTATTTTGATGTGTAAGGGAACTCATCAAGATTTTTTACATGATTACAAATGTTCGATATGTGCGCCCTGTGTCACTCTGCACACATCTATGCGATAGTCCATTTCATCCCACACGTCACGCAGCGTGTCATCAGAAATGTTTAGAAAGGCGGCCCTGATCCGTTCTGTCAGTTGCGGGATAGTCGCATTAAAGGAGGAAGATAAACTTGATCCTTGACTTAACCCCACAGAAAAAAATCACATGGGGTTAAATCTGTTGAACGAGGTGGCCAAGCCATGATCATTTGGTCACTGTCGGCTCTGAGTCCTATCCATCACTGCGGCAATTGTTCGTTGAGAAATGTTCTGACCTCCCGATGGAAATGAGGTGGAGCACCATCTTGTTGGATTATGAAATCATCCACCTCTTTCAGCTGAGGCAGAATGTTCAATTCTCTGCTGCCTCTTCTTGTTGATTTCGAAGGGGCAACGTTTATTAGCTTCTCTGATGCGGTTCACGTTTACTTCCGACACAGAAGGACGCCCACTGCTTTTCCTTTTGCATAAGCAGCCCTTCTCCACGAACTGCGCATACCACCTACGAATGGAATTGTCTGAAGGTACAACCTTCATAATTTTTTTTTCGAAAGTGCCGTTGGACAACGGTAACTGACTGACACACGTGAAAATCTAGAGTGCAAAAAGCCTTCTCTATAGCGTTAGCTGCCATATTGCAAACACTGACATCTGGCGGAACAAAACATAACTACAAGATTAGCGGCTGCTACAAAACAAAATTTTGAGAGTTTGTCTATTCATCCATGTAAAGATAATACTTGTATGTTTAGTACACATCCGGTAAAAAATTCATGAAACCCCGACAATCATTTTTAATCACCCTGTATATATCTCGCTTAGTTCTCGAGATATCGTATCTCAAAACTGGCGTGGTTGGTTCAAATGCGACCTGGACCAGAAGACAAATTTCGCCATAGCCAAGTTTGATGATGAATTCCTATGAAACTCGTCGAGACAAATCGAAAATATAGAATTTATTTTCCTGATATCTCAAGTGAAGAGGTTAGGATTAGAACCGGCCAGGACCAGAAAGAAAATCCACCAAAACCACTATGTCTACACGGTGGAAATGTAATTTCAATGTTTTATTTTGTTCCTAGTGGTTGTTGTTAGGTTGAAATACGTCCTGGACCAGAAGAAACGTCGCCAAAAGCACAAGGACCTATAACTGATTTTTGACATGCTATATCTCGAAAACCAAGCGAGATATCAAGAACTTTATTGTTTATTTTCGATATGTTTCGTCGAGTTCTATAAGAATTCATCATCGGAGTGTGACGACACGGTAATGATAGAACATCATCATTGCTAAATTCATTCACTCCGATAAAACCATGGAGGAAGGAATTATATGGAGGAGAAGTGACGTTAAATCGGTGAAGCAAGCACTAAACTCTCCCGCATGGTGGCAGCACCGGCAGCGACCATATGGCGCTTCCCAACAATTAAGGTGTTCACATTGTGGTAGATGCAGTGATTATTTCATTTAGTATTGTGTATAAGTGTTTAAAAATGCCAGCTTGTGTTGCGTACGGTTGCACAAATAGGCCAGACAGGAAAGAACCTGGAATATCATTTCATAAGTAAGTTGAATTGTAATTATCGTTGTTGAAGTGAGCGGTAGACACCGCAAACTTTGCAGCACGTCTATAAATATTTAGTCATAGCTCTCAATGGGATGACTTTGTTCTCAAATTTTTCTTGGTGTAGTGTAGAAAATCAGCAAACTTGCTATATTGCACATAATAGACTAGCATTATTTTTTAACGAGTGTTTAAAATGAGATTTAAAGGGGCGTGTTTTACTTCGCGATTCAGTGAATTTACTATTACGATTTCTTTCGTCACGTTGCTGATTATACTGACAATGGATGATGAAATTAACTGTTATGTGAGAAGCTGTGAGTTTTATTAATTTTTTAAATAGCTATTTCAGGCCATTGACTTAGGTTATTTTTAAAGCTTCATATAAGACTTGTTTCTGTTTGTAAATACGTCTATACCTATTTTTTACCGATTTTGAAATCTTTCTCATCTATTTATGTCGAAACAGGTTCATGCAGAAATAAAAATGGGCTTCATAAATAAAGAAGTTATTGGCCTTTGAACAAAATCAATTTGGGGAATGTGTTTCTAATTTAGTCTCTTTTTTTTGTACAACATTCTCCCCCCCCCTCCCCCCCGTATCTAAATCTAACTGAGAGATAATTTTTTTACAATTGTCCTAATAAGTAGGGCTGTGAAATTAGACAACACATCTTGATCAAGAGAATGTTCATTAAGGTGACTGAATAAACATTTTATTTCTGGTACCAGCCTACAAAATGTCTGGGTTGCTCATCCCTAGAGTGGGTCCTCTTACTTTTTTTCTGGTCTAGGACACATTTCAGACTAACCACAAGTGGTAGTAATAAAACTGAAATATCCATTCTGCATGTCAACCATGTAATCATTGTGGCTTTGACAGAATTAATTTTTGGTCCAGCCTGCATCCAAACGTAAACCCCTCAATTTGGATGTTGTATATCCCCCAAACTAAGCAAGATATCGAAAACATTTATTCCTTATTATCGAGTTTTTTCGTCGTGTTACATAAGAATCCATCATTAAATTTGACTTTTGCGAATTTTTTCTTCTGCATTCAACTCAAGACACCTCACTTTTGAGACAGTATATCTCGAGAACTAGGTGAAATATCGAAAAATTTTACTCTTTATTTTTTATTTGTCTCGTCTTTTTAAATAAAAATTCATCATAAAATTTGACTTTGAATAATTTTTTCTTCTGAATTTCAACCAAAACCATTTCACATTTGAGACAGAATATCTCGAAAACTAAGCAGGATATCAAAAAAATTTATTCTTCATTTTTTATTTGTCTCATCGAGTTACATAATAATCCATCACCAGATTGCGGCGTCACGTTTATCCTAGAGTCCCCTTGAGGTGTTTGTACATATTCCCCGTGTTTGTTGGGAAGCGGTCAAGCCCCCACCACTCCGGCCATGCCCCCCCACTCCTCCGCCGGCCTGCTTCACTCCCATGCGTGGTAAAGGTCTCTTGCGTCGTCTCCATATTATTCCTTCCTCCATGGATAAAACTATGCTCATTCCTCACGTGGTAGTATTTAATGACAAACTAACAACCATTTTTAACGATCAAAAGTAAACGATGATTACTTTATAACTGGTACCAGCAATATTATTTCTGTAAAGTATCACCTCTGACAAAACCAATGATAAATTTTTATTGTCTTCCTTTTTAAATGTTTTACAATTAAACTTGCATTGATAACATTTCCATGAGTCAGCCAGTATACAAGAACTGTTCATTTAAATATTCTTTGAAGTCAAAGAAACACTGTTTGTAGGCTTTGAAACTCTCCATCAAGTATCAAATGCTTCAGAATGCAGAAAAAAGTATTAGAATTATGGAACGGGTACAAAGTATAACCTCGTGTAAACTTTTACTGAGAAAGATGTAAATTGTACCACAACCCTTTGTATATATACTCAGGGCCCGCTCTAGGGGAGGGGGGGGGGGACCGTGCATTTGCCCGGGGTTCTAAAATTTATGGGCGCCATTTCGGCTGTAGGTTTGAAAAAAATATTAATGATATTAATGTGTTAAATACCCAATTAATAAAAAAATCCACAGACCGATTTTTTCGTTCGTTAAAAACTTACAGTTCTTAGCTATTTGGGAGCGTCCCTAGAGACTTCGAAGAGACGGGGCGCGGACCTCATAGGGGCGCGCCGTTGTCCAGCCGCCTCTGTGTGAATTGCGCCATAGGAGCAACTTCAAAATGCGCCACGTCTCTTCTGTGTGAATTGGGCCTTAGCACGCGAGTAGAACGCTGTTTCGACTTTTGTTGTCTCAACTTGCTTATTATTGCTAATTATTAAAGTGGTTTACACAACAGCATTAGGCTTACTATTACGTTATTAGTGATAATTGGAAGTTCATAAAATTTACTTCAGGATTTTATAATTTCTATAGGTAAGTACATCTATGATTAAACTGTTATTTAGTTGGATATACGACATAAGCGCACAACGATAAAAGCGCACAACTGAAGGGCGGTGGGGGGGGGGCTGTTACACTTGACCTTTGCTACCTGCGCTGATTCCGACGTTATACTGCCCACAAGTTACTAGATACGGCGAAAAGGAGTGTTTTTAGCAATTGCAGTTAGGCTCTAAAACACGGAATCGATAGTGCTTGACGGGAGATGCTGAGTATTTATTTTAATGAATTAATGAACCAAATCAATATGGATCTTAATTATTGGAAATCGAAGTAGAATATTTTGCATAATAATTTCTTCTCGTAATCCGAGCCTCACATATTTGTTGTAAAAATTAGATAAAGGCATTGAAAGTGTTATGGTTGGGTTAAATTACATACGCTAGCTTTGATCGCTTGTGAAAATACTGTAGTTTAGTGGGTGTGGGACAATACTTATAATCATTAATAAATAAATAATATTAACAGCTGCTGATTACCGATTAGTTACTTCACATACCATTAGTATATTCAATTTCGAATGTTAACTGCTAATATATAATAACCCATGATGCTTATTATATATACGGATGCGGTTTCCAGATACTCTAATTGCTGCATTTGTAAATCGTTTCAGCAAACAGAAATTCATTAACTATTTTAGTGAATGTGAAAAACTTTGTCAGTTGATTTAATACGTGTATTGCGCGACAATCACTCCACAACATCATTTTTTTTTCTTTTTTTTATTTGTTTAAGCCTATAGAAATTTCCATTCTGTATATATGGTTTTTGCATTTGCAGCAAATTTACGGATCGTATCCTCCGCGAATAAGCTTTGACTGTGTAGTAACACTAGACTTTCTTTATGTTCACAGGGTATGGAAAATATTTTGTGTTGTGCATAAATATTTTTTATATCGACTGAGAATATGGTTTTAGCTTATATAGAACAAGGATAAATATTTACTTTTTATATTATTTTATAGTGTACATTGTTTGAGTTACGTGCGTGCGTCTTCCAAAACGTCTGACGGTCAAAGAAAACTATCTGGTTACCAGGAAAAAAAAAAAAAAAAAAAAAAAAAAAAAAAAAAAAAAAAAAAGAAAGGAAGCGGAAAGGCAAAATCAATCTGGCGCGTTAAAAAAATATGCTGTATAGGGTTTACCAAAACAAATCTTAGAATCCAATATCAGGTCGGGATACAAACGAAGTACAGAATCGTCAGAGAATAACAGCATACAAATGAACTAAGTTTCTAAACCAATTGGAACTGACACCAACGTGAGACTCACAGAAGGCGTTCTAAAACTTTGTGGCCAAGAATTTTACGAGACGTCGTAAGCAGCTTTTTAGTAAGGCAAGGTCCACCTAAACTCTTGCATAATTACAAATTTCCTTCCAATGACACAGGTCGACATTTTAGCGCAAAATATTATGCACGAAATTTAAGCAAGGGAGAGCAAATATTGCGAGATTAGCTACTATCTTTCACAAAACTGCATTTACTGCTTCTGTTGCAAAATTTTCGGCTGTTTAGTTAGTTCTCTCTCAAAGGAGGGTTTTAAAATTGGAAGCACCTCGGCGAAACTTTAAGAGAGCATAAAATATTGAAAAATCATAATCAGGCACAAAAATCATGGCTATAAATGAACGAAAGATTAAATTGTTGGAAAACTGTAGTTGCTGCCACTCAAAGAGTTATTAATGCCGAAATAAATAATTGGAATGAGGTACTTCTAAGAATCGTTGCAATTGCCAAATTGCTTGGTAAAAGTTGTTTGGTTCTTCAAGGTACAAGCGACAAGTTGTTTGAGCATAATAACGGTAATTTCTTAAAAATAGTTGAGTTAATGTCTGAATACGATCCCATTATGAAAGTGCACGTGCGTTGAGTGCTCTAAAAAGTAGAGACTAAAGCTCAATATCTTGGGAAAAATATACAAACCGGGACAGTAGATCTGCTGCATCAAAGTGTATAGTCTCATGTTATTAATGAAATAAAAAAAATTCAAATATGTTTCCATAATTTTAAACTGTACTCCTGACTTTAGTAAGATACAGCAAATTACTCTTGTAATCAGATATGTTTCAACCAATAAATTTAATCCTGATGTTGAAATTAAAATTATTGAAAGCTTTTAAGGCTTCTTACCAGTCGAAAGATCCACAGGAAAACAAATGTCTGATACTATAGTTGGAGATCTTAATGACTTGGGTTTAAATTTGCAGGATATCAGAGACCAGTGACTGACAACGGGTCCAATATGAGGGGCAATAAAGCAGGAGTGCAATCTAGAATTAAACAATAAAATTCGCGAGCATTCAATGTTTCGTGTAGTAGCCATTCTCTCAAGCTTGTTATTAATGGCAAAAGCATCTTTGGAAGCCCCTAATTTCTTCAACATGGTCCAAAAAATATATTTATTCATTTCGGCATCTACTTTTCGATGGGCAATACTTTTAAAACATGTTCAGGGTTCAACTTTGAACATATGGAGTGACACTAGTTGGGAGAGTAGGATAGAGGCATTAAACCCTTTAAAATTTCATTTGGGAGATGTATACGACGCCTTGTTAAGCATTTACGAAAACCAAGAAATTGATAATTTAATGATTTATCCATTTTGGCAATTGAAAATTAAATTGCTGATGAAGTAAATTTAAAGATGTAATAAAAAATTCGCAAACTGAAAGTAAGAATTTTTTTGTGATTTTAGCGTATTTGATGTAATCTTGTTTTATTTTCTAAATAATGGCATTTAGATTGTTTGTGTGATAATATCCATCTGCAATAGCATTTAAAAATGTAAAAAAATATTGTTAATTTGTGGCTATGTACAGATATTTCATAATTAATTTCTCTATTTTGTACAGCCAGATCAAAATCCAATAACTTTATTTATGAATATACGATTTTATTAAAATTAAAATTAAATATTTTATTCGATTAAAAATTAATTATTTTTTTAATAAAATATATAATTCTACATAATCTTAAGGGGCGGCAATTTGTCTATTTGTCCGGGGTGGCAAAAGCGCTAGAGCGGGCCCTGATATACTTCCATACACTACAAACAAATACTACTGCTTCATTTGGGAATCAGATTATTTAATAATTTTATATTAAGGATCTAGTCTGTAAGAGAAAATACTAAATTAACTTCAGGACTGAAAGAGCACATGTTAGACCACTGCTTCTAATTTGACTGGTGCATCTAGAAATTTCTATGGCTATATCAGGAAACTAAGGGGAAGGGAGGATGTAGAGACACTTATAGATAAGGATGGAGAAGAAGTTACTGACGATTTGAAAAAGGAAGCGATTTTAAGTAACTGGTTCAGTGAAAGCATTAGGGACAATGAATCAGAAACAGGAGGGTCTAATACGGAGAACGAGCTTAACAACACAATTAGAAATGACAATAGTAAAAAATTTGATATTCATCCTGAGGAAATCATGAAGGAAATAAGAAAGCTGTAAAAACATAAAGGGGGCTGGTGAAGATAATATTGTACCTTATCTTGAAATATTATTTAAATTGAGTCTGGATACTTGCTGCTTGCCACAGGACTGGAAAAGTGCAATAGTAGTACCGGTACATAAAGGAGGGGTGAGAAGTAGAGTTGAGAATTACAGGCCAATCAGTGATAGGTAAATTAATGGAAAGATTGATATGCAAACACATCATAAATATATGTGAGGAACGTAAGTGGTTTTCGAGCAGGCAACATGGGTTCAGGCAAGGATATTCATGCAAATCTCAGTTGGTGGGATATATGCAAGATATTTCGGATGAAATCGACAAGGGAGGCCAAATTGATAGTGTAGTACTAGATCTGTCAAAAGCGTTTGACAGAGTAAGCCATAAAATGGTAGTAAATAAGGTAAAAACCATTGGAGTGGATGAGAAAGTGATTTGCTGGGTAGAAGAATTTTTAAAAGGTAGAAAACAGAAAGTTATGGTAGGAAATGTAGTATCGAAAGAAGTGGAAGTAAAAATGGGTGTGCCACAGGGTAGCGTATCGGGACCATTGCTATTCATTATTCTAATGAATTATTGTGTTGATTGTTTACTATCTGAAATTAGATTGTTTGCAGATAACATAATGCTGAATAAAATAATCAAAACGATACAGGATTATAAACAGTTGCAGGGTGATCTGGACAGGGTTGGGTTGGTAAACATGGAATGAAGATAAATGCAAAGAAGAGTCAACTTATTAGATACACAAATAAAAAAACAAAAGGTTAATTATGAATAAAAGGTGGGGAAAGAATTGCTTGGTGAAGACTTGAAATGTAAATATCTTGGCATTACTTTTGGATAACAAGCTTAACTGGGCAGGACACATTGGACAGGTGGTAGGAAAAGGTTTCAAAGTTCTGCACTTGTTGGAGAGAGTGATGAGGGGATGTACGAGAGAAGAAAGGAATTGGGTTACAAAACTTTGGTAAGACCAATGCTCGAATATGGTAGTGTAGTACGGGACCCTCATTTTATGTATCAAATACAGGAGTTGGAGAGGGTGCAAAAAAGGGCTGCTAGATTTGTTTCTGGAAATTATCGCAGAATGCAATCAGTGACGGATATGATAAAGGAGCTGGAATGGGATTCATTTCAAGACATGAGGAGGATGAGGAGGGTCATGGGAGTGTACAGGGATGTACTGGCGACGAAGCATGGAAAGATATTGCAAGAGGTATGAAAAGTAGTGCATGGAGGGGAAAAGATGACCATGACCATGGCACTCGATTTCAGGCACAAGGGTGTGGGAAGATTCACTTTTTTAGGGTGTCAGGGATTGGAATGATTTACCAAGTGAAATGATGAATAGTTTACCGAAAACTTTGAAAGAATTTAAAGATAAAATTTGTAGAGGGCAAATGTAGGTGGGTGCAGGATAGGGGAAGATGGTTGTGTAGGGAGATTGCCACCGGAGCCTGTGCTCCATTGCAATTAAATAATAATAATAATAATATTTACATACCAAACGTTAGTCTTAAATCACAGTGATTATGTTATATGTAAATGGAGAAAAATGATATAAATCAGGTGTTACTTGTACATTCGTTAGTACCGTATAATATTACTAAAACTTGTAGAGCTACCGTCTCTTGTGTGTTTTCACAGACTAGATAAAGTGTGAGAGTGGAGGTGTATGTCTGCGTACAGAGTACAGACAATTTTTGATTTACCCTGTATCATTTGTACTTTGTAGGGCCTTCTATATAATTTATGATGCTAAGGGACTAGTGAATACATATATACTACAATTTTTTGTGGATATTTATCATTCTGCAAGGAGCATGCTTATTGCACTGTCAGGTAAAAGTTTAAAATGTTATCTTTCTTGAGGAATTGTTTCACTTCTTTTTAATTATCTATTATCTTTTGCTTTACCCATTGTAACTTGTTTGTAAGTATGGTTTATTACCTTCCAAATGAAAAATGTTGAAGTTATTTTAGCGGCGAGAATCCAAAAATAGATGTATATTAGCTTTTTAAACCGTTTTTGGAGACAGCTAATTAAATAATGTACAGACATTTTCAGCATTACTTAGCTCTGGTACTTATTAAGCAGACTATTTCAGTTTTGCCATCATTAAGCATAAATATTAATTTACTTACGCTCGATTTATATCTTTGAAAGTACAGCTTGGGTTTAAGTTGAGAAGTCCATAATAATCTACTTCTTTATCCATAATTCACATTGGTTGATCCTTTAAACTTCTGGTAATCGAAACTTAATTGAAGATGACCACACAGGCAAAACAATGACATTAAACGTTTAACTTTTTATTCTGTTTTCCTTCTTCTGTCACAGAGTAGTGGTAGGACTGAAATCGTAATAATATTGGCATACTACTGTTTCTTATTTTAAATACCGTAAGAAGTAAATATTTTGATTATGATAGTGATCAAACTGCGTGATTTATCAACGGACTAATAAACAGGAACCCTGCCGAATGTGAGTTTATTAAATTCTCCCTTGTAGATATAAAGTTTTTCCAAATAAGATACTTGATCAAATCGCTAATCAATTTTTATCTAGAAAAATTTCAAATGTTAATATTAAATACGAAGAAACATTGGGTTTTGCTTTCTTTATTTACCATATTCTAGAAAAAGAATTTTAACTATACAAGAATTTAAAAGCACATTTCAGTGAATCCCAAAGTAACTCAATCCACAATGCCCCTTATGGCTGTTTTAAAAATGATATCTACCGGAACTTAAAAGATTTTCTGTTCCTAACTTCCAGTCAAATTTCTTCTACGACGAAAATATAAAATATGGCCTGTATCACATCTACCAGCGAATGGTGGTAGCGAGGATCGAGTCGAAACAACTTTTTACTTGCGGGACCCGTAATGTTGACTTTTACTGTATTTTAAAATTTATGGTAACAAATACAAAGAACGAAAACTTTGATCGACTAATCAATTCATTATCATTATCTCACGCCATTATCTTTAGGTGTTATGTTATATTCGCTTGTGTTCACTATCATGTAAGTAGGAATGTTTTACTTTGGTGCAGAATAATCCTGGAATTAAAATCCATGTGAGATTAGGAATAATGGATACTATATACGTATCATACAGTAAATTATACAGTTTCTATATTAGGAATTTATTTCTTTTATCCCCACCGTAGAAATCGCTTTAGCCTACTGTTTCTTTACTAATGACAAGTGTTGTATGGACTTGTCATGATTCTTTGTCTTATGCTGTTTAATATATATTTTACTTTCTCTGCTAAGAATTGCCCTGGAAATAAAAGTAATTTAGTGAAATTTCAAGTTCTACATTAATTTTTCTAATTTTTCCCCATTTAAAGTTTTACATCTTATAGACGAGTCATTAGAGAGGGGGAGGGTTGTGGGCAAAGAAGAGGAACGGAAATGGGGTCTAATGTAGATTCCGATTGCGCTACAACATTCACTAATGACGCCATAATACTGCTGTAGTCAATCCAAGACTTATCATTTTCACTCAGTAATTCAGCTGCAAAACAGCCTGGAACACTATTTTCAAGCAGAAATTAGGTTGTAATACACTTTTGGCCATCATGTAAACGTTAAATGTATTTCTTAAAGTGTTTCTAGTGGTGTCTTGTGTTCGTTTACTGCAGTATTACGACCCCAATTTCTTGCAGAATCGTGATGTGCAGTAATCTCCGAAAATTACAGTAGCATTCTTATAGAACCCTTGTTAACATTCTTGAAAGTGAATTCTGGAAACCATGAAAAACCGAAATCTTTTTCTTGGCCGGACAAAAAATAGATGGTTCATCATGATTGTTAAATGGTATTCTGAAGCTGTTTTCATTGTTTCCGACAATTTTTTTTGTCTGATTAGTTTTTCTAAGTAGGTGACAGGTAAATATAATCCAGTCAATATTTCCTATTGAGATAATCGCGTGTGTGCCGTCCAAAATCCTGTGGAACTCCTCTATTCCCTCGAAAGCAGGCCTAAGTCTTCTCGCTAAGCAGAGACGGAAGAAAAAATGTTTCTTTAACTTAATTATTTATTAAGGTTAGTTGAAACTATACCCGTTGAAAAGGATTCTTTGCGGGTTCGTTACCAGATGATGTATTCGATGGCCTATTCTGCCGTCATCCTCGTGCCCTACGCAAGCTGCATCAGGGAGAATTGCGATGTTATTCTCAGGCGCCGAAGTAGCTATGTAACATCGCGCTTCTACTCATCCATTCTTACCAAGCATGATGAAGGAGCGGTAACACTACTCTCGCAATTCGGAGGACGTGGGAAAGAATCTACGTCCCGCCATCCATATTTCGGTATTCCATGGTTTCCTGAAATCACTCCAGGCCTTTCCCGTCCCTAATGTCCTTGACGTCGACAAGGCGTTTAGCCATAAGCAATAAAAACTATTCCCTCCACCTCATTCTGTCGTTCGCGCTCGATGCTGCCTAATGTCACTTGAAGAATAGGGTGGATCTTTAGAACAACTCATATTTTTTTCCTGCCTTCTTTCTGAGCTGTAATACTGAATTAAACACTGATTGAACGTTTCTGATGGTATTTAAATGTATATTATGTTGCATATAAATGCATATTTACACAATTTTCCTAGTTTTTTTTTTTTTTTTTTTTTTTTTTTTTTTGTCTATTCGGGAGGAAGCGGGATCGAATCCCCGTCCGGGCATCCAGATTTGGGTTTTCCATGGTTTCCCCAAATCACTTCAGGCGAATGCCGGGATGCTTTCTTCAAAAAGACCATCGCCGAATTTCTTCCCCTTCCTTGTACCCATTCCCATCCCGACTCTAATAACCTTAGATAATTATGTACCTTTTCGCGGCGGCAATGGTTTATAAAAACTTCTCGGGTTTCAAGCCGCGTCAAAATTGAGCCGTCTGGCGACGTTTCGGAAGCTTGCACTGCTTCCATTGTCACGCCCCCGCTTAACATTACTGAAGTCTGCCGCACGGTAGTCTTTTGTATAGCGCCAGCAGCCGGGAGCGGAGGGGAAAGCGCGTGGAGGGGCTCGCTTGGTGACGTCACGATCGGGTCACTGCTATGCCCTAATATGGCTCGATTCCATCTCGTTTGTAATAATCCAATTACTGGCTTCCAAGCTTGGCTTAAATTGAGGCCTTGATCACGATTAATAACATTATTGCTAAGTCTAATCTCAATAGCCTCCTTCAAAACACTGTCCCAAAAGTTATTTGCGTAACAAAGTCGTGTCGTTTAGTCGAAGCATGGCTCGTGTCCGTTTGTCAATGGCGTGTTCGGCTAAGGCAGATTTTTCTTTTTGTCCAAGTTTAAAATGTCTGATTTGTTCTTTGCGTCTTTCATTTATCGTCCTTAAGGTTTGCCCTATGTAAGAAGTGCCGCATTCACATGGAATTTTGTACACTCCAGGAGCCCGAAGATTGAGACAATCCTTCGGAGTTTGCAACAGCTGTCCAATTTTTGGTGGAGGTCAAAAAATCGAACGGATGCCCTGTTTGTTGAGTAACCTTGCTATTTTAGATGTTACTGCTCCACAGAAAGGTAGAAAGGCACGCGGCTTGTCTTGGTCTCTGTGATCTGTCTTGGTTCTGTTCTTTCTTCCGATGGTTGCACGTCGGATTTCTTTAGTGCTATAACCATTGGCACGAAATACGCGTTACAGGTGTTGCAGTTCCTCCTTTAAATGTTCATTGTCGGACACCACCTTTGCCCTATGGACAAGAGTATTGAGAACTCCTAGTTTCTGAGAAGGATGGTGAAAACTTCGAGCATTAAGATAGCGATCGGTGTGTGTAGGTTTTCAGTAAATGTTGTGCCCTAACCTTCCATTAGGCTTCCGACGCACTAGAACATCTAAAAACGGAAGTGATCCATTCCTTTTGATTTCTATCGTGAATTTAATATTGGGATGAATCCCATTAAGATGGCTCACGAAGTCATATAATGCCAGAATTCCATGAGACCACACGAGAAACGTATCGTCAACAAACCTGTAGAAACATTTAGGCTTTAAAGGAGCCATGTCAAGAGCTATATGCTCAAAATGTTCCATGTAGAAGTCAGCTACTGCGGGAGACAATGGTCACCCCATAGCCACGCCGTCTGTTTGCTCGTAGTAGTAGTATTCGCCCTGGTAAACAAAGTACGTAGATGTGAGGGTATGTCTGAATAACTCCACAAGTTTCGGATCATAAAGTTCACTAAGCAGTTCAACAGTTTCCTCTAAAGGCACACGCATAAACAATGACGTAACATCCAGGCTGACCATAATATTGTCATGTTCTAACCTCATTTCTTTAACCAACTCAACAAAGGCAGCAGAATTTCTAACATGATGTGCACACTGACCAACCAACAGATTTAACAAACGCGTGAGATATTTAGCCAACTTGTACGTTGGCGAACCCTTAGCACTCACTATTGAACGCATTGGAACAAGCTGTTTATGTATTTTTGGAAGGCCATATAACCTCACATGTTTGTTAAATCTGTACTCCTGTTATACGTTGGAGGAAAAACCAACCTAACTGTCGCTGAGTTGGTAAGAATTCGCCATTCAAAAATTAAAGTTATACATTATTGTCATTCTCTAAATGTTAATGTTCGGCCCGCATTTTAATCTCGACAATGCAGCAGCAGCATGTCTGTATCATTCTGATTCAATCAATGTCACAGTGAAATACTTTTAAAATAATACTCAATCAGTCTAAAATCAGCAGTGGATCAGTGAGTACCTAAAACAAAAAATTCTGAAAGTGCGAAGTTATAGTTACACAAGGGAATTTTGAGAGGAGTATTTAGTACAGATGAAAGAGTTATTTTCTGTAAATTATGTGAAATTAAAGTCACTTCAATAAAATGATTTAAAATTTAATTTCCCAATAGTGCCATGAGTGCTCAGAAACAAATTATGCTGTCTACATGGAGGTGACACTATAAAATAAATGATGTGTACTTGAACAGGTTTGATGTATAGTAAATTTAAATGTTTGGTCATATTTTGTCATTTTTAGGTCATATTTACTTATTTTTAAGGTCATATTTACCTGCATATTTCTTTATTTTCTTGGTCATAATGATCTAAACCCTTGTGATGAATGTGGCTAACCATCGAGCTTACTGCAGGAGCCTCTCCACAGCAACCCGATCTATTTTCCGGTGGCAGCTCACAATCCTTGTGTTTGTTAGGTTGTTATCTAAGAATAGACATTGATGCCATTTTCTGGGTGTCACTGAGCAACAGTCGCTCTTTTTTTTTTATTAACTGTGCCATTATTGAATCACATTTTTACAGCATCCTTAGTGATCACCTCCCAGTAGACCAAAAACTTGGTCAACACTTCCAAAACACCCAAAGTCCATTTTGGGACCAATTAGGATAACTTGTTCGGCGACTGCATACTTCTCCAATTGAAACAATCGCATGTTACTTCTGTGGTCAACAGCATGGGCTTACAGATGTGGATAATAGGACCAGCATAAATCTTACCACATTCATATGTTATACTGTGGACTCCCGGCATCTTTAAACCCAAATTGTCCTTCTGAAGCCAGTTGAAAATTTTAGCAGGTGGGCAGAATATGATTTTGATTCCGATTTGGGCAATATTCTGCTCTTTTTGCAGAGGTGTTACATGAATATGGGTAAAAAACTGGAACATTAGTTTTACTGTTTGGCTGTACTGCCCGTTTTGATGCCTTGACCAGAAGTGCCTGTTCTATCAGTTGATAAGTGTATCTTTACTTCTCAAAATGAGGTGAACCCATCCAGGTTCCACTGACAGACTATCAGCATTGGGAGTTTCCCTCGCCCTATGTAACTTTGTATACAACACAGTATTCCTCTGTGCATGGTGGCGAAAACAGCTGGCATGTTAGCAGCAGTCAATGTGTTGGATTTTTGGTACACGCTTTGTTACAGAGTTCTATCTGTTTTTCATCAAATAAAATGGAAGAATGGCAGGTTGCCTTTCTCCTCTAGTTCCATTGTGAATTGGATGTTCAGGTGAATACTGCTGAAATGGTTTAGAAATTCGTGTAGACTATGGGTGCCATGTGGCCATACAATGAATGTGGCATCCACTTATTGGTAAAAACAAATCCTCTGATTGTGATCTGCTCAAAATCTTCAATGAACAGATTCACAATTACAGGCAACATGGGTGAACCCATTGCAACACCGCCAGTCTGTGCTTGGACTCTCCCACCATAGGTGAAATATGTGAAAGTAAGAACAAACACGAACAGGTGTAGAATGTAAGGTTCATAAAGAATGTGCAACAGCTATATGGTTTCTTTAACAAAACCACTGGCAAACAACAAGACATCAAAACTGACCACAGTATCAGGAGCCCAACAGATGCATCTTTTGCCGCATCTTAACAAATTGAGTTGAGTTTCTTACATGGTGGATACACTTCCCAACAAACTAGTTGAACAGTCCTATCAGGTACTTGGACACAATATATAGAGGCTAAGGGAACATGTTCCTTGTGAATTGTCAGAAGGTCATAGAGTCTGGGTGGCTTGGCAGAACAGTGTCGAATACTCTTGATGATATCAGAGAAAAATCTGGTTTTATTCAATATAGCTGACATCTTTCTCTTAACCCTTGAACTTGTGTTGCCTTTAAGAGGCTTATAAGTTATGTCATCAATCAATTTCCTTACCTTAAGATCGTATAGACCAGGACAGCGGTATTATCTTTGTCCATTGGCTACATTACAATCTCCTCATTCTGGTGCAAGGTATGGAGGGAGTGAGACATTCTTGTCTATATTTATATGTATATATATATATATATAGGATAAAGGAAACAAAGAAAATGTCGCAAGGCACTGAAAATAAGATAGGATAGGGAAAATAAACAGTTACCCATCACTTACCACAGATGAAGGCAGGAGGGCGAGACACGTAAAAACACAAAAACGAATTGCACAATATTTCAATTTTAGTCTTAGTCATGTGGAGCGAGACATATGGCAGGGGGAAAGATGTGGTCTCATTCCAACCCGCCACATGAATTCATGCCTTCATCTGTGGTAAGTGACGGGTAACTGTTTATTTTCCCTATCCTATCTTATTTTTATATGTATATACAGTGTTACCCCATCCACCCTATAGCCCTGATCTAGCTCCCTCAGACTTTCACTTGTCTGGACCATTGAAGAATGCCATTTGTTGGAGACATTTTGAGGATGATTAAGAGGTGATTTGTATATATATATATATATATATATATATATTTTCTTGTAACTACTTCCCTATTCCATTATTGTCTGAGTGAATTATTTTTCCCTCAGTTTCATAACATGCCCATACAATTTTCTTATTTCATCTGAATTCTCACATTCTTGTTATAGCATACAGGTTTGATGCTTTGCTTTGCGTTTTGTTTCACTAATTTTTACTCCCTCTTTGAATTGTTTTCACTTCATCTCAAGTGCTCATGCCTGCTGTTTCATTCTTTCTCTTATTGCTTCACACTTCTTCTCTCATCAGACACCACATTAGTTATCATCAGATGTTGTTAGGAACTTAACTTATGTATTTTGACCTCCTGTGCTCTGCTTTTACACCTTTGTGAAGCCTGCCTTCCTATTTCCCTTTGTATTATGAAACCTATTTTCTTCCCAATTCACACCTGGTCTACTTTGTCCCTGGCTGTTATGATTACCTTTCTCCAATTTCTGAATACACACTCAGTTTCACTCAGTTAACACTGTACCTCATTCTCACTCTGTAATATGAAGGAAAATGTCATTATAAATCAATTGATACATTCAGCCTAGACCCGTAGAACCGTGAGAGTGGCCAAGAAACTAATGCACCACATTTTATTCTTCAACAGTTATTTATTGAACACAATTATACACTCCCTATTTTTCCACATAATCTCCTTCTCATTCTATGGACTTCCTCCAGCGAGACACATGAACATGTATGCTCTGGCAGTACCACTCCTTGTTCTGTTCAAAAGGCCATTTCTTCACTGTGTAAATCACCTCTTAATCATCCTCAAAATGTCTCCAACAAATGGCATTCTTCAATGGTCCAGACAAGTGAAAGTCTGAGGGAGCTAGATCAGGGCTATAGGGTGGATGGGGGTAACACTGTCCAACCCTGTTTGGTGATGATTTCCAATGTCCTCGAACTTGTGTGAGGGCGTGCGTTATCATGTTGAAGCAAACAATCACCTGAGTTAAGTCGCTGGCATTGCTTCTTGAGTTTGGTTAATGTGTTCATATGTGGCTCAAATTGATGGTGGTACCTGTGTTCCTCCATAAGACAGTGTGGAACCCATCGAGAACACTTTTTTGCGTAATTGAGAGCATTCATGATTACACCCACACTTCCTTTGCTGATTGACAACTCCCGCGCCACCTGCAAAGTGATTATGTGTTGGTCCTAGCGAATGAGCACAACAGCACGCTGCACCATTTCAGGTGTTATAACCGTGGGTGGACTTCCCAACTGCTACAAATTTTGGAGCTCTGCAGAATTGCTTTCAGGTAGCCTGACCCTCTGTACCCAGTGACTAACCATACTTTTGTCGACTGTTGATGCTCCATAAACTGCACATAAACGTTTGTGAATGTTTCCAACCATTTCTTGCTCCTCAGTGATAAATTCAATTACGACACACCGCTTGTAATTAATCCACTGAAGAGACTAATAAGATGCACAAATAGAAAGTACGAGGGTGAGCCAGATACTAATGCACCACATTTTTTTATCAGCCTCCAACAATGATACGAATGCAAAACTTTAGATATGATTTCCTTGAAATTTTAAGAGCACGCGGGCAAAGTTTCCATTCCTTCCAACAGATAGCGTACTTGCAGCAATGGCAACTGTCAGTGATGTACACTATTTGGCAAAAAAATTGACTGTGGGCGCCTGAGTCTAAGTCCCTTATTTCGCACAATGTGGCATCATTGCGCGTATTCAACACAGTGCCATCTGTTATTCATTTCCTTAAGTCAAGCCTCGAACAAAGCAGGAAGACTCCGCCTGCCCATTGACGATTATTCTTGGCAGGGTAGTTCATCTACCTTTCCCCACATTTCAGTAAAGGCTACTGACCGATCCCGAGACAAGTAACGCATTTACCTGTCCATGCATTGACTTTAATATTCGGCAAAATATCGCCGACCATACCTCAACCGGACGAAATTCGGTTCTAGATACACTTTTCTTAAATTCAGATCGTGAAACATATCATTTAAGTTGTAATTAACAAGATTGCAATAAAACGCAGTAAAAATGAGGTTCAGTTATACATTTTATTCCAAATGATTAGCATAAAACTATAACGATATTTATTTATATATTGATGTGGCTAATCAGTTGCAATAATGCAACTCATAGTGAGGTGTGTGGTTGGACAAGTGGGTGTAAATGTTCAAAGATCAAGAATTTTTAGTTTTACAAAACTATTGAAATGATTATAAAGAAATTATTTCGGATAATTGTCTAATGCCAGTTGAATGTAACTGACTTCCGAGGCAGGATAGGGTTGTTTACACACTGCACGAGCCATCTGTGAACATGAGCTCCATTTGCTTGTGGCTAACCGTCTAGTCTTGTAAACGCGTGGTCCTCGGTTCGAGTCTAGGTTTTCCAATTATTTTCTTGCATTTATTTTAATCAAGTCGAACCTACAACTGGCCTATGCGTAAAATATAACATCGACTCTTACCTGCTTGTGTCAGGAAATAACATACTTAAGGAAAGACTCATAACTGAATGCTTCTTAATAAACTGCATACGTAACTATGAAAGCTTTCACAGAGGTAACACTGAAAGAAATCTTCTTGGGCTTCAACATCGTTGAAATCGTGTCATCTGGTTATGTTAGGTGGACTATAACGAGTTCGCACCATCGTTGGGGAGAAGAAAAACTAAATGATAATACTATATCAATTTATTATTATGCGTCTGGATTTACGATTCGTCGACTTCTAAGTCATTAAAGGTGGGAAGGGAATGGAGACAAGGAATGGGAAGGAATTCGGACCATGGGTTTTCGAAGAAATAATCTCGCCATTCACACGAAGTGACTTGGAGAAATGTAGGAAAATCCAAATCTGGATAGCCGGATAGGAATTCAAACCCGCTTCCTCTCGAATGCAGAGCCATAGCATTAACGCTCAGCCATTAGATTCATTTTTTCAATATTTTTCGTATTTGGTCTATGATGCCATCCATAAAAATATTTTAAAAATCTATTGGAAAGTTAAAAATCGTAAATTAAAATATATGTGCAGAAGTGAGTTCATCTGATGAGAGCGGGAATATCAAAAAAAAAATCTCTGAAATCAGAAACGCAATTCAAACTTCATTTTCTCTCTCTTCTCTCTCTCTCTCTACTCTTTTCGCCCCTCTCTCCCTTTCTTAATTTTTTTTTTGCTTTGGCTTTACGGCTCGTCGACGGCAATGTCATTAGAGGCGGGATCGGATTGGGGCAAGAAACGGGCAGGAACTCGGCCATGGCCTTTTGAAGGAAGCATCTGGGCATTCGCCTGGAGTGAATTGGGGAAACCATGGAAATCCCAGATCTGGATGCCCGGACAGGGATTCGAACCCGTGTGCTCCCGAATACGAGGCCAGAACGTTAACTGTTCACGCACCACACCCGGTACTTGTTTTTTAATTTTTAGCACCTATAAAATTCAAAGTGAATATAAGCTCCCTCTTAGATGGAAGATATTGTCATATTAATCCCGTTGTTTAGTGAAGTAGTATTAAACCAAAAATGACGAGCAAAATTAATCGGTTTGCTAGTAACCAAATAGGTAACATTTCAGTCATTTCGTAGAAATGTTAAAAAAAAAATGAATCCTACTTCACATTCTACTTGAGCAAAGATCTCAAACCGGATGCTAAACTATAGAAATTTGCAGTCTCAGTAAAGTGAGGTAAAATAAGAAATTTCAATGTAGCTATGATGTAATTCTCTATAATATTTTCTCATTTTTTTTTTTTTTTTTCAAGTATGTCTTTCAGTAAAGATTAAGATTTAGTTGGAATGAAATTATCACGCTGAGCAATAACACAGCTAATTGTTACAAAATTTTATAAATCGGCAGTACTACTCTCCGCAGCTAGAGTTTAATTCTAAAATATCGTAGTAGACGGAAACGTAGTGTTTACAAATCGTTTAATACTGGTTTCCTTGTTTCTTGACACATTGACATTCCCGCACCGTATTTCAATTTTATGCCTCAGTTTTCCTCCTACAATGTTCTGATTGAATGCCTATAAGACTTTGCAATATTTAAACTATCAAAAGAAATTGTTGCTTGTCATTCTGAGACAGACAATATAATGTAAATTCTTTGGGTTGGAATAAAATATACAGTAGCTACAGTTTGAATTTTGGAAAAACTGCGGCACAAGAAATTCTTATCACTGATCAAGAAAAACTAAGTTACTTTCATAGCGTTTGTTGATTTAGAAAAAAAGCTTGTGATAATGTAAGGCGGGACAAAATGTTCAAATTATTTTTTTTAAAAAAAAGTCAGGTTTTACATATCGAGATAGAAAATATTTTATAATCGATATATGAATCAAGTGGCTGTAATAAAAGTAGAGAATCATGAGAGTCACCAATCAGTTGAAAAGGGTATCAGATATGGTTCCAGTTCATCCTTACTATATGTGGAGGAAGCTATAAAAGAGGTAAAAGAGGAATTTGAATGTGGCTTAAGTGCTCACGAAGACAAAACCAGTAACCAGTATAATAGGATTTTCTGATGACACTGTCCCGTTAACAGGACGAACTGAGTATATGGAGGAGTTACTGAATAACATGAACAAAATAATGATGGAGTATTCTGTAATAAATACAGATCAAAGCAAGACGAAAGTGTAAAAGAAATAATAGTAGGTTAAATATAAAAAATGGGATTGGATGCAAAACTAGAAGTAAATAAATTCTGTTACTTAGGAAGTAAAATTAAACTGATAGCCGCAGCAGGAATGGTGTTAAATGTAGAAAAGCACTAGCAAAAAGAACCTTCATGAGAAAGTAGTTTCAAATATTGACCTAGGAATCAGAAAGAACTTTTAAAACTGTATGTACGGAGCATAGCACCTTATGGTAATGAAGCATGGACTTCAGGAATGCCTGAAAGAAGGAAAATTGAAGCATTCTAAATGTGGTGCTATAGGAGGATTCTGAAAATTTAGTGGATAGTTAAACCAAGAAATTAATATGTTTTGGAAATGATGGCTGGCGAAAGAAGTTTGTGGAAGAATCTTACACAAAGAAGAAACAGATATGTGGGTGGTTTTTTTAAGACATGTGGGATTGGTTTGTATGAAGCAGATAACGGTGGATGTGTTTTAAGAGATGTGTTTTGAGATGAAGGGGATAGTGCAAAATAAGAAGGGATGGTGGTTTATATCAAACATTGAGAGACTGACGACAATAAAATAAGAGATGAAATAAGACAGTTTGTGGCGGCCGATTGAGACCTACTCTCCCGAAACACATGGATTGGGCCGACAGCTTAATGTCCAAATCCGGCGGACGAGTCATTGTCAGAAGTGTGGTATGCATTCTTTCCATACCCGCTACAGAGAGGTTTGGGATTTAACCAGAACTTTCGTGCACCAACTGATAATTAGTAATAATGCACTGCCACTGAAACATGTCCTAGTTCTAAAAAGTTCTTCAACCACCGGAGCTCAAATCAGGTGACGCCGTATCTGACGCCTCGCATCATCACGGAGCTATAATGACCCGAAACGAGGAAGTTGGCTATTGAAGTGTAGCATTAAATAATCAACCTTTCACCTCCGTCAATTGCTGTTTGGTGCAGACGCGTAAATTCCAATCGAGGTAGCTGACTCAATCTCATACCACTGCGGTGCAAGACAATCTTCTTATATCTATCACCTTAGTAATATATGAATTTTATGAGCTTCTTTAATTCCTTTAATTTATAGCTGCTAAATATAGAAAAAAAGGGAGAGGGGTTGAGAATGAGAACGAGAGACAGAAAAAAAATATTTGAATTGCATTTCTGATTTCAGAGATTGTTTTGGAAACTCACCCTCTCATCAAATTAGCTCACTTCTACCGACATTTTATCATTTACGATTATTAACTTTGCTTTAAGTAGATTTTTAAATAATTTTATGGATGTAATTGTAGACCAAATACGACTAGTAATGAAAGAGTGAAGCTAATGGTGTCGCATTCGGGTGGAGATGGCTTCGAATACCTCCATCTATCAAGATTTGGGTTTTGTTTGGTTTCCCCAAATCACTCCAGGCAAATGGTGGTATAGTTCCTTTAAAATGTCAAGGCCGAATTTCTTCAAGTTCCTTTTCCGCAGTCCTTCCCCGCCTCTAACGACCTCGACGTTGACGAAACGTAATGCCATAAGAAGCAAAAAATTGAATCGGAAGGAGTCATTGTTAGTTGGGTTAGTGCAAGCTGCGACCACAACTACTACTAATACAGCTACTGTAAAACACTGAAAAAACTCAGAAGTTCAATTCAGAAACGAAGAAGACGAAATGTAAGCAAGGAAGCAAGCATTGTTCACGACAGAGCAAGTCCACATGTTGCTCATCGCACCAGATTTTGTGCCATAAGTCCTGGGTTTACAACACTGTTGATAGTGAAAGTCCATCAGATGGAGATGTTGAACCCTGCGGCTCTCTAAGTACAATTTAAAGAGTAGGTGTGAATGGTCTGGCACCAAGTTTCACCCTACCATAAACTGAACACATACAATATCACAGTCATCTACACATACAATACCACTTATGAACACTATCACATTGGAGAAGACAACAGGAAAATACCCCAGTTCATAGTCCCAGACATTTCCATAGAGTGGTTAACATCCCCAAAGTAATCCCTCTACTCCTGGACAAGGTGATCTTATGAAGGATAAGTCTAACAAATTGTAATAACAATGTTACTCATACCATTGGTAACAATCATATCAATTATTTCTTAGTTTCAGTGTCCATTCAATTTTATTTTCTGTGCTATGCTTTAGGTATTGACCGTTATTATATATATATATATATATATATATATATATATATATGAAGTAAGGATAGGGAAATATGACCCAACACTTATCACAGATGAAGGCAGCTGGGACGACGAACAAAAAACAAACACAAGAAAAGCACAATATTTCAGCCTACAGCAGCCTTAATTCACCAGTCGGCCGTCTATGTGTACACATGTGACGCTGCCTGGTGCTTCACCTTCTGCACGTTTAAGGCTGCTGTAGGCCGAAATATTGCGCTTCTCTTGTGTTTGTTTTTTGTTTGTCGTCCCAGCCACCTTCATCTGTGGTAAGTGTTGGGTCATATTTCCCTATCCTTCCTTAGTTTTATTGCCTTAAAGCATTGTTATTTTATATATATATATATATATATATATATATATATATATATATAAAGTTTTGGAATATTGTATTCAATGTTACCATATTTGTCTGTTTACTAGAGCCACTGTGGATGGAAAGAAATAAAGATTCTGCTGATATTATCTTAGTCTACAACGCAAATGAGACTTCACCTGAGCACAGTGCTTACAGGAATGAGTTTCATAGTAGTCTAAGATCAGGAGGCCTCCAGTTAGAAGAAGAAAATGTATGTACAGCTTCCATCTCATAAATATATACTTACTTGTAGAATAAATTTGACTAAAGAACAAAACAATGGAACATATTCCAGCTATAAGTATAAAGATTTATGAAAACTTTTCATGAATGATTTTGTATAAAGTTAATTCTTTGTTTTTCTGTATTGTAATAATGTGAATCTTCCTTAGGGTACAGGTGACAGAGACCTTGTTTTTATCAAAATATTTATTCCAGAAGCAATAATGGAAAAATTTGCTGGCCTGTATGGCATTATGAAACCACCGGTTATAGTAAGTAATCTTTTTATAATGTTATGAACTGATTAAACATTAATATTCTATTCGATTAATGATTTGTAAATTGTTGGTTCATGTATGTTAATTTTATTTCATGAACAAACAAAAAATTGGTTATAATACATACTTTTTGAAATCCAATAATCATTTCTATTAGGTGTTGGAAAGGCCATTGATATGAATAAGTGTAAAATAAATACATTAAAAAAAAAAAAACTCTTCATTCTATTAAGATACAGCGAAACAAATATCTGTCACACTATAGTTTATTCATATTTTCAATGTAATGGCATCTTTTCAACACTTTTTTTTAGGTGTGCATATCCAATTGATCATGTTATACCTATTATTCTTTCATTTTTTTTTGGAAAAAATTCTTTCGACCTTTTTTTTGTGAGGGAACCCAGAAACTATTACTAACATAGGGACAAATCTGGACTGTGCATCTAAAGCTGTCTAGTGTGATTGTTCCAATTTCCATCCACAGAAATGGCAGTGTGGAAAGTGGTGTTCTGCAGTAACAACATGATGCAGATTGAAATCTTGCATCTTTCGGAACTTCAAATTTCTTAACTTGGTTAAAAGGTTCACAATGGAATGCGACATCTACATTTCATCTCTTAAGCAGAAACTTGACTTACAAAACACTCTTAATATCCTGAAAAAATGCTTGCAGAAACCTTTCCAGCAGACAAAATATATTTTCCTTAATCTGAGCTGTTTCTCTAATTTTTACACTCATACATTTGATGCTTGAAAAATAAAATAGCTTAAATACATATTTATTATGTCATATCATATGTACCTACTAATCACTATTGATGAGGGTTAAAATATCCTGCAACTGTTTCGAAAATCTTGTTTAAATTTGGTCATATCCCACACATTTTGTTTGTGCTTTCAGAGAGTGATAGGGAGGAAGTCAATAATATGAACAGTAACATTTCATATGTTTGTGTCATAGGCTAGAAATTAAATACAGAATGAGTGTGGACAATGTTAGAAATGGCTGCTTTATTATGGAAATATGTACACAAAACAAGATTACTTATTTAGCCATGAACTTCTACCAAAATTAGAAAATAATGTGGGATGCAGACAGTGCAGTGATTGTACTGTAATTTAATCATTCAGTGCTCCACCTACAGTTATCTAACACCATAAGCTCCAGTCATGTTTCGAATACAATCATGTGGTTCTGCGGTGAAGGTCTATATCCACAACTATATATATACTCTGCAATTCACAAAATTGTGGGTGACAAAGGGTGCCCTGCACCAAAATTAATCTCTAGTCCATGAATTCCAATCTTGAATAGCACGAGGGAAGAAAGAATTCATATAAGCATCTTTGGAACATCTTATTTCTCTAACCCTATCACTCCTATCATTGTGGCTCAAATAACTTGGTGGACGAAGTATTTCATCACACTCATAAATTAAAGTGGGTGTACGCATGTTTACCAATAAGTTCAAACAAAACCTACACTGTCTGTCTACCAGTGAATCCTAGTCCAGTTTACGAATCAATTCCTTTCATAAGGACTGTGACAAGCATTCATGAATCGACTAGCTCTTCTCTGTACTTTCTTTATACTTGCAATCAGCCTATACGTAATGGGTCCCAAAAGGCACAACAGTAGTCCAAAAGTGAATGCACGAGAGTTTTGTACGCTGTCTCCTTTATTTGTACACTAGCAGTTACCCGCGACTTCGTCCGCGTTGAAAAGTGTTGTAATATAAGATTTTCTTGAGAGGTCTGGTTGCTCAGTGGTTAGGGCGTCAACTGGAGATGGAAAAGTCCCCAGCTTGAATTCCAGTCTTGGCGAGGATTTTCAAAGGTCCCTAGCTCGACCTTCACCTCTGGCATAGGTTGGTGTGTGATGTGAATTACGCCAGAATGCTCACTTTGTTCTGATTACGTGTTGAACTATGGGTCCTCTATGTCCGGTAGGATTACTGGGTTACGTTAAGAGGCTACGAAAGGGACTGATTCCGGAGACGTAAGAAGTCTTGTCACCAGGTCAATACAACCATACAGTTTATTTTAGAGCTATTTTTATTAGTAATAGTAGTAATAAATGTTGTAATAAAATTAAAAAAATCTATTTATGTTCCACAACTACTTCTCTGAATTTTTAAAACAGTAAAAATATTCTGTTTGTAAGGAGTATTTTCAGTTTAATATATCCATATATACAATATTGAGGATTTGTCTCCTAGGTTTTGGCTATTTTCATAGCCCTAGTTTTCTTACATTTCTTTGAAAAGATTTGAATTTCGTTTACCCAACATCTCTTAAAATTACTAATTTCATCACGCGAATAAAAATGAATATAGTTTTAATTAATGGAAGCTCAAAACGTCAAAATATTAGCAATACATTGATGGAATCGACTAAATATCAACAACAAAAAAATACTAACATCCAAACAGCAAATAAATACTTAAGTGGCCCAAGGACGTTCATTTCCATTAGTAAAATTGCGATACTAAAAATGAATATTTTGATTTGCATTGACTACCTGAAAAAAATCTTTAAAAAAGAAGAACTTAATTTGCTCTTTGAATATTGATTTTTTTTAGGATATATTGGTTCCATCAACAGAAATTTACATATTATAGTAGTAAGTATAGTAGTAATTGATTCTTTTATCCATAATAATCAGTGGTATTGCGGTAATGGTTTCTCTATCTCTGAAAACAACTGAATTTCCTATAGACCAGTTTACTATAGTTCATTCGTTTCGATCCATTAATTCTGCGCTAAAATATAAATTTCAATATAAAAGTAGTAATAGATTGTTTCTTCATATTCGGTTTCTTATTCTGCATACAGAATTGAATGACTACCGGCGAATTACCACTCCGCTTTTCCGCCACTCCACTATCTGAATAAAACATTGATAAATTTAAAAAATTTACTTCGGGCAACGCCGCATGGTTCTGCTAAATCGTCCAAGCTTAATATAGATCTTTTGATACAATATCGGTACAAAGCGATACATGATGTCACTAAAATGGCGCTCATGAAAGAAGCTTAATAACTAATAATGTTTCAGTTCTCATTCTGGCCCAGGCTGCGTTTTAAAATTACCGCTAGAAAATCAAAGCTTCTATCATTCGCACATTAATACATTCACTATATTGTATGTTAGTCACGTCATGAATAGCGAAATAAACTTGACTTATTATTAACGTAGTAAATTAAATACTGAATATGTCTAAAACTACATTCAGCCGCATGAACTATGTCGTCAGCTTCATGACAGTTATTGAGGTAACGTAATTAAAAAATTTATGCTAAAATGCTTTTAACTTACAGTGTACAACGGAAAGTCCACAATTCTCTACGATCGTTAATATTGCAGGTCAAATGTACATCGCGATAAAGTGACTTTTATTGCTCGTGATTTAGTAAGGTGTATAATGAAATTAATTGTGATAGTAATTTATGATATACTAATTAGGAATTTTGATATAGAAAATTCTGTTACCACTCGAAATGTAGGTCCAGAGCATTTAATGTGTTGAGATGTGTTCGTATCGTTTGATTTTGTAGCGGCAGTATTAGCAGAAATGTGGTTTGGTTGAAATGCTGCCTGGACCAGAATGTTTTTTGTTACAGCAGATGGCAGAAGGAATTTAGTTATTATTCGTAATAAGTAAGCAGCTTTCATATGTTCCATGCAAATGAGGTGTATTGTGTTGTAAACGACTTTCAGTGTTACTTCATGAAACAATAAGCCCATTGAATACATTCGTTTTAAGTGTAGCGTTCGATAGATATTTGCAGAATATTGAACAGTAAATAAAAAGCAGTACTATTCGTACAAAAATTCTGAACAAAAAAATAAAAAGGATTAGTTAAGTTTTAAATTTCGGCAAAAATAATTTGTAATACACAGACTGTATAGTAACAAAAAAGAAACAGGAAATAACTTAAACCGAGATAGAATAGAATCCTTTACATTTTTATAAATACGACATTTGGGGCACGACCATTTTGCACTTTCAGTGAACCGACTTTCGTGCTGGTATACTCATAGCATTTTACTTTTTTCCAAGCTTTGATTTTTTATATTTATTATAACGCATATATTACGAACGAAATTATGGTGTAATATTTGATATGTCATAGTATTTTATGTACGCAAATGAAAACATCTCTTTGCGAACTTGACAACAGTACCTACCTTTATTTTTTTAATTTAAGTTTAAGAACAGATTTATATTTCCTGCTTCAAAACTATTATTTGTCAGGTGCGTCAGTTTTATGGCTTTTAAACTAAACACAAACTTGATATGTATTTCTGAGCGGACTCTTTGTGTGATAGAGGGGTTATTATGGCCGCGCAGTCCACTTGTGAGCGTCTAGATTGATTTGGGGGTTGTTCTTAGAAGCATCTTAGGATTTTAGGCTATCTTCCAGATTATAACAGATTAACTACTTGTGGGCACCGAGATGTTATTTGTCAGGATAAGGATATTGACACCAGGGCGATCTTTGATATAGCAGGGATCCCGAACTGCTCTAACAGTGATATACTTATAATAGATCTTACCTTGCCGATATATCACAAACTCTTCCACATTATTATCTGAAATAACTTGGGATCTAACCTAACGACTGTAAATGACTGAGGCGACACAACTGATAATTTAAACATACTTTAATTATAAAAACCTAATCATACATTTATCCGCAACACTGCCTAACGTTATGCTGGAAGGGAAATGACACGCAAGCATTGATACAATTGTTAACAACTTACTAAATGAATTAATAGCTTCTTCATACAAGTATAATGGAAGGATGTCTTTACTGATTAAATGCAACAAACTGAATAAGTAACGATCCTGATTGTAACCCGACATTACCAAATAAGATTATCACGAGGCTACAACATTATTATGACAACAACGGCGAACAACTCATTTAAGTTACACAGATTGAATAATGACTTAATAATTTATGTAACTACTTTAACTAACCAAATACTAACTAACGTGAGACAAGACTATGGGCAAGCATAGCTTGCCCAGTGCCGAAAGGCACACAGACAAGACACAAGTCTTACCTCTCACATGGCTGCATGCAGAATCGTTAATACAATAGAATAGAATAGAACGAGATCACGCCACGATCGCATATTTATGCGTGAGCTATCACGTGCACTGTACATGCGCTACGCTGCGCTGTGCTGCAGACCTTGGACTGCCAACTTGCAAGTTTGCACTTTTACGCACGTACGCATCTTCTCGCTCGAAGCAGCTTACAATATTCACATATTAAAACATCGAAACTACCAATTTAAGCCTTAATCCACAGACTGCCCGTTACATATCCCCGCCTTTTCGAAAACGCGCTACTCCCGGAGCGCGGAAATAAAACCAAACCTAACCGCCAAATGATTTTGCACTCCAGTGTATAGATGCAACAAAATTTAAGTGAAATTGAAAATATGGTATAGAACAAATTATCGTATGAAGAAGCATTAGAAATCAATATCTGGAAAACTCAAAGAATCATTGAAAAAATTACACTGAAAAATCATGCTTGCTATGCATGTCACTTCCTTCAAGTCAAATCTAACTAGCGGATTTCGTTGATCTTATAAATTCAAGTTTCAATTCAGAAAATAAATTCACAAAATAAATCAAATATCAAAAGAAAATCATAATTATAAACATATAAATGTTATGATAAATTTCAATTATCTGTGTCAAACAAATCTTGAAAAAGCAATGTATAAATCAGTGTTACATATCACATTGAAAAAAATAAAATCAGATTTCAACTCAAATGAAAAAGTAAAAATTGTGCATAAATGCAAAATATGAAAATAATATAATCAGTTATCATGAATTAGTCAAAACGTAAAAAAATAAAAACATAATTTTGATCCAAGTTATCAGAAAAAAAAAGTTAAAATCAGTGTTTATAAACTTGATGAATCGTTGAATGTACTAGAGTTACTCGTTTTTTTTTTTTTTTTTTTTTTCTAAAATTCACCTATATATACCTGGTAGTTGCCACTTTAACATTACAACAAAGAAAAGAAATTACAACAACAAAAAAATCAGTCTTGTTCTAACAAGAAAAGTTACTTAAAATCCCATTAATAAATCTACTGTAATCCCGAAATTAACAAATTAATCATCATGAAGAAAGTTTACACTTGAATCACTATCAACAATCGCTCAAAGACTCAAAACTCACAGAAAAAAAACTCTTCAAAATCATAAATATTCCAAAAAAAATCAATATGCTTTCTTCAATAAATCATCAGCATAGTTATGCTCTTTAATCACATCAAGATGCATCATAAATCCTATTTAATAAACCTCTGAATCAAGTTAAAAAATTCTTTTCATTGTTTAGAATCCACTGTTACATACTACTCGACACAAAGTCCAACCAAAATTAAAGTTTCACAATCATACATTAGGATCATTCATACATAACAAATTACTCAAATTACTTGCCAAGAAGAAAGTGTAAAGACAGTATATGAATAGAATAGAAAAGATTCTTTCCTTTTCTCAAATTTCAAATCAAAATATTTTAAATTCATATCACAAAGCAAGATATTAATCCAAAGTTTAAGCAAATCTTTTAATGCAAGAATTTACTGATCTCAATTGCAATGCATGTCATTATGAATTTCACTCAAACAAAATTTTACTCCTCAAAATTTAAAAATGCTCCTTGCTTAGTTCCCCAAAATAAAAAAAATAAAAATTCTCTCTGCTCAAGAAGTTTTTGTTTCTTTCAGAGACCTGGACAAGCAAACAGGCTTATAAACTCGTATACCAATCAGCATCAGGTTCCGGATTCCATCCGCTAGACATGAGCTTGTATTTCAGCCATATAACAACAGTAATTAGCGTACACTCTCGTGTTTCTGTACCACTGCACGTTCTGCTATATCCATTCCCTAACATGCGCGTATGGTGGTTTACCTGGCAACCGTCTATCCAAACTCTGATTTATACAGAGAAGTTCTTGAAGCCTAACCAATATCCATACCGCAATACATTCTCCTAACGATATACTCTTATTCAACAACTATTCACATATTCTCCCAATATTCAACAAAATATTCTCATTAACAACATATTGCTCTCCATGGCAATAATCAAATCATCTCATTAAAACATTTGACCGTTCTCTCTGGCAATCACAACTCATTTCATTAAATCTCATAGTTCGATGCAACATTTAACTCTTAAAACTCCAATGAAACATTAATTAAATATCATCACATAAACCCACTGAAACAATATATTATTCCCATTATTGAAATTGAGGTTCCATTCATACAAACTGCATTGACATATTTGAAAAGTTAACTACTGGTACTCGATAGGAAAGATTCTCTTCATAGTAAAAAAAAATCAAAATAATGAAAAACTCGGCTTTTGCTTCACAAATGAGGTGTTGAAAAAAGGATTGATCAATATTGATTTATCTAACAGTATAAAGCGAGAACTATGTCAGATCAATGGAAAAAAAAATAACCATAGTAGGCTAGAGTGCTTCATAATTGCTTATGTCTCGTAGTATTAGTTATGCACACATGAAGTAGAACTACAATAAAATAAAATCCCCTAAATTGAAACAAAACCATGAAATGAAACTAAACTGTCCCGAAAGAAAGAAAAAATCCAGATACAAAGGAAAATTAAAATCTAAGATCTAGTGTACTCATAGTTGTTGCCGTCGATGTCTTGAAAAGATGTTCTGTCTTGTTAAAGTTCAACTTTCAACAGTCTGCTGTGGTCAGGGATCGACTTGGAACTTTATCTCAATTTTCTATATGCAATGTTCTATTTGTTCAACTTTATACTTGTTTAACCTTCCACTTGTTCAAACATTCTAACTGTTCAACCTTCTAATTATTCAACTTTCTAATTGTTGAACTTTCTAATTATTCCACTTTCTAATTGTCAGCATTTGATTTTAAGAAAAAATTGAATTGAAAAGACTTTTAATGGAAAAGAAACTTGAAACTATCAACATTAGCTCAAAAATTTGAGAAATAAATTCAATTAAATGAATACTGCTCAATACTTAAGTCTGGGGGGGGGGGGGGGAGAAAAAGAAGACATCCTTTTACAAATTCAAAATACAATATATAGAACATCAAAATTCACATAATCACTTGCAGACATTTGTTTAAAATTAAATCATCATCTCTGTTAATTTGCATTAAAATTCAGATGCTTACTTCACTTCCAAAAATTATCACAAACACAATCAATCAGAAACAGGTTTGAAAGGAAAAGAAAAATTTTCAAGACTATCACACGATTATAAACAGAATAGTTAAATGTACAACTCATAAATTATAACACAGAAAAAAAAGAAAAATACATATAATGCAGAACTGAATTTAAGAACACTGCTGCTTACAGCATGAGAATTTCAAGTATCATGTCATTTCACCACAAATTCATCCTATACATGTGCATCCATTCATAAACTATCAATCGAGCATTTTTATGTTCCTAAGGTAACCTCATAAGAGGACTCGACATTCCTAGGTTCAGTTGTGAACATATGTTAACTGACCTGATAATCCAACTAAAAAAATCCATATTCATTCAACATGCAATTTTAGACAAATCGTTATTATGCTTGACATTATTACCAAGAAAAATTCCAAGAAAATGAACCAGTAAACTATTTTCTCACCAAAGGAGAAGAATTTTTTTTTATGACTTCAGATTATTTAGTATTTCCCCATAAAAACTCAAAGAAAATTTGGATACAATATTTTTAAACAACAAACTTGATAGATCCATTAAAACATAAAAAAATTTCACTTGTGGCTTCATAACAATTTTAAAATCCTTTTTACAAAATCTTAACATGTGGCTTGCCATCTGATGTTAAATACTATTTCAATAGTGATTTTGAATAATTTCACCTATTACTGCTGAAACTTTTAACAACATAATTAAAACTTCTCGTTAGTGGCTCAAAATTTCCCAAATACTGCATATCATATCATTTCACAACACATTATCACATCAACTCTCACTTGTGACTTCTCATAATTCAACATAACTTCTATAAAAAAAATACTTCTGATGCATCATTATACTTCATAAACAATAAATCAAATACTTCATTTCCGTACTCTATAAATCACAATACTTGATCTTTTAAAAACGTTGCAACATAACTTACACATATATACTCATATAACACACATAATAACTTCATATAACCATAAAACAACTAAAAATCACATAATTCTCACAATTCTTCTTCAAAATAACCTCATTATCACATTTCTCATAACAACACATAAATGAACCAAACAATAGACTCAAGCAACATTTCACACTCAGATCCCGAGATAAGGCTTCATTTGCTGCTGGACCATTGTATTAATTCTTACTCCTTCTACACATGTCATAAAGCCAAATTTGATATGAAAGTTTTCTGTGAAGA
>CM061914.1:69486974-69510059 GCA_031002005.1 Vandiemenella viatica
TCTTTTCATTGTTTAGAATCCACTGTTACATACTACTCGACACAAAGTCCAACCAAAATTAAAATTCCACAATCATACATTAGAATCATTTATACATAAATTACTTATTACTTGACAAGGAAAGTGTTGAGACAGTATATGAATAGAAAAAGATTCTTTCCTTTTTTTAAATTTCAAATCAAAATATTTTAAATTCATATCACAAAGCAAGATATTAATCCAAAGTTTAAGCAAATCTTTTAATGCAAGAATTTACTGATCTCAATTGCAATGCACGTCATTATGAATTTCACTCAAACAAAATTTTACTCCTCAAAATTTCAAAATGCTCCTTGCTTAATTCCCCAAAATAAAAAAAATTCTCTCTGCTCAAGATGTTTTTTCTTTCTTTCAGAGACCTGGACAAGCAAACAGGCTTATAAACTCGTTTAACTGTCAGCATGAGGCTCCGGATTCCATCTGCTAGACATGAGCTTGTATTTCAGCCATATAACGACAGTAATTAGCGTACACTCTCGTGTTTCTGTACCACTGCACGTTCTGCTATATCCATTCCCTTAACATGCGCGTATGGTGGTTTACCTGGCAACCGTCTATCCAAACTCTGACTAAACAGAGAAGTTCTTGAAGCCTAAGAACCAATATCCATACCGCAATACAGTCTCCTAACGATATACTCTTATTCAACAACATATTCACATATTCTCCCAATATTCAACAAAATATTCTCATTAACAACATATTGCTCTCCATGGCAATAATCAAATCATCTCATTAAAACATTTGACCGTTCTCTCTGGCAATCACAACTCATTTCATTAAATCTCATAGTTCGATGCAACATTATAACTTCTTAAAACTCCAATGAAACATTTAATTAAATATCATCACATAAATATTCTCTTCACAGTAAAAAAAAATCAAAATAATGAAAAACTCGGCTTTTGCTTCACAACCAAATACTAACTAATTAAATATCATCACATAAACCCACTGAAACAATATATTATTCCCATTATTGAAATTGAGGTTCCATTCATACAAACTGCATTGACATATTTGAAAAGTTAACTACTGATACTCGATAGGAAAGATTCTCTTTACAGTAAAAAAATCAAAATAATGGAAATTTCTGCTTTTGCTTCACAAATGAGGTGTTGAAAAAAGGATTTATCAATATTGATTTATCTAACAGTATAAAGCAAGAACTATATCAGATCAATGGAAAAAAAAATAACCATAGTAGGCTAGAGTGCTTCATAATTGCTTATGTCTCGTCGTATTGGTTATGCACACATGAAGTATAACTACAATAAAATAAAATCCCCTAAATTGAAACAAAACCATGAAATGAAACTAAGCTGTCCCGAAAGAAAGAAAAAATCCAGATACAAAGGAAAATTAAAATCTAAGATCTAGTGTACTCATAGTTGTTGCCATCGATGTCTTGAAAAGATGTTCTGTCTTGATGTTTCATCTGCTTGATGTAACTGCATAAAGTCCTCGTGACCATATCGCCTCGAAATTGCTGTAACATATAACCTGGACCAGTATTTGCTCTTCACTATTTCACATTTAATAAGTTATGCACTTTTAGTAAACATCGTGTGAAACTTTTGCTCACAGAAAATGTTTCATTGTTAAAGTTCAACTTTCAACTGTCCTGGTTTGGTCAGGGATCAACTTGGAACTTTATCTCAATTTTCTATATGCAATGTTCTATTTGTTCAACTTTATACTTGTTTAACCTTCCACTTGTTCAAACATTCTAACTGTTCAACCTTCTAATTGTCCAACTTTCTAATTGTCAGCATTTGATTTTAAGAAAAATTGAATTGAAAAGGCTTTTAATGGAAAAGAAACTTTAAATTATCAACATTAGCTTAAAAATTTGAAAAAAAAAAAAAAAATGCAATTAAATGAATACTGCTCAATACTTAAGTCTGTGGGAGGGATGGGGGGGGGGGGGGGGGGAAGAAAGAAAAGACATCCTTTTACAAATTTCAAAATACATATATAGACATCAATTCAAAATAATCACTTGCATACATTGGTTTAAAATTAAATCATCATCCTGTTAATTTGCATTAAAATTCAGATGCTTACTTCACTTCCAAAAATTTATCACAAACACAATCAATCAGAAACAGGTTTGAAAGGAAAAGAAAAATTTTCAAGACTTATCACACGATTATAAACAAGAATAGTTAAATGTACAACTCATAAATTATAACACAGAAAAAAAAAGAAAAATACATTAATGCAGAACTGAATTTAAAACATGCTGCTTACAGCATGAGAATTTTTAAGTATCATGTCATTTCACCAACAAATTCATCATATACATGTGCATCCATTCTCATAAACTATCATTCGAGCATTTTTATGTTCCCTAAGGTAACCTCGTTAAGAGGACTCGACATTCCTAGGTTCAGCTGTGAACATATGTTAACTGACCTGATAATCCAACTTAAAAACAATCCATATTCATTCAACATGCAGTTTTAGACAAATCGTTATTATGCTTGACATTATTACCAAGAAAAATTCCAAGAAAATGAACCAGTGAACTATTTTCTCACCAAAGGAAGAATATTTTTTTTTTTTTTTTTTTGACTTCAGATTATTTCAGTATTTCCCCATAAAAACTCAAAGAAACTTTGGATACAATATTTTTAAACTAACAAACTTGATAGATCAATTAAAACATAAAAAAATTTCACTTGTGGCTTCATAACAATTTTAAAATCCTTTTTACAAAATCTTATACATGTGGCTTGCCATCTGATGTTAAATACTTATTTCAATAGTGATTTTGATATAATTTCACCTATTACTGCTGAAACTTTACAACATAATTACAAATTTCTCGTTAGTGGCTCAAAATTTCCCAAATACTGCATATCATCTCATTTCACAACAATTATCACATCAACTCTCACTTGTGACTTCTCATAATTCACATAACTTCTATAAAAAAATACTTCTGATGCATCATTATACTTCATAAAACAATAAAATCTCAAATACTTCATTTTCCGTACTCTATAAATCACAATACTTGATCTTTATAAAACGTTGCAACATAACTTACACATATATACTCATATAACCACATAATAACTTCATATAACCATAAAACAACTAAAAATCACATAATTCTCACAATTCTTCTTCAAAATACCTCATTATCACATTTCTCATAACAACACATAAATGAACCAAACAATAGACTCAAAGCAACATTTCACACTCAGATCCCTGGAGATAAGGCTTCATTTGCTGCTGGACCATTGTATTAATTCTTACTCCTTCTACACATGTCATAAAGCCAAATTTTGATATGAAAGTTTTCTGTGAAGATAGATTATCGACAATTACGACTTCTGAATCTGCAACGACGTGAACTTTGAGTAGCTAATTCAAATTCCATTCTAGATCCGTATTTCGCCGTGTAAATTACTATCGTTGGGTCCACATGATGGTCCTCAGAACTTAGTAATATTGCCTCAAACCCACTAACACAGTTTACTGACATTAACTCCAAAACACTCAACTGTTACAAAAAAAATGAATACTCCCACTTTGCCACTTTAAAGATGTTAATTTCACAAACACCACTAATTTTCAAATTGCGCCACTTTATATAAGAAGATACTGTTATCACATGACAGAACAGGTTTTGTGCAGTGAATGTCTTTAACCTATTTGTTAGGTTGTATTTCGACAAAACACATGATTGAAAAACTGTCTACCCTTTAACAGATCTTTTATAATGAATGAAATCAAATACCACAGATTTAAATACATTTTAAAACATTTTCCAGAATACCAAAACACTGCCACATTTTAACCAAACTGCATATTTCTCTTATAACTTAATACAAATCTCTCAACAGAAAATCATAGTTTACATAGTATAAAATTTTTTTTAAGGATGCCCCCATATGCTGACAAAATAGAAAAATTGAATGCTTACTCTATTTTCTGGATTTCTGCCATATGGTTTATGCGTTTTGTCTGCTTTGCACCGCCAAAACTTGAAAGCGCCAAGCTTTCCATCCCATCATGCATCACGGTTTTCTCTGATTGGCTGCTCAGCTGCTGTATACGTGTCGTCTGCTTGTGCGTTTGCAACTGAAGAGCGCCCTCTTATGGCGAAACTTGGTACTTTTCTCCACATTTACTCAAAACATACGAAACGAAATTTCACATTAATAAAATATTATTTAACAATTTTCAAACTTAATAGTAAAAGATAAGAGCATGTGACATGTCTGTAAGCCTCGAATTGTCTCAGAAAAAAAAAAATAAAGATCATACATACTTTCTAACAGTCGCCAAAATTTTTACCGAATATTTTAACATGCACGTTAGCGAAATATTACGAAAAAAAGACACTTCTAAAGAACCGTTTTCTTCTGACACCAGTTTTGACTTCCCGCGGGTTATATCTATGTGATCAAGGGGGTTATTATGGCCGCGCAGTCCACTTGTGAGCGTCTAGATTGATTTGGGGGTTGTTCTTAGAAGCATCTTAGGATTTTAGGCTATCTTCCAGATTATAACAGATTAACTACTTGTGGGCACCGAGATGTTATTTGTCAGGATAAGGATATTGACACCAGGGCGATCTTTGATATAGCAGGGATCCCGAACTGCTCTAACAGTGATATACTTATAATAGATCTTACCTTGCCGATATATCACAAACTCTTCCACATTATTATCTGAAATAACTTGGGATCTAACCTAACGACTGTAATTGACTGAGGCGACACAACTGATAATTTAAACATACTTTAATTATAAAAACCTAATCATACATTTATCCGCAACACTGCCTAACGTTATGCTGGAAGGAAATGACACGCAAGCATTGATACAATTGTTAACAACTTACTAAATGAATTAATAGCTTCTTCATACAAGTATAATGGAAGGATGTCCTTTACTGATTAAATGCAACAAACTGAATAAGTAACGATCCTGATTGTAACCGACATTACCAAATAAGATTATCACGAGGCTACAACATTATTATGACAACAACGGCGAACAAACTCATTTAAGTTACACAGATTGAATAATGACTTAATAATTTATGTAACTACTTTAACTAACCAAATACTAACTAACGTGAGACAAGACTATGGGCAAGCATAGCTTGCCCAGTGCCGAAAGGCACACAGACAAGACACAAGTCTTACCTCTCACATGGCTGCATGCAGAATCGTTAATACAATAGAATAGAATAGAACGAGATCACGCCACGATCGCATATTTATGCGTGAGCTATCACGTGCACTGTACATGAATCCGCGCTACGCTGCGCTGTGCTGCAGACCTTGGACTGCCAACTTGCAAGTTTGCACTTTTACGCACGTACGCATCTTCTCGCTCGAGCAGCTTACAATATTCACATATTAAAACATCGAAACTACCAATTTAAGCCTTAATCCACAGACTGCCCGTTACATTATGGTGTAATATTTGATATGTCATAGTATTTTATGTACGCAAATGAAAACATCTCTTTGCGAACTTGACAACAGTACCTACCTTTATTTTTTTAATTTAAGTTTAAGAACAGATTTATATTTCCTGCTTCAAAACTATTATTTGTCAGGTGCGTCAGTTTTATGGCTTTTAAACTAAACACAAACTTGCATATGTATTTCTGAGAAGTAGTGTTTGGGATTTACTTAAAAAGCAAAGAGTAAACGTGGCACGGCTATCTACGAAGTAGGAAACTCTTTGTTGCTTCCGAATTGATATTAATGGCAATTTCTAAAAGAACTATGCGTTTTTGCGGGATAAAATCTATCCTATTGCATTTCGCACGCAATTAACTGACTTCATGCCAAATTTCATTTAAATATGTTGAGTTATTAAGGCGTGATTGATTGCCAACGTACATCCAAACACACATCCGAACTTTCTCATTTTCTCATTTATAGATATATAGATTACAATTTTTCAAGATTTGACATATGAATTACAACCTATAATTAGCTCTACCTACGACCAAATTAATGTGCATGTCCCACTTCATGTTTCTTTGTACCGCCAGGCCTAAATACTTCACAGAATTGGCCAAATCAATAACTGAACTGTTTACTTCGTATTTCTGAACAAACGGATTCTTTTGGTTAATTATTCAAATTGCCTTTGGTCTCTGTGGTTTTGTTAGTTTAATCTGTTTGAGCATCAGTATTCTTTCTTACTAACTACCATTTACTTGTGCTCTTTATGGTGAGAATTACTGTATACTTAATACCAGTAACTGTTTAATATGGAATGCAAGTCAGTTCAACATATCAGGCTTATCCACTTTACTATGGCTGCCAATTTATCCAGAGATGAGATTTTAAATTTGGTACTCTTGTTCAATAACGAAGAGGTTCGTTCAAGGAACGATAAATCTTCCGATAATAAAAGTCACTCAGTTTAATGAAAACACTTCTTGAAAACTGTTCTGGTACAAGTCACAATATGACTGTTCTAACAATGGAATCGTTTATAAAGACAACAGGAAGAATTTACAAAAGCTAATTCACTTTTGCCAATATTATTCCCAATTTTGTTATAAAAGTTATGCATTTAACACTGTTATGCTAATCTTGTACAGAATGTACCTTTTTCAAAGTTTCACACATTGTGCACTGTCACATTATTGAAAAACTAATGATGGCCTGCAGTGGTGGCTCCAGGGGAGGAAGGGGGCTAGGGTGCTGAAGCCCCCCCCCCCAAAAGCACCAATGTCACCCCTGATGACATGGATTTTGGGGACCTTTTTTTTTTGCTCTACAGTTTTAACCCTCTACAGGCCGGGTCATTATTTATAACTTAAAAAACCATGTGCGGTCATGGTTACCGCGCTAAAAAGACAACTTGAGAATACTTTTTATTTTATAAACCAAAAACAAAGAGAAGGAATTATTCGCAAATCGGTTTCAGTATACATCTGCAATAAAGATGTTATTGAATAAAGCAACAAACTTGTTTTGAACATTTTTTTAAAAAGTTTCCTAATTGAAGTGCCTTTCATACATAATAAATTCATGAAATAAAAAAGGTGTTGACTAGTCCAAATTAATTCGGCACTGTTTACACATTGTTTGGCTACATTGTGCACATATAGGTTTCCGACACATAAAACTAGCATGAAAAGTTTTTCTCTTTTTTTTAGGGTCACACGTATAACATGTTTTCCTTTTTTCCAGTTTTTCTTCCCCTTGGGGTTTCTCTTCTGCGAATGACCTCACGTAGTTCTCGTGGTATGTGGTGATTATATGCACGACGCATCATATTTGATCGTGCAAGCTGTCCAGCAAGTTGTTTTAGGAAACCAAACCTCCGTATTTTTTGCTCATGAACTGTATTGTAAATGACGAAGGCGTTTGAGCCCCCAATGTCAAGCAGTCGATAGAAAATCGCCATTGGCCATCGTTGAGTTCTTATTGCCGTGTTATAACTGGCGCAACGCTGATCCAGTAAGTCCACACCAAACTTGTTGGCATTATAGTGCATACTTATATCCGGTTTCTTTGTTGTACTATCTACAGTACAATCATGGTGCATACTCGAAATGAGAATCACTGCTTTAGATTTTTTTGGTACATATAACACCAACATTAGATCGTCACAGAAACCAAACAAGGAAGAGCCAACTGGACGTGTTGGTGATGCTTTGAATGCTGCTGGTATTTCTTTTTGGTTTTTCTTTATTGTTCCCACGTATGTTAGACCTTTTCTTTGAAGTTCCTGTACTAATTCTATTGACGTGAACCAATTGTCGGCTGTTATGTTTCTGTTACTCCCAGTGATATGTTCAGCAAGTTTCAAAACAGCGTGACTTGGTTTCTTGAATATTTTATATTCTTCTGGCAAATATTTTCCGTCTGAGTCTTTTCCAACGCATATATATAGGCATTATGTAAGTATCCTGTTTCAGCATCTGTGAGGCATAAAATTTTTACACCATACTTGGTTGGTTTCTTTGGCATTTTGAATTTGCAACAGCACGAAATGCTACTAACATTTCGTCAACACATGCTGATGTGCCGATACAGTAAATACTCCTTGAATTTGTAATAAAAGCATCAAAAACCTCCGTTATGGGAGCTGCAGGGTCTGTTTTGCGCCTTTCGTCTCTTGTTATGTGGACGTCGAAGCGTAAGGCTAGCAGCAAGATTTTCAGTCTATTTTTAGAAATAATTGACCTGTATATGTCTCTACCAGTCCCATCGGAGCTGTACCAGTTTCTTTGAAAATTGCGGAGTAATATAGCATACCAAACAATGCTCTCAACTCTACAACATCTACATCATAACAATTACTTTTGTCTTCATACTGGCATTTATATTTTTCTAAATGCTGATTTGTAGATGCGATGATTTTGTTCAGAATATTTTCATCAAATAAAAAATTCCAAATATCTTCTGCACTCGATTTACTATTTATTGGTCTCTATATTCACGACGAATACCAGGTGTTTCGGAGACTATGTTGTGCAACCGTCCTCAACTACGAGTCGTACGCGGACAGCCATGCCAAAGAAAATTATTTTTACTACAATAAGTTTTACCTCTTCGACTGATTTCATCTGTCCTGCCCTGGGAGTTTGTTGTAGGCTCTTCTTCATCTGAAGTTGAATCTGAATCTGCCTGTTGTTCAGATTCTGAATCATGAGATTCTTGAAGTACGTGATTCTCTGGAATATCAGCTACTTCTGTATCTCTCCAGGCATGATCAGGATCACTCCCATCTTCAGGAATCAAGTCTTCTTCAAGCCACTTTCTGATCTGTTCACAATTATTCACATTCATTTCTGTTTGGGCAAAATGACAGGCCAGGTGCGGTCACGCTGACTAAAAACCGAGCAACACAACAGGCCAGGTGCGGTCACGGTGACCGAAAACTGAGCAGAAAAGAAATAACTCAACAATGAGTATGCGCATAGCTGCAACTATTGGACTGGCAGCAATAACAGACAGAATTAGGAAGGTAGGGGGAGGGTCGAAGGCGCCGAGCTACAGTGTGAACTGGAATGAACCGATAGAAACCTGCATTGGTCACAGAGACCGCACCTGGCCTGTAGAGGGTTAATAAGGGCGGCAATGTGGTATAATGAGATTTCTGTCGGCGAACCCCTCCTCCCCGAATCAACCCCCCCCCCCCCCCCAAACCAAAAACTTGGATCCGCCACTGATGGCCAGTATCTACCCACTCTGTACCTGCACATTTTGTGTCTTTACACATGAGCATAGACCTGAGCAACTGATGAGACTTGAATGAAGCAATAATCCTACTTTACTGATTTTCGCTCACTGATATCATACATCACACTTGACCATCTGACTGGTCAACCCTGAATTTACTTAAACCATTTTAGTTCTGAAACTTTCTGATCTGCTCCCATAGCCATTTTATTTCTATGGTATAGCACCAGTGAGCATGATGGGTGAGCAGTAATGCTCTGGCCTTGCATTCAGGAGGATGAGGTTTCGAATCTCCGTCCAGGAATTGACATTTGGGTTTTCCATGGTTTCCCCAAATCATTCCAGGCGAATGCTGGGATACTTCCTTCAAAAGGTCATGGCTGAATTCCTTCTTGTTTCTTGCCCTCTAGTTTTCTCCCATCTCTAATGATCTCAACGTCGATGAAGCATAAAGCCAAAATCAAAAAAAGGGAGGGGGGTACTGTATCACTTCTTTAGAAATTGATACCCAAAGTAACCCTTTCATGTCAATTTTATACCATTTCACTAAAACTACATTTTGAATTTTAAAATCATTGTTTAACCATCCAGACTACAATTTAATCTTATTTCCTATATATCACCACTAATCTTGTTGTCTGTTAATCCATTGTAGGCTTTGCAATTTTGAAAATACTAGCTGACCCCTGTGTTTATTTCGGACTGTATTATGATCCCAGTTTATTTGCATGATAGATTACACTTGCATAAAGGATGTAATTACTTCAACGAATAGCTGTCATGCATGTTAGTTAAGAGATTGCCCATATATAGCACCTTCTACAGAATTTAAACAACTCCAACTTACAGCTGTCAAGTATGTTAATTAAACTGATTGTCAACAAATGGTGCCTTCTACATTCCTTACGCAAAACATTTTTAAAATAAAGTTTTCCAATTAAAAAATTAATTTTAAACATTTGTTTGTCATTAATTTTGATGAAGATATGACATAATTACCAAAGAAACCTTTTCCCAACCTGAATTTTCTATTTGTCTATTTCTTTTTAGATCTACTATCTTTTCAAATACTTTTATTATGATTAATGAGTTTAAATGACCACTTCTTTTGCTGTCTGAACACCCCTCCCCCCGCCAAAAAAACCCTTTAAATTTACTGTTTCTCATTATGAAACACTTATAATTATATAAAATTTTACCTTTTAAGTAAAATTAGTCACTTTCCAAATCTTTACCTTTCAGCAAATCTATTGCACAACATTTCCATTATTTTCCCGCCCAAACATTAAATGGGAAAACTTGAAAATTTACAATTACAATTGTAAATGATACATAAAATGAAGGAGCAAATCAAACAATTTCATTGGATCCATAATCATGCAGTGTTTCCTCTATGTTCCGCTAGAAAGAGCTAGAAATATTTTTGTGTTTAACGGGTTGCAAGGTGTTAACCTTTAGTTACAGTTCCATGAGCATTCCACTGCAATCCTCCAAGTAATTATAACATCCGTAGATGGTCTTATGAGTTTGAAGATACCAGGTATCTTTGTAAAGGGAAAAGTATGGGACGGTCAAGCTTGACTGAAGAACATGTTAAATGAGTGATAAATTCTTTCCCTTGATGTCCCAAGCAAGGCCGGCATTAGGGGGGGGGGGGTAAGCGGGTCAAATGTACCCGGGCCCGCCGGCTGATGGGGGGCCCCGATCACCGACTTCAGGGGCCTCGAAGCAAGAATCCACCCATTGTCGCCTGGCTAGTTTGTAGAGAAAAAAAGGATCTGCCATTTTACTCTGAGAATTCCTAGCGCCGGCCCTGGTCCCAAGATATCTGTTAGGAAGGTTAACTGAAGGTTGACTGTGATTGTGAGGTGGGGAAGGAATTGCTTGTTGAGTACATGAAATGTAAAGATGATAGCATTACATTTGTTGGTAAACTCAACTGGGTATGACACATTGGGCATTTTGTGAGAAAGGCTTCATTATGATTCGTTTATTGAAGAAAGTGGTGAATGGATGTACATGAGAAATGAAAGAATTGATTTAATTACAAAACTTTGGTCAGACCATTGCTTGAATATGGTGGTGTAGAATTGGAGTTGGATAGGGTGCGAAGAAGGATTGCTAGATTTGTCTCTGGAAATTTCTGCAGAACACTATCAATAACTGATATGATAAACAAGCTGGAATGGGATTCATTGGAAGGCTGAAGAAGGGAGAAGGGGACTACTGGGGGTAAATGAGCATATATTAGTGATGAGTCATGGAAAGTTATTGGTGGAAGAATTAAGAGCAACACAAGGATGGAAAAAGGTGACCATGATCACAAACTGGCACTTAATTTTCAATTGTTTGGGAAATTTGTTTTTATTAGGTAAGGAAGTCAGGAATTGGAGTAAATTGCCAAGGAAAGTGATGAATACTTTACCAAAGGTGCCAAAACAATTTAATATTAAACTTCATGGAGTGTAAAAGTAGGTGTGTACAAGAAATGTGAAAATTTGTTGTTTCAGGAATTGCCAACAGAGTGTGTGCTTCATAACAATTATAGCAATGTTAGAAAGAAATCCCCTTTGTAGGTGTTGACTTTAGTTATATATAAATATAATCTTGAAGTCGTAAAAATTAAGTAAAAAGAAAAAGAAGGAAAACAATGATAACAAGAAATACACTGATTGCAGTCATGTTACCCAAGAAGAACATAACTGGATGATGAAGATCAAGAAGACACACAGTGCCTGTACTGCAACAAATGATTTCAGCTTCATGACTGGATGATGAAGATCAAGAAGACACACAGTGCCTGTACTGCAACAAATGATTTCAGCTTCATGATCACAAGAACAATTGATCCAGTGCCAGATGTATTCCTTTTGGGCCAATGAACTCTGTTCTGGAGTTGAATAAACAGCTTGTCTTTCTTTTACAAAAATTACTTACTCACTTTACCTTTTACCTGTTACAATTTGTATATTTTCTGTGTTATGTAACTTCTGCTTAAGTAAAGTACATTACTTATCAAATTTAAGGCATTGTTAGCTACAATTTTCTGATTTAGAACTATCGTGGTAGGACAAAGTGGCCATTTCACTACATTAAAAAAAAAAAAAAAAAAAAAAAAAAAAAAAAAAAAAAAAATTATTTCAAGTGTTAAACTTGATGCCAAAGAAACCGCAAAATTATAGTATCTGACAGGATGGTTGAAGTATATAACCACTAATTTTTATGTTTTAGGTTTGCTGCAGGTCAGCTTAAAAAATCTGCAAAGCTTAGCTTGCCCTGGTGAAATTTCAGAATCATCAGACTTTAACAGTGAACCTTTTATGGGGACACTATAAAGTTCAATATAAATCTCAATCAAGGTTGAGTTGCTAGCCATCAGTTTGAACTTACAACCTTCTGAGACTTCCATACAGTTAAGTGATTTCTCCGAGGCTTAGTGAACAGTACATACGAGGCGTATTTTTTAATTAAGAACCGATTGGCAATAAACTTTAAAAACAAAAAATATTTTGGTAATTTATTCAACATGACATTCTACAACCTTTTAGTTACTTTGCCACATAGTTGCCATTATTGCTCAAGCATTTGTCATAGCGTGAGATGAGTTTTTGTATATCATCATCATAGAAGTCTGCCGCCTGAGCGGAAAACCATTGCTGAACTGCAAGTTTCACTTCATCATCATTGTTGAAACGCTTACCACCGAGGAACCTGTTAAGGTGCAAAAAGAGATGGAAATCAATTGGCACAAGGTCTGGACTGTAAGGGGGATGATCCAATTGCTTCCAGTGAAAAGAGTCAATCAAAGCTTGCGTTGCAGCAGCAGTATGCAGTCTCGGATTGTCGTGAAGCAGCAGAACTCTGTCAGACAGCAGGCCGCGCCGTTTACTCTGGATCGTGCGGCAAAATTTCTTCAAAGTTTGACAATACGCAGCTGCGTTTATTGTTGTCCCTTGCTGCATAAACTCCACCAGCAAAACACCATGTCTGTCGCAAAACATAGTTGCCATAATCTCCCGTGTTGAGATTGTCTACTTTAATTTCACTTTCTTAGGAGATGCTGTGTGCTGCCACTCCATCGATTGCTGCTTTGATTCCGGGGTGAGATGGGACACCCAAGTCCAAAAATCCATCACCTCTTGATATCGGGTTAAAAACCTCAATGCACTAGCACAGCTTTTCATTTTGTGTTCTTCAGAAAGTATCTTTGGTATCCATCGGGAGCACAACTTCCTGTAATCCAATTTCTGCGACACAGTGTTGTAGAGGACGGACCTTGAAACTTGTGGAAAATGCAAGGACAATGTGGGAAATTGTGAAAATCCTGTTTTCACGAATTTTGTTATCTACCGCACGCACATCGTTGATTACGGATGGCTGGCCCCAGAGCGGTTCATTGTGCACATTCTCCAGACCTTCCGTGAATAATCTTACCCACTTACAAACGTTAACTTCATTCATTGCATGGGGGCCAAACACTTGACAGATCAGGTGATGAATTTCCACTGGTCTCACATTTCTTGCTGACAAGAATCTGATGACTGACCTTATTTCACGTGCGGCGGGATTCTGGATCATGTTAAACAATTCCATCACTCACCATGAAGTGTACACTCCGCTGACTTGACGATAACTGCATCTACGTGTGCTCATAGGATGCCAGAATAGGGTGCGCATGCGCTCAATTTCGTTCATGTGAGATTCAAGAGGAAGCACCTTAGAATTTGGTTAAATTCCAGTTTTCTCAGCTATAGAACTTAAGGGAGGGAGTAAACTTTGCACTAAACATAAAAATTTTCAGTTAGCAACTACAGGATATGAGAGACTCTTCTCATGCAGAAGTTGATATTGCAACCTATCTCAGTAAATAAGCCGATTTAAAAAACAATAAAGTCACTCAACACACAATACATGCTCTAAATAAATAATTTATAATAGTAAATAACCTTTAAACTAACCTGAGCCAGTGTAATCCATTTTTATCCAATTTGTAAACAGTTGATTTTGGTTACGTGATAATTTCACTAATTCTCAACACTTTTCGAGGCAGTAAAGTAATTTTATAATAATAATAATCCAAAAAGAAAACTAAATTCACTAAAAATCAGTAATTCCAGGCTGTATAAATAGAGTAATAAAAATTTTAAACACTTCATTAGACGCACTTGCATTTTCAACATTAACTAACCACATGTTTTCAATAATTTCCCGAACTAAAAAGCAAATTTCCTGAAAGAGCAAAGAATCTAGTATGGCACATTGAAGTTTCAAAACATTCCATGCAGTAGAATAAATATTAAATCCATTTTCAAGTTATTACATCGTAAACAAAAATGTAGTAGTTTTCAAAATTGAACTGTGAATATTGAGACAATTTCCGTAAACAAACAATGTTAAAACACTTACCTAAATAAAAGGAAAATAACACTAATAATACTTTTTCCAATAAATAACACTTTTTCGATATAAATAACACTTTAATAATTATTAACGAGAAACTAAATTTTTTCCAATGTCGTCTAGGCAGTCTCAACATAGATTTTAGTAAAACAGATAACTTTGCAAATACACTACCGATAATAATAAAAGTTACAGTTTTGAAATCAGGAGCAAGCACTGAACACGTTGACATTGATTTAAACACGATAATTTGTGTAATCCAGCGGGGATGTCTAAAAATTGCACAAATTAAGATATAAATCGTTGATTTACCAACTGTTTTTAGAAAATTCATTACCATTGTACTTACATACTTTAATTATTTACAAGAAGATGCATTGATTTAGAATTATAGTCATCATACTTTTAATAAACCTTAAGGGCCACACTGTTAAAATTTGAACACTAACGATAATTAAACTTTTTTAGACTATTTGTTTTGGTAAGCGGTAGATCACGGTTAGCATGCGGCTGAGGGTATAAATTGGGCTGCTCATTCCGTCTGTCTTTCTTTCATTTTTGTCTTTATTCTTTGGTCTTTATTCTTCCAGTTGCGGAGTATTCATGAGCTAGAGTGTTTCGTTGGGTAGTGTGAGTGTCGGTCAGCCGAGATGACTTCCGGTAATTTTTGAACTTTGAAATACGTCATGGGCGTGATACACCGCCATGTTAACTTTGCCCGCCTGTGACCGGTGCTAGCATTGACTATGGACTTATAAATTATTTAATGGGTTTAGTCTGGTACTTCTTCCTCTTCATGACTTGTGATTTTCGGAGACGTTTAGTTCGATAGCCAATTCGACTGTAAATGTGACTGAAATAAATCCAAAATTTTTCATCAAGTAGACTTTTACATGGTTTCGTAGTGAACATTAACCTTTCCTTAGCTTTTGGTTTAAATAAACTTCATGGTGACCGATAGGCTTTGCAGTTGAATATCCAGGCTGATACATGGTCATTTAAATTTTTTAATGCAAACCTAGTAGAACTTTCAACAAGTCAGTTAAAGTAACTAAACCAATACTACACCCTGGTATAAAGTTTACACACTTACAATGTGTGCTCACAGGATGCCAGAAAGGGTGCGCATGCGCTCAATTTCGTTCGTGTGAGATTCAAGAGGATATCGCCTACCGGTTCTTACTTAAAAAATACGCCTTGTATATGGTTATAGAGTGTAGATAAAATATGGCTTCAATATCATACCATCTAAGAGAACCAAATAACCCCAGCTTTCTGTGACAAGCTGCAAGATCATTTCTTTGATTTTACCAAAGAAGTGCTCTTTTTTCTAACAAACATAAGATCTGACCTTGAATTTTGTAATGGTAGCTCTGAATTAAAAATTAGTGGTGATGTATTAATTTTTAATTTACTATTACTCAGCTGATAGTAAATCTATTTTACAATTGGTGAGAGATTAGATACCGTAGTTTCAGAATATTTCAGTTGAATATTATCTTTGATTTTTTCACTTGCAGATGAAGTCTAGTGATCTAAAGGTCTTACTTACAGAAGCCAAAAAAACTCATACAGTGTAAGTACTATGCATAATACAGTTGTTTGTTCATTACTTTTAGTCATATAACTTCTTCTGCATATTTGATTTAATTATACAGGAAGCTTATTCTTGTTAGCATAATTTTGTTAAAGTTAAAGAAAGAATCCATTACTTCTATAGAAACCAGAGGGACACTCAATACATGACACAAAGGTTAAAATGTATCCAGCAAGAACTATCGTCAGCTAGGAGTTACAGTACAGTTCTTCCAAACAAATTAACATCTTGTCATTCTTAATACGGTACTTTTATATGAAAGCTTTTTTAAAGTGAACAAAAATTGTTACATAACTCATCTCTAAGACAGTGATGTGTGATAATTAATTACAAGTTCAGAATTTTTTCATTTGCTGAATCATCATGTATATGAAACAAGTTGATGTTCAAACTGTTGTCCCAAATGATTCATCAATACTTTGGATTGGATTTTAATCTAGAAGCAGAGAAAATGTTCTGCCGTTCTTAACATCTGTACTAAATGTTTCATTGTTTCTGTTACTAATGTAGTGGGTTAATGAATGTATATTTCCACACATCAGCAATACTGAGAGTTATATAAACATGTTCCAAATGGTTTGGAGTGTTTTATTCATACCATCATAATTTCTAAGGTTCCATTTTTCTACATTTTTGCCATTATATCCTTACAGTGACTTTCTTATGGACAGTTTCTGGTTGCTGGCCAGTGACACAGCCCTCCTTCCGCTTTAGTCATCTTCTACCAACATCCACATTTTTGCCACAATTTAGTATTTGCTAGGTGCTTTATAATATCTAAGTGCTTTAGTTGTATCCTATATTTTACTTCTGTCTGGGGGCAGTGGAATAGGAGAAAATGTTTTGAAGTTCTCTTTTATTAAATTATGGAGTTGTTTTTCACAGGTCAAAGGATTTTTGAAGTACTTGAGGTACATTTCCATAATTTTATGTATTATTTAGTGTAAGATCTTAATTTTAAGGTACACATTAAGTGGTTGGTATTTTGCTAAAATAGTTCTAAATGTAAAATTGTTGTGTTTTGTCTTGCTGAAAAATCTTTTTCAGTTTTGTTCAGAAAAGAGTATCAATTGACTTTTAGTGAATGTTAATGTCTTTATAATACATTTTGTCTATTTTTAACATTTTCATAATCCTCTACTCTATTTGTATGGTATCTCTTTTCCAGGATTATAGTCTTTGTCCATTGTATATTCATAATCTTTATCCCAGAAACTGTGTTCACATGCTTCGTTGTGGAAGATTGCTGTGGGGCTGAACATAAAAGTTCTGGTATACATGTACAGAGTTTAATGAAGATTGGATAAAATCTCAGTTTTTGTGTTGCCACATCAATTTTCCAGCTTCAAAACAATTTTTAAATTTAAATTTCATATTTCTCCGTCACTGTAACTGATCCAACACCAATAAATACAAAATTTGTTAGGTTTTTATAATATAACAATCCATTTTGACCAATTTACCTACCATTTACAAGATATTTACAACAAACTGAACCATTATACCTATAAATTTTCCTTCAGGGGTGATGATGGAGTAGAGGGGATGAGTTTTTGTAAACTCAATATAAACAGTACTTTTCCCCTTGTTTTATAGTATACATGTGAAAAGTTTTATTGAGATCAGGTGAAAGCTATAAGTTTTATAAAAGAAACATACAAATATCCATTTTAATATATAGTGAGAAGAGATTTCTTTTTTCAAAAATCCTCCACCTTTTCTCCATTTTTCTTATTATATGGGCATAGTGGCATAATAATTAATCATCATCAACATGGGAAGCTTGAAGCCATTGGCAGGCAACATAGTTAATGCCAGCACCTCCTTCCTCTGTTACTAACCGTCTACACTCCTCTGTATTATACACTATTTTCAATTCCTCTGTTCCATCTATCACTAGGTCTTCATTGAGATCCCTTCATTTCTAATGTAAAATTTTACAATTTCTTTGGCATCCTTTTATCATTAATCGTCTTTAAGTATACCACTGGAATCTATTCTGTCAATTTTAGTAATTCATTAACTGCTTTTCTCACATTCTCATTCTGCAACTAGTTAAGTTTCTTTGCACCTTATGCTCTTCTGAAACTTCATATCTGTGTCTTGAGTACTGCTAATATCCCTTTCTCTCATCACACAAGTTTCTGCACCATATGTCAGTGTTAGCCCAAAATAAGCCCTATAAATAATCCATTTTTACTTCTGTGGCATCTGCCTATTCTTTTTTTTCCATATGGCTAAAGCCTCATCGACATCATTATTGGTGGGAAAGAAATGGGGCAAGGAATGGGAAGGATTTGGCCATGACCTTTTTAAGGAAACCATTTGCCGGGGAAACTGTGGAAAATTCAAATCTGCATGGTTACAGGGATTTGAAACTGTGTCCTCCTGAATGCAAGGCCAGGACATTATTGCTCATCCACCATACTCGGTATACCTATTCAGGTACCAGGCCTCTAACACGGCTGTGAAATCCCTTTGCTTCTCTTCATCTTTCATTTATTTTCTTTTTGTTTCTTCCATTCTATTCTGTCACATTTCCCAAGTATTTTAACTCTTCTATAACCTTCAATTTTTCACGCTGTCAGATGACATCCATAGTAGCCCTATCAGTCTGACAGTTCTATAAGATTGCACTGCTTTCTATCACATAATCCAGCTGTTTTCTCACTCTAATTCACAGTTTTCCCATATCACCACATTTTCTGAAAATATTATTTCTTTCATGTCCCCCTGCCTCCCACCTTATGGGTAACCTCTTTGTTATGAATACAAGTGGGCAGAAAGTACTTCCCTGTCTCAGCCTCTTGTGTAATATGAACCGTAATGCCCTTTCCAAACCAATTTCCTCTCAGATCCATTGTTCATTCATTTAACTTTTCCAATCAATTTTACTTTCAATACCTCCCAGACATTGTCTATGGATTCTATCATGTAAACTCACAATGTCAAAAAGTACTAGCATTATGTCACTCACCTATTCATAGTGCCTATCTTGTAATTTCCTTGCAGGCCCAACAAGTCAGTAGTGGATATAATGTTTGCCATCAATTTGAGAACAAGGCTCAGAAAAAGGGCTAGATTAAATAAACAGGAAAAATAAAAATACAACAAGAATGTTTATGGATTAAGCTCTTAAACAGGGAAAGTAAATAAGAACATGGATATCATGTAAAACTCAAAATTGTATGTGCTTGGAGAAGCAGACACTAGGTAGAAATGGTAAACAATGAAGAAGTTGGTTAAAAGCTTTAAAATTTATTGGATGGAAGTAGGCTATTTGACTGTGTTGAAAATTTATTACAGATTGTTGTTCTGCTCATAGATTGCTCCTTATTTTTTGTATAAAATATGGATTGTTTTTAATAAAAACAGAAAATTAAATTCGAATGTTACTTAAATTTGGTCCTGTGACAGAAGAAAACACCACGATTGGTGGTCGCTTTAGTGATGCCCCATGTCTGTAAACACTGCAGTAGCAAATGGAGTATTCACTATTAGCCAAGTTTGATACTATTTTTGTTTTGTTTACTGATGGTTATTTAATGAGATTTTGTTTTGAATACAAAATTGAGAACAATTTTGTAGAAGCCTACAGTGGAAAAGTACTGAAAATACACACCGTATTTGTTGTTCTAGTTATGGAAAGAACCTCCAACTTTTATTCTGTGGAGCTTAAAAATATAACAACTTCAATTTGAGAATCATTGTATTTAAATTGAAAGTTAGAGATTAAGAGAAATCGTTAATATGAATGATGAAAAATACAAATTAAATTAGTCATTTTAGGACATGAATAAAAATGCAAGCTGTAACTTAGGTATAATGTAAGCACATTAATTAAATAACTGGATGTTAAGGGCCATGTTTCTTAATTGCAGATAAAAATTTATAAAGAAATGACAAAACTTTCTGTCAGTGAAACTGAATTTATTGTTTGTGCATTTATTTACAACCTGTACATGGAAAAGAAAGGGAAAATACACCCAACACTCACCAAAGCTGAAGGGAGGAGGGCAGCAGCAACACAGCACAACACACAAACAAATAAAAAACAATATTTCGGGTGAAGAATCCCCTTTTTCAAGTTAACATATAGGTGGCTGGTCTTGCGCAAGGCTTGCGTAGGACGCAGCCACTCATAGTTCTATGAGTGGCTGCGTCCTACGCAAGCCTTGCGCAAGACCAGCCACCTATCTGTTAACTTGAAAAAGGGGATTCTTCACCCGAAATATTGTTTTTTATTTGTTTGTGTGTTGTGCTGTGTTGCTGCTGCCCTCCTCCCTTCAGCTTTGGTGTGTGTTGGGTGTATTTTCCCTTTCTTTTCCATGTAAATATTGCCTCGTGGCATTTCTTTCCTTTCATTGTTACCTATATTTACAACCTGTGTTTTACTTCATCTCACATGGAGAATCTGAGATTTCTAAGTGTACACTAGTAACATGTAGAGCAGGAACTAACCCATAATGTCCGGGTAGGTGTGTGGATAAAGAGTACTGACGGAATTGAGAAGGTGGTAGGTATGAGCATTGGTTGGCGTAATATTTTGGTGCGTGTGTGTAAATTTTTTTGTTTCTGTTTGCTCTTTGTTGCATTACTGAATAATTTGAAGACCCATGTGAAAATTTCATGAATACAATGAATATTAAGGTTGGGGGTTTGTAATGGGATGAAAGAAGAACTATCTCATTTGTTTCAATTGTTTATTTTTTTAGTGTAATAGCTATGTAACAAAAGTCAACACCAGTGAAGCTGTGTATTAATCTCTCTGTGATATCTACTATTGCTATCTAGCAGCTTGGCTCTAGACAGCCTCTTAAGCGCAACTCACAGTTATTACTTTTGCACTTTAAGTGGCCAAATTCTGAAAAATTCCTTTCTTGCTATATGATGTCACCAAAGTGCAGATTTTAATGTTTAAAATGAAACTGTATTTAAAGTTTTGAGTTAGATATCCAGCGAGATAAATGGCTTGTGATACAAAAAAACAGCACTTTAGGAATATTGATATTTTTTATCCTTAAGGGTAGGATTTGAAAAATTTATTTTCTAAAATTGATATGACCAAAGTGGATACCTCAATCTTTAAAATGATACATCATTTATCGATTCCTGTTAGGTATGAATGAAGATAGTGGCTTGTGCCAAAAAGCAACTTATAGAAATACAAACTAGATGACCCGAGCGAAAATTTCGCGAATAAAATACGATGACTAGTGAGGTTGAATGCTTGTAATATAATGAAAAGTAGAACCGCACTTTTGTAGCAAATAGTTAATTATTTAGTGTAACAGGTACACATACAAATACTTATAAAATATTACAAAACAGTTAGGAAAATTTAGAACACACTGTATATATGACCAAACTGTCACTGACTTTAACTCAATACAACCAACCTGAACAAAATACACGCAGCATATCAATATCTCTGTGATATGTGTTGTTTTGCGAATAAAATGTTTACATTGGAATTTGTAAGGTACCCTTTAGTTTGCCAAAAGCTTTCCCAGTAGCTATTGCCAATAGTATATATTCTATTGTTTGATTTTGAAGTCGCTTATGTAGGACATAGAAATTTCATGAAAAGTAATTTTCAACTTGAATGGCACTTCCTGCATTCATTTCCACAGTGAAAACTCATTATAAGAATAATTTTTAAGTGTAATCATTATCTCCGGTAAAATTTGAGAGTTAATTTGGTTTGTTTAGGTTTTGTACCATGCTGTTAGGAAAGACAAAATTTAGGATTTGAAATAACTCTGGATTGAGTAAAATCACAGCTGATCTTTTATCACCAGCTGTAGTCAATACTGTCTAGATTATTTTAAAAGTAAAATTATCTAATTTTGCAAAGTTTAATTAATTGTTTAATTAATAGAAAAAAGGAAGTTTTTAACTAAAAGGAATAGAATCTAGAAATTTTATATCAGTAGAGGATTATGAATATATAGTGGTTTTGGTAAAAAGTTTAAGCATCAGTGAGATAATTAAGATTTTGAAGATAGATTGTGGTTAATTGTTGTTGAAGTGGGACAAATTGTGCCAAGCTGGTGATGTAAGAGATTTCAAGGTTAAGCTTATAGAAATCCTTTTGAATGTTGAATTAAATTAAAATAGATAGAATATGATAACAGCAAGCCATTGTAGTAATTGCAAGTTAAACCATTTAGTATACTGGGAGATATTAATTTTTGGAAGAATTTGCTGATGTCATAGGATTTGAAAAGTAGATGAAAGTCCCTGCAGCCATCTTGTATATGCCCAGTCTTTCAATAGTTATCAAAGAGGTAACTTCGTGTCGCTATGCAGACCAGCCTTTCACTACCGCCAACTTCGCGTCAGTTCATGGAGCGAACTGTTCCACGCGGTAGTGGTTACGGCATGTAGTAACATGCCATAATCGTTTATCACTAATGTTAGGGGGACTTAGTGAGTTTGTCTTGTCAAGTGAAAGCGCTTAGCCTGTCATTCTTTTATGGAACTGTTGTCTGATGCCTTATTCATAATTCTGGTGCTGACAGTGTAAGAATGAACTTTATCAAGAATGTAAGTAATTGTGATCTTAAGACTGTGTCAAGTGGACTTATTTATTACACCCTTCGTGTTTGGGGTTATAAAAATCCTGTGGGGACTGTTTTATTAAATATTAGATTACCAGAAGGCTACATAGGTCATGAACTTTAAGTTCACAGTTCTAACTGTTGCAACCCCCAAGCTCCCTTTCCGCTTAACAATTTATATAGCAAACAAAACAAACAAAAAATGTTTTCGTAACAGAAAAAAATATCCAAAAAAACTACTTATTGTATAAAAAACTGTTTATTGACATCTCTGTGATATCTGCTGTTGCAATCTAGGGAC